>JAOXNN020000050.1:262296-289432 GCA_028571205.2 Hydropsyche betteni | reverse complement strand
CGGTTATAAAATAATTTTGCATAGATATATTTAATTTTTATTTTATTACGTAATAGTATGGTTATCAATTCACAGCCTATGTTATTAACATCGGGCCTATATACTAGTATACGATAAGAATGAAAAAGTTTGAATTTTTGATAAACATCGAAAATTTTTTGCTAAACACGGACAGTATTTTGTACAGTGGACTTTGTAAAGACTATTTATAATGACGATTTTACATTGAAAAGCGCAAATATAATTTGAAAAACGAAAATTCCGTACATGTTTTATAAAAGGACGTTTTTTTGCTGCCGCGAGCAAATGTCGGCACATGTTTAACTTAATGAGGATACGTTTGGGCAGATTTCGCGAGGCCGAGCCCGTCGCTTTCCGTTTGCAAATATTATTTCTTCGAGATTGAGTTTTACCTTGTGCCGACGTACATATTATATATGGGACACGGGCACATAATGTACAAGTGTACACAGATAATATAAAACGTATATAATTTGTTCTGGGTAACACGGAGCACGCTAATTGGACCGAGTTTACGATTCGCGTCTTTTGTGAGACCCGCGTAACCGAGCTGTGTGTGTGTATGCTCCATGTTTTGTTTAATTAGCGTTCATATTCTGTGCGGAAATATATCTTGAAAACAATTAATTCCTGTATGTATCGAGACGAATTCGATTCTTGTTGATACGGTTGTCTTAAATGGAGGAAAATCTGCGGAAAATCGTATGCGAAGCGGTGCGAGTTTTCCTTTGTGGGAGTTTGTCTCGCTTCGTGTTTTAGTAATTGTTGAAGGTGTTAGAATGTGATTAGCCTTTTGTAATGTTTTCGAGACAAAAAATGGATAACGAGACGTAATTACAGTCTTATAATCATCAAGAGTCTAAAAATATAGAATAATTAGAAGCGTTAACTTCAATGGATACTCTTACTTTTCTTTTATGTAAAAGTTTGGTTCTCAAAATTTAAACAAAGATTCTCATTAAGCTGTTGAGTTATCCAGACAAATATAAAAATTTTGCGGTATAAATTTGTATAAAAAGTGCAAATTAATAGGGTGAAATTATTCTCGTTTCGATGGTGAGCTTTTAAGAGTTAATTCTTATTCGGAAAACTTTTACAGTGGATAATTGTCAAGGGGATTTTTTTCCATAATGTAGGCAACGTTCGAATTTGAACTTCAACTTTGAACCGATGAAGGTCTTTTAATTCGATTTAAAAAGTTTAAATATTTTCTGCGGTGAAATTATTACTTTACAACGGTTCTACGCTCGGGGGAATCTTAAATTGCCCTAGAGCACCAGTTTTCTCAATATACGAACATCAAGTGCGTTATATTTATAATGAACGATAAATGTAATATATAGCTTTCTAAGTACTTCTTGTGAAATTTTTATCGAGATACGAACGAAAACATCATAAAATCGCAATTAATTTATGTTACTTTCGCTCAAATATTGGCCCATAAAAACTTTTACTCCCCAGGGAGAAAGAGGATAAAGTTATTAATTTTCTTGATTGAGTGTTCGACTTTGGACGTCAATTGTGGGTGAAAACGTGAATGAACTTTGGATTTTTTTTTATAAAATGAAATTCGAATTCGGCTGTATTTGAAGACAGCCGAAAAATCAACACATGAATTTTCGCTACATTAAACCACCAAGTTTGACTGACATCTCATTTTTTCCCGATTCAAAGTGATTAAAAATATCATTTTCTTTTTATGTTACTTCAGTATTATATTTTCAATATTATTTTACTTTTCCTTGCCCCATCTTGAAGCGTAGTGGGCACTCGTGATAAGGTATCAACAGACTATCAACACCAGTAGTTAAGATTTTGTACTGCAGTAGACGTTTTACGATTGATTTAATGATATTAATCTAAATAAATAAAAATGAATGTATATGTGTGTGTGTAAGTTATGCATTCCTTTATTCAATCACAATAAAATTTTGTAAATATGTTGGGTGTGCATTCGAAAAAGTGTTTGTATTATTAAAACTATTTATAATCCAGAAAAAAAATCCAGTAATAAGAATCGAAGATCTGTCATTTTTTTAATTTAGTTTCTATGGTTACGCAATTCATAGACTCATACCTATCAGTCAGAGTATTAAATCTAAGAGTTGAAAATCTGTTGTTATGCTTTATGCTTTTGTTTTAACGAATTTACATAAAAAAGAAAACCTTTTGATTTATGCGTATATTCACCAAACGGAAAAACAAAAAAATATAGTTTACTCAAAAGAATTTCAGCAAAATTTATTTTTTCTATTACTTTTTTTGTTTTATTATTTCTACTACTATTACTACTACTGCTACTACTACTATTGTTGTTATTTTTTTTTTTCATTCTATTCTGTGCTACCTTTTGCATTTCTAATTCCTTTTTTTATTCATATGAAATAAGTCCCAAGCAACGCCGGGTTCAATATAACTTTACGTATATGATAAATAGAATACTTCTTATAGATTGCAAAAAAAATACAACAAATTTTAAAATCATTCATACGGTTACCTATATGACATCCGATATGATTTCCGACAATTTTTCCATTCCGAACTCTGACAAAACCTACGAAAAACCTTTAAATTAATTCCGACCATAACACAAGACCATACTTTATGCAAATATACGCAAACAGGGGCACGGTTTCGATTACTCGCCGCCGATGACACGTAACGTATTCGACGTGCGTACGAAAATCTTTTGGATTCGGATCGCTTTAAGACGTGTGACGGGGCACGTGACCCGCTAGAACGTGGCCACCATCCAACAAGATCGAACGATCATTATTCACGTCTCGGACATTATTAGGACGGCTAAGACGTAACGAGAATATTTGCCTAAATGCGAATATGACGGGTCTGAAATGCTGCTCAGGCGAGGGCCGATATAGTTCGTTTTGGGCGTTGATGAGACTGGAGAATGAAGAAATGTTCGGAAAATCTTGTTGTATTGTTTATGTGTGTTCTTTGTTTGTTTTTATTGTAGAATAAAGACTCTGTAAATGTATCTAATGAGTCGAAATAATGAGCGAGAACGCGAGCCGAAAGCGATGTCTTCGACATATGATATATGGTCATGCTTATGGTCATCATTAATATGTGAGCCTTGTCGAAGGATTTAGTATTTGAATTTTCGAAAGTCAACTTAAGGATTTTTTTCTCATTTTTTGGTTAAATGGTGTATTGATTATTATTAAGTGCAATTTTTTGTGACATCATTAGATATATCATATTATACATGTATGAAAATTTTATTTATTATGCTATAATTTCTGGACAGATTAAATAACTTTTCAGTAATTAGTTGAGTGAGACTTTGCTTTTACAAATTATGGCTCAAGTTTTGAATAATTAAAATTACATACTATAATAGTGTTCGTATTTATGTTTCAAACTAATTCCTGATTGTTGCAATAAGTATAATAAAACTACCAATTTTCGGAAAATTTAATCGAATTAATTTTATTAGTTTTTTTTATCCCCTGTATATAATAGCGGATTTCTGTGTGTGTGTCCGTTCGTTCGTTCATGTATTCCTTCGTATGTTCGAATGACGCTCGCGACTTTAAAATTGCAAGTTAAAAGATCGCAGTCTCCGTCGGGATTTGAACTGGGTCCGTCCTGCTTGATAAGTCAGTGACGATACACCGGCGCTAACGACGGCGTAAGTTTATGTCTTTTTTTTTAATATATACTATAAAATTATTAAAATTATTCTAATATGGTCTTTATGCATATACACTTAACGTCTTTAATATCATGTTTAAGGTTAATTAATTAATTCTTACAAAGTACGATAGATGTCGCTAATAAATTTAAATAATTAATTAATTAATTTTAAAAAAGCGCATTGATGTATCTAATAAATATAAATAATGAAAATAAAATAAAATATAATTAAATATTCAAATCTGGTACGGGCATCTACTTTAAAATAAATACATACACATCCCGGTGTAATTAAAATCGGGCCTATATATATAATAATTACGTAACAGTATGGTTATCAATTCACAGCCGATGTTATTAACATCGGGGCTATATACTAGTTATTTTATAAGATAATGCATGATCGAAATGTAATATTCTTATTATAAATATAATAGTCCCAAACCGCTAGAGAAAACGCAGTTAAAAGTCGTCAATGAATCGGAAGCACTGGCAGACAAACAAAAGATAATAAAATAAATTATAATAAAGCAGGATACACAAGAAGGCCGTGCGGGATCGCAATAATGGAATACTTATCGACGATTCGTATTATTCATGAGGCAATATTCGAAAAGTGCGCGCAATTCCCGAAGGTGACGTATAATCTTCGTGCGTTTCAGTCCACGGTGGAAACGCATTGTACCGAAATTTGAAATATAATGATCACTCGTCCCTGAAGAATAGGATTTCGAAGGAGAAGAGTATCTGGAAGAAAGTAAAAAAGAATTTTTTGTTTTCTTCACGCTCAGTTTGGTTTGAGGTCCTGAAAAAAAGAATATTTACATCATCGTTTCGTGTGTGATGTGAGCGTACCGTAAAATACGATCATCGTTATTGTTACGTGTTATTGTAATTTTGTGAAGTAAAATTGAGAGGGAACATATTGAGTGAATTTGATGTGTATCGAAATAATTTAAAAAGTGAAAGAGATCAAACATATTTTATTGTAAAAAAAGTAAATGTGATAAAAAGAGTCTGTATGTCCGCGCGAATCAAATAAAAACATAGGAACCGTAGCCATAATATAATATAATTTTCTATGACTTATTTGGGTTTAAGAAGTAATAAACGAACCTATTTATAATATAATATAAAAAAAACCAAATTTCATTTAAGAAACGATAAATATCCAGAAATCGAAAACATCGTCTACGCTACAAAATCTGAGTCAGCGTTTTTTTTGTAATTTTTCCAAAACGAGGCTCGAAAAGCCTTACCTGTACTTCAAAAAAACAAAAAAAAATCTGAACACGTAGATTTCCATACTTATTTTTATTGGCCGCGACCCCTGCGAAACGGCCTCCAATTTGAGCGGTCCATTTGGCGCGCTGAAAGCCCTCTCGGCCGTGTGATTCGGAATTAATTCGATTTAGCGTGCCATGTTTATTTTTATTTGTATATGTGTGTGTTTTTACGAATTTTTAGACCGCTTTGGCGGTTGCGCTTTTGACGCTTTTGTTGGCGGCCGTTTCGCATCGTTTGTGTTTGGTTATTCTGCGTGCGATTCGTGGGTTTCGTTCGAGCCTTTTCGATTTCAATTATATCAATTTGGGTAATGTTTAATTAAAGGTTCGATGTGTTTTGTGTTTGTGTATCTTTTTTTAAATCTTGTGGTGTTTTTTTTTTTATAAATATTCGAATTGAAAGATGTTTGTGGGTGGTTTTTGAAATAATTACTATCGAAAAAAATGACTATTTTTAATCGAATAATATCATTGAGATTTTTTTCTGGTTTCATAGATTTTTTAATTTTTTTGCATTTTAAAAACTATATGACGTGAATAAATGGATTCAATAAACTTTCAATCGTTTTTGAAATATTTTTGATCTCACAAATCCTTGAATATTTTTTTAAACAATATTTATAGATGTTTTTATAAAATATTTTAGATTCAACAAAAAACATTGATTATTGGAAAATATTGAATAAACGATTGATATGATCAGTAAAATAGCATAAAGTACGTTTTTATCGTATATAATTTACCCTTTCCACTCGTATTTTGTAAATGATGCACTCTGCTCGAATTTCGAGCTATAAAAAAAATGAAACTCTGGTGCACCTAGTGCGCCAAATGAGTGGAAAGGGTTAAACGAAATGACGTAAAACACATAATTCTTCCGAAAAAGTGATTTTTTAGTTAGAGTAACAATCTTTTATAAATAATATTCGAGAATTTATGACCGAAATAATTTGATAATAATTCAAACTAAATAAATTTCAATATAAAATTCTTCCAAAATCTAATTACTACATTTGTATATAGCGTCCATTCCGAAACAAGTTTATTTTGAGCAATAATTGCGCATTAAAAGGCGAGCTTTCGCTTAGAGCAAAAGCGTCGGGAAAAACACAATAAATATCGGCGACATTAAGAGATTTCCCGAACGCAATTTTCCGACCCCGTCGCATATTTTAACTGCGAATATTATAATACCCTTTATACGCACACAGTACACAGATAAAGTATACGATATTGTAATAAGATCGCGATACACTTCGGCGTATACCGTTGAAAGGCTCTAATGAAAATCTCCTTAACGGTCGAATGAAATTATGCGCCGTAAAGACTCGGCGTTTAGGTAATTTGACGACCGCTATACAGTCAGTTAACATAATCGTAACTTTTCCGATATATAATGAAGGTAATTTTGTGAAAAAAAATGAGCGCCTGCAGATATCTTCGGAGTACAGTGGACATCGGATGCTAATGAGCTTTTGTGTAATACGGTTTCCTATATCATAATTTATCTTCGTGACAACAGAAATAGATTTTGTATCATATCAATATTAACTCATTAGAGCTTTGTACGTAACAAGCAGAGGTTACAACAATTCTAAAAAAAATTCATTATTTTCTTAATCGATTCAAAAATATATATTCAGTTTACTGATCATGACTTCCTCGTCTTGAAATCGGGCCTTGAATTAGAAATTTTGTCGGATACTGAGCTCATACGGAAATAAAAAAAATAATACATTGATGTTGAAACGAAATAATATTTTTGGTTGGTTTTCTATTTTTAGATAAATTTAATACAGTTCCCTTTTACTTTTTCATCGAGACATGACTTCAATCTTCAACGTTTCAATATGAAAATACACAATAATAATCTAAAATCATTTACAAAATTTGTATCAAATTTTTACAACTCAAATCATATATACTTGAAACAATCGAAACTCTCAACAAAATTTGAGTTATTTATCAAATAAATCCATCGAACCGCACAATAAGAACCACCTTCTACGCTTTCATACGATTGATGATATTCAACGAATTCTTACTCTAGAATCAAATCAATACTTTCGATAAGTGAGCGCGGTTAAATATTTGCGTATCCGCAAAATAATTTTCTCTGAAATTGAAACTTATCGGGCCGGTACATACCGTACTGATATAAAATGGTATATACACAGATAAAGAGATGGTATGGGCGGTTATAAACAGTTTCGTGGCTAACCGAGGGATTCGAGCACGTGTTTGTGAGCTTCGAGCACTCGCGAAAGGATTTATGTTATATTTCGAATAAATATTTAATGCCTGTAACGTTTCGAGTGGTCGTAAGCTCTAATATTAGACGAGTTGTTGTTTTCAAACGAGAGTTGCGATGGAAGGCTTTCCTTTCGAAATGTTTTCATCTGAGATGAATTATGTGACTCTTTTGGGAAAAAAGAGATGAAATTCTTAGGGGGTATTTTTTAAGTTTATTGATTTTTAAATTACTACGGTTGAATTTCGTTTTGAAGGACGTGGAAATTTGTACTTGGTATTGGTATTTTCAAGAGAGTTTCAAATTCGGCTATTTTATTTATGGGATGCTTCGTGACGGAAGGTTTGATTGGACACCCACTGTACATTTTGTTAATTTATCAAGACTAGTTTGTGATTAATTTAATAAATAAATATAATACAAATGATTGAAGTGGATGTTAAATTTGGGGATTCGGATCGTTGGTTAAGTAGAACAAAATTTAACAATAGACAACAGGTACTAACTACACTTAGACATACAACAGTATTTGTACTCAATTTACTTATTTCACAATTTTATCAAAATAAGAAACTAATTAGTTTGGTTTAATCAAATGAACCAATTTTCAACAATCTATTATTGGTAAGCGACATTTGAAGTAGTCAATAGATTAATAGTTGTTTGCTAATAACCGTGAACTTTTTTATATAATAAGAGATAGTTTTTATATTCAATACTCAATTTATTACAGAATATTAAAAAATCAACCATTATTTTGTAATGGACGGCTATTTAAAATACGTATGATTATGAAAACCCAAAATATACATCATAAAATAAAATACTTTCCACATCAATAAATAGTGAATGATGTTTGGAAATTCATTTTCTCCTGTCAAGAATCCCATCTCGAAGCATAATACAAAATGATTCGATAATAAATGTACACGAGCAAATGCAGGTTCAACAGCGAAATTAACACAACACACGAAAACTCGACCACAATTTGCGGTGGAGTAACCAAAACCGCGTTCAAGTAATAACCGTAACGACTGTCAATGTTTACAAAACGCATAATTAACCGAAAACGTAGCGCACAATTCAATACGAGACTTTCTGAAAATATTCAACCTCAAATTTGGAGTATATATATATCGACCATTTTCGTTGTATATTCTGTTGCGGGGAGATTAAAATTCGACATTCCCTGGGACGGAAGGGTTAGCGAAATCAAAGTCTATACACCGTTATTACGCCAGGACGTTATAAATAATTCGGTGTTTGTAATACTTATCTAGTCTGGAAGTGGGTCAAATGGGTGTTCCTGTTTGAAAAATTAATAAACGACTCTCGGTTTAAATTTTGTACGAGGGAGACTAAAAATCAACGGGTTCACAATGCCTCAACCTCGTTTATTATTTGAGAATTTTCAGCGTCGACTCGGAAATTTATTTATTTTATGTTTTGGGAACTCCTTTTTATGTGTGTGTACATAATTTTTAATTGAAAAAGCCGTTTTATCTGTGGATGAGGGTATTTTTTTTACATAACGTGCCAACGATAATTATTTATTAGTACGAACTGCGGATAGCTTTTACGTGGTCACATTAAACTGCCGCTTTGAGTACTTAAGCTTTTTTTCATCCATTTATTTTTACAAGGATTAAAATTAGGAGTAAAAATTATGTTCATTATTTTTTGAAAAATTTGAAAATGAGAAAAACCATCAATTAAAATATATTTATTGTATCTATTTCAATATAATAAGAAAATCATTAAAAAAAGACCTTTTCCTAATAATGTTATACATTTTTGATGTAAATTTGTATAAAAAGTATGCGATCCAAAAATAAAAATATATAACCGTAGAACTTATATGCGAAAAAAAAATAGATATCGTAAGTTTTCCACTATGGTGGTCTTTTCACATAGTGGGCCGTTTTCCCATCGGCGGCAATAACGTGATGAATATGTAAGGGTATTTATGCGGGTCCTAAGAAAGGATTATGTTTGAAAAGGACACCTTCAGAAAGAGCCTTCCACATTAATTTCATGGAATTAATGTCAGCCAACGGAAAATGTTCCCAAATTCGGAAAGTGGCGCGCACCTCGTTCGCACAAAATGAGCATACGTTGCAAACGTGTCGTTTTGTGTGGCCGACATTTATTTCAGCATTAGGCGGGAACATCTTCTTGACAGTGTGCTTTTATTATTTTTTTTTCGACGTGTAAATTTTGTATTTTTCATGCCGCGTATCATTGTGCGAAGTTTCAGTAGGGTTATAAATAGATTCTCGTCGTGAATTTCGGATGTTTCTTGGTGTCCTTTGTGCTTGTCGAGTTCGAATAAATAACGTTTGTAAATAGCGGATGTTTTCAGATGTAGGGAAATTTTATAAATTGAGATGTTTCGTAATAAAAAAACTTGTATATTTATATATTTTACATTAATGAATGCTTTAAACTTTTGATTGTTAAAACATTCCTAATTCGTTGGTATTATAAATTTGAATCCAATTCAAGTCTCAATAGGAAGTCGATGTTTACCCTAAGGACATTTTATGGTAACCTTCAACATTTTTTCAGTTGAAAATTTATTCGGCAGGACTTCCTGGACTTTTTAATTACGTCCGGTCATCAAATGGCGGGTCTACTGGACTTTATATGTTTGTTCGGTGTGGACCGTCCGAGCAAACAGCACACGTATGGCAAAAATTTTTCAATTGCTGGACCAAACATGAATTTTCCAGTCAGTTTGCGCATTGTAAAATCCGAGAATTTTATTGTGCGTTAATATAACATTATATTTCAAAAGTGCTTAGTCGGCAAAAACGAATAAAAATCGCTTTTGCGCTACGTCGATTCAACCTTTTGCGGTCGTCGCGGGCGCTCGAGGGCAGGTTATGATTTTGTTTTGACATTGAAATGAAATACGTAATATTATTATAAATTATATATTTAGGCGTATTATACGATATTTAAAATATGTGCGATTTAAATCAAAATACCGTATCATATTTTATTAATCTTTTATCGTATACGTTTGTAACACGGATTTTTTTCTTTTATTTTCAAGAATGCATAAAAATATTTAAGAATAGTAATAGAATTAAAGTGTTTTTAGATGTCAAACGAAAATTCAATATATATATTTTTTAATTTTAATATTATACTAGAATTCAAAAATGTAATTTCAAAAAATGGAAGCAAGCAATATGTATAAATGATATTTCATAATAAATTTATCCATGCATCAAAACACTTGATCAAATTAAATTAACCGCAAAGCTAATTATTATTTTTTAATACTCTCCACTTAATTAATACGGGCACCTTTGTCCGCAGTTATGTATTATAATACAAATTAATTAACCCTTAACCCACCCCTACTTTTCGGACCGCACAATGTCGACTGCCGCACATTCAAAATGTATACGATAATAACAAAGCGGATCGTAAGAGTTTCGAAACCAAATACCAATTTCGATACTGTTGAAGGTAGACCGCAACTCGATCGGGATCTTCATCAATTATTAAGGACCCAAATATGACCGAGTTCCCCGATTTTTCCACTTTTTGCCTTCTTTGGCCCGTAATATAGTGGTACATCGGGAGTTAAGGTATCAAAGGGTTGGGATTTTCTGCTCCTGCCTAGATGAATCATGCGAACCATTAGGATATGTTTTATGTATGTGAGGCTATAGGGACTCGGGAGCCCAGTCTCACTGGTCTATGTTTCTCAAATTATATTTTCGAGAAAGGTATAATTAATATTTGATAATTTGAGAGTATTTACAGTCGTTGCGAATGAAATTGAGAAGAATTTGAAAGAATTTTATATTAGAAGTATTTTTTTGAAAGATTTGTTATATTTTTTGATAATGGCTATTATAAAAAAAGATACTCAGATCTATTAAAAAGATAAATGTTCATCATTAACGTAATAAAGACATTGTCTTCACAAAATAAAAAAAAACACAGTTGTAATAAACAAGTCATCAAATTTTATAGCTCTCACAAAAAATAGGGTGCCTAACTGTCTAATACTACAAAACAACCAACTTTTATATATTTACTATATTTTTAAATAACAAAATTTTCATTTTATAAATAGCAATATACTACAACGATTCATTTAAAAACTTCGAAAACCGTTAAAATATTCACAACCCAAACAAAAGATTGAGAAACTTCCTGATGGGTTGCTTAGGGGCGCGACGCGGTCTGCGAGAGAATCAATTCATGGTCCGTGTAAAATTTACAACTCACGCGTGAGATACCGTCTTATTAGCCAAAACCCTAGATTTTTTTCCGTCAAGAATATTGAAAATAAACAAGCCCAAGCTCGAACCTACAGCGCCTCGGCAGGAAGGAAAGGGAGGAGGGGCGACGGAAATTGGTAGAGAAAGTGTCTTGGAGGGCGCAAGTGGAATTCAGCCCTTCGGTCGATGATGGGTTTTTAATTGAAGAACGCGGACGTCGGTCGTGATTTGAAAATTCGAGTGAGATTTTGATTGCGAGCTACGAAGGGTTGTATTGATTCCCTTCCGGAAGAGTGGAGGGCTGCAAGTGGATGGCGTCTCTCGTTTCGTCTCGCTCTTGAGGTGCGTCTGAAGATTTCTGGGTTGAATCGGGTCATTTTGATGATTAAAAAAGGTTGTTTGATATAAAGAGGTTTGAATATTTTTGTTATGTATAGTGAAAAAATCGAATAAGCATTTCATTATTTTACAAGAACACTTCAATAATGATTGAAAATTTTTTGAGCATGCTGAAATTAAAATTTTCAATTGAATTATTTTTTTACATAATATAATATTTTAGATTGATAATTTTCACGGAAAAGTACTTATATTAAATTTTGTAAAAATATCAAATATTATAGCAGTACCATTTTTTAGCTTTTTTTCCGTACAAAAAGCCGTGGAATAGTGCCCATAAGAGGATCGTTTAAAACAATGACCGCCGACTCGCAGTACTTAGACCCGGGAGAGCAATTAATAATATCTCACGGGAACTACTCCATAGTTTCGCTGCATTAACAAAGGTTTCACGTTAACTGACGCGAAAGTGTGACAATCGGAAAAATCTTTTTTTTCACCTATACATGCGCGAGGATGAAGTTTCACTGCGAAAATGCAGCATAAAGAACAGAAAATAACAGCGAACACAGAAACGTCTTGGAAAACAGAAACAGTTATATGTATTTTCCAGTGAGGTAGCAAGATATTTTGAAATAAAAAAAAAAAATTATATTGGCATTGAATAGGGTTTTAATAATGAAAGATTTTATGAATTTTCATTCGAAAGTAATTAGATACTGAAAGTACCCTCTTAAAATACCTTTCAAGTCAAAAGTGCATAGATAATTCATCTATCTGAATGTTCTTCTCATTCAATTTTGCTTTCCTTCAGCGTTTTTTATTGTGAAACACTGAATAATCGCATCTCATGCAAAATAAATCTATGAAAATGTCAATTAACGAGCCTGCACATAATGACCCTCGAATACCTCCGCCACTGTCGCACCCGCAAATGTGTCTATCTTTCGCGAAAAGTTGAATTGTGGGAAATGGCACATAATAATCGCGCAAGACCGCCGCTTTTCCTTCAGAAGTGTATCGTTTGCACTTCAAGATGCCACCGTTCACTTAGTCGAAACTCGTTTCGCACGGCAAAGGAACACACACACACACCTATATATATATAATATATAATATATACCTTAGGTCGTCCTTTTCTCTTTGCACTCACAGTGCTCTGGGGACTCTAAATTGCCACTGCCTTTTTATAACGTCCGTTCTGCTCTGGTCACGTACTGCTTTTTCTGTCTATTAATTTTATACGAGCCGTTTGCGGACTTTCGCTGTAAAAGAAACGTCACTATGGACTTCCACGAAAGCTTTAAACGTTAGAAGGCTTCGTGACACGACAGTGCATTCTGCTTTGTGCAAATTTCGAAGTGCTTTTTAAATAAATTAAAAAAATCAATTAATATTAAAATATATTTCGATCCCGTTCCCCGACAAAGCCAATTAAAATATCATACCAATTAAACAAAATGCAGTATCTACGATATCGTCTTCGTTACGCGGCATCGTAAAATTAAAATATTCATAACCTCGCCGGAGCTTTCGAAGCATCCCCATCGCAAAGAGCATAACGAGACATTAAAAACTGAATCGTCAAAAGGGAAAAGAAAGAAACGGGTTAACAACACGGAAAATGCGAAAATTATTGCGCGCGGCACGTCCTACGGGGGCGCACTTAAAAAGTGTTGCGCCCCCAGGGCCCGAAAAAAGAACAGGAATAAAATAAAATAGGGGAAAAATGCGCAAAAGGAAATTCGACTCGCCAAAGTTCGGATTACTTTTTTCAATTATCCGCTCGTTTTTTCGCAAAGGTGTTGGTGGGCTAGGTTCGCCGCGGGTACCTTTAGGAGCCGAAGAAAAGTACAAACTGGTGGTAGGTAATTATTGCGGCCGTTCTTTCTTTCCGGGGTTAATTGAAATTTATACAGCTTCTTGCAAATTGGCATGCATTCAATGTTTTGTTTTTGTATTTGGAGAGATTCTATTAATTTTCCAGATGGGACATTTTTGTTTTCATTAGGGAAATTGTAAAAATGTATGCAAATCAAGAAAAAAACAGATAATTAAATTACGTAATATTCGAATCGCAATTATTTTGAAATATCATCTATTTGATATGGCGAAATAAATAAAAAATAATTGTAATGTATTGGAAATGGATGAGTTTTCTTTTATTTATTGTCAACAGAAATTGGACAGCGTAGTGTTTACGACGGCGACGAAATGTCGATGCTCCTTCGGTCGTTTTAATTCATTAAGAGACAAAGTAGGTTTTACGACAGGATTATTCGCGAGGATACGATATTGCAGGATTTGCGGGATCCAGCTTCTACATTTGGTACATTCGATTCGTTTCGTGAGTTTATTGGTCACGAAAAAGTACCGTTTTTGTTCGACAAAAAAAAAAAAACATAAACTAAACTCTATAATTTTATACTCTAACCATACAAAAACCTCTATTCGCGCAAATACATGCATAATTAATTAAAACGTAAGCCAAATTAACGACGAAACATTGCCGTGTTTTCGCAGAATCGCATTCGTATGTGTCGTTAATAATGGGCGCTGTGCGCTAACCAAAGTACGCGGATGGCTACAACATGGCCAAATATTTGGACTGCAACAATGCTATGTCGTCTGTCAACAATGCCATTGACAAGAATAATCTGGCTAGGCATTTGTTCACATCGTGCATGAGAGTTTTCTTCGTGTGTGCGTCGCATAGTGTGCATATTTGTCGAAGGGTTTATATAAAGTTTTGCGCAATCATACTCGTCGTTTATGAAATGATGTTGAATATGTTTTTGAATTGGAGTATTTTTTTGAGACCTATTTTTTATAGAAGTTAAGTGATATGTGATACAAAGTTAAGAATTAGAATAAAATTATTCAATATAATATTTGAAGACAAGTTGCAGGTAAAAATATTTATTGCAAGAACTGAAATGTAACAAACTTACTCGATGAAAATTTTTATGGCATCGGGAAATTCTTATGAAGTAAGCTTTGCCAGTTGCGTTTGTCATATAGAATTTATATAATTTTAGTATAGATATACATGTATGTGATGTAAAATGTATGTTTTTCTTCAGCCACGTGCAAAATTCAGTAAAGCTTTATGCAATTGTTAGTTTGACCATGCTTTTAACTGTTATGTTTGCGTAAACGAAATTTTCACCCGTGTTGGGTTGTTTATTGTATACAAAAGTGTAAGTGTAACTTATAACTACTTTATTTCAAAACAAAGATTATGAAATTCCGAGAAAATTAATTATATTAGCATTTCATGTGAAAATTAATTTGAACAGTTTTATTTTGGTTTGAAAATTCGTGATTTTTATTTATTGGAAGCTTGATAAATCTAAAACTTCAAATGAGAAATGAATATTAAATTTTATCTATCCTCAAAGTCAAGCGCTATTTTCAAATTTTGATGAAATTCAATTCGACCAATTAATTTTAAAACATTAGTTCCATCAAATTTTCAAACTGAATTTTGTGATAACGATTTACAAAATAGTTTCATATATAATATTTTCGATGAGTCTCCGAAAAAACTTCTCAGACGCCTTCGACTGAAGTTTTGTTGAAGGTGATCTTTGAATTTGAAAAAAAAAAGATATTAATATTATATAAGCAAATTTAATGAATTCTGTATCTTTGAAATAATGATTTCAAAGATTCAGAATTCATTAAAATAGCAAAAAACTATTTTATAAATCATTCATACAAGAATATGGATATTTAATATTGTTCCTTATCAATAAAGAAATTATCGTATCACCGATCAAATTTCAAGTTGTTTCTCTGAAAAAATTGAACGAGAGTAATTAATTCGACCTGACAAATTAATTTTTAATATCTACAATATTTGTACGACAAATGTATTACGCCGAAACGGTCATAATTCAAGGAACGTCCGCGAAAATTTATATGACGGGTAATTGTGAATTTGATACGTACTCGCTACGTAAGTGTTAATTAAATTAATTCCTGGCGGGCTTTTGCGCTCCACGCGCATTTCAAATTGAAATTTTTCGCGCGCGCTCTTCCGGCTTTTCCGGAAAATTCGCCGGAACAGCGCGCCCTTTCACCGACGAAATTTCACAATTTTTTTTTTCATATATTTTTTATTTGCTCCGTCGTCCTCTATGTTGTCACGTGTCGTCTGTACGAAAGTGTACGAAGAAAAAATTAAACAAAATAAAAGTCAAGTCTCTAGCTACTTATTACATGTTTCTCTCGAGGATTGCAAATGAAAAAATGTCAAAATTAGTCTGTGGCGAAATAAGTGTGGTGCTTCCTTGAATTTTCACTTCTTATTATTAGCTAAATGTAGGGAAATTTCATTTGAATTCAAATTTTTATTATAATTAGATAGTTCTTAATTAAAAAATGGACCCTTTTTTAGTGTTCTCATATATATTTCCGCTTTTGAAACTTGACCGTAACGAAACGGCGATAAAGCGAATATTTTTGTTTAGTTAGCTGTTTTGTTGAATCGGAGCAGTAGTGTTTGTGAATTTTGAAGTACTTTTGCAAACAAAATGACCAAGAAGTGGTCGTTCTAGTACTACATGCTCTTCACACTCCATAAAATCCAAATTCAATGGGATTTCCTGAAACTCTAGTCGTACATTCCAGCTGTAAAGGATTTTGGAATCAAATGCTCTCGTTTTTTATTAAAAGCGAATATTATATAAAAAAATCTAATATTTTTCATTATATAAATATAGGTTTATTTTAATAATCAAAATATTTAGGAAGCATCAATTGTATTCCAAAGAAAATAAATTTAATTTTAATTAAGATAACTATATTTTTACACTTAAAAACGAAAAATTTAAAAAAAATATTTAAAAAAAATGAATTTCAAAGATTGTGTAAGTGAACCTTAAAACAAGTATAAACGACCACCTTAATCCAAATCCTTCCTTCATAATTGAAACTCATACATTTAATAATCATCATGATTTAACATATGAAATTTCAATATGACGCTAAACTTTCAAAGACACAACTAATCAAAATTAATCCCCCACGATTAAAACTAACTCAAACAATAAACCCATCACCACCCTGTTCAAAAAACGTCAACAACCACCGACATCGAACATCCCCGTAGAGTAGACACGCCTTTAAATAGCCGCGGAATCCGTCAAAGCGAACACTAACCGCGTTAACGAACACGAGCCCGAGCTCGAAACCCGAAAACCGAAAACCCGAAATCATCCCCTCCCTCACCTGGCGGGCCAAAGGGCGTTAATTGCGCTTCGCAAAGGGCGCAGTCAAATAAAAGCGATTCGATCAAAAGCCCGCCTCTCGCGCACAGGGCCGCACTCTCGCCGATTGGGTCCTTTTCAACTAATTGGGCGGAATTCGGATTGTCGCCTTATTGAGTAATTTTACACGGGGATGTCTTCGATTGAAGGGGCTTTTGTGTTTGCGCGGTTGGTAGTTTTGGGGGTTTGAGGATTTTCGGGATGGTTTGGGTCGGTGTAATATATATAATATGTCCTCGTATTCTATAAGATTTTGTGTATTCTTATCGGTTTGTTAATTTGGCCGATCTTTATTTCAATGGTAGCGAACCTTTTTTCGTTTATGGGCCGACATTTCTAAATATTTTCTATGGTCAGATGTGCTAAAGAATTTTTTTAGTAACTGTGATAGTTGGCAAAACAGTAGTTAAGTAGGTGCCACTATTCTATTCAGCTTTATTTTAGTGAGTGATCAAATTAAAGAAAATATTTCTTTATAAAATTAAAAAAACAACAATTTTTTAAAACATGATACCGTAGAATTTCGTCATGTATTACATGTCAAGAGATCAATTTTAATTCTAGAGCAAACCTGAATAAAATTCATCAAGTTCAAAAAATACGTTATTTATCAAGCAACCATATAGAACACACATAAACGTAAAGCTCTTAGCAAATTAGACGTAAAAGCGCGAAACAACCTCACGTGCAAAAGGTGCGTCGCGAATTTTGACTGTGCCCCGTTTATTTTCCGCACTCGTACGTACACGGAATAACAAATTTCTTAATTACATACCCTCAAAAGGTAGACACAGCATTGCGGTAATGAGTTTTATTGCGATTGCACGAATCTTTACAACCGGCTATGCTTTTCTGGTCCTAGAGCGATTCATTCACAGACGCGAGTAATTCGCGCACTTGTAAAAACACGAGCGCAATAATTCCGCGGCAGTGAGCCTCCGATGTATTGGACGTTCAAATTGCTAATGGTGGAAGTTTCGTTTCGTATCGAAATGTGGAATTAGAAATGAGCGTACTGAAAAGGCCGCGAAAGTATTCGAACGTGTTGCTTCTTTTCTCGGCGGTATAAAGAATTTTCATTTCTGAGAGCTTTTTCTCATTTCTTGCATTATGCACGTATATCATTTTTGATTTTCAATTTGAGAAGATGGTATTTTTACATCAATTTTATATTGGTGAAAATTTGAATTTATTTTTATTAATACAATATTTATAAAAAAATGATTTTCGAAATGCAGTAGACTTGCATTCATTAAATATAGTTATAGAATCCACCATAAAAACGTCTAAGAATTTTTTAATACTTTTTAAATAGTATTTTTAAGGCTCTCATTTTTTTAGTCTGTATTTTTATTTACTCGCGGTCAGTATTTAAATATTAATACTAATCAATTACATCAAATTCTTTTTTTGCACGGGGGATACGTAGATAGGTTCCAATTAGTAATACTCAATTAATAAACGGTAATTTTTCATTTATTTAAAAATATATTTAAGATACTTATGTAGTAATTTAGTATTACTACTAGATAAACGTGCCCGTTTTCTATTCTTTTTTTGTGGCGAAAAATCACTTGCACATAATTCAGTTCAATATGTGATTTTTTATTTTTTTTTTGAAAAAAATAAATGTAAAAAAATAATCGGTTCTTTTTCTTGGACCGTGTTATTTTGAATACGTGCTAAAAAAACCGTGCAAAAAGAAAATTTAGTGTATATCAAATGATATGTATTTACACCAACAATAAGAAGTCAGTATCCATTGTCAATATTTTTGACAGCACAGAAAGGCAACAAATTTTACATTATCAGAAGTGTTTGTCATAATATTTTGACAAAGCACGTTTTGTTGGGACTTTGATAAATATGCTACAGATAAAGCGTTCAATTTTAATTAACGCATTTAATATTAGTTTCCGCACTTAATTTAACTAGTTATATTTAAATTAACTAGCATAACTATTATTTATACTGACTACCTAATAAAATATTACTGATTGTTTAGCATATATTTAAATTTGTTATTATTAATATTTAACATATTGTTATTATTTATTTATTTTGACTTGTAGAATAAATTTCTATTCAATATAAAATATGATTCCCAGGTTGAAATATAATAGTTTCGTGCACATTTTTACAACGACGGCGCTAATTTAGTTCGATGACATTTCAAATTTTTAAAGTTATCAAAATTTTAAGATAGTTTGAGAATACATAAAAAAATCAGCGTAAATATATAATTCTTAAATTGCAAATTTTTTTGGTGTACTCCGTTACACATAATCTAAACCAATCTTCATCAAGATGCATATTCGTAAACTCATTCACTACAAATAAACTTAACTAACTACTAACATAACCAATTATATAATACTAATACTAACATAATTAATTATTCAAACACACCATAGATTAAAATCGATCCCAACACCGAAGACCCTATCGGTACAACGACATTATAACGGACACCATGAGGACCAGAGTTCCATTCAGGACGGTCCCCTGCGCCCATTGTCCGCCATGTTAAGTGCACAGTAAGTGCATTATGTGCGGAAACAGACCTCGCACTAAATGGCTGCACTCTGCCCACTTTGGGGAATATTCGTCTTCTCGGCGTCTGCATTAAACTGCTCCTTTGGCACGGTGGGTGTTATGGGGCTGTATGGTGATGGTGGTGTTCTGTCCGCGGTGGGATGCTGTTTGTATGGGATTATCTTAAACCGATTTGAATTGTGAGTTTGTAGGTTGAATTATGCTTAAGATGGTGCTTGGAGTGTTTGTATGTGTATTTCGAATTGTAATTGGGCATTACTGCAATAAATTATAATGTATCAAATTATTAATGATATTGAACAAATATTAGTTTAGATATATAATTTTTTTTTTGATTTTCTGAAAAAAATATATGTATTCTGAATTATTTTTGGATTTTCAATCTATCGATATTCATATTTTTGTTGAACATCGTTAGATTATTGATTCAGTTAAGCATTAAAGCATATTCATTCAACTTTGCCGATTCGATAAAGTAAAGTTAATGTAACTATTTGAATGCAACTATTCGTGTGCAAAGTTGAATTCAATTGTTAGTGAAGCTGAATGGTTAAATTTAAAAGGCTTATTGAAATGTATAAAAAAATGATTTTTTTTTAATTGAAATTTTTTTTAGTCAATATTCTAAGACTTAACTATTGTATTACGATTTTCAATCAACATTCAAAAAAAAATTTCATTCGAATTTAACTAAACATATACATAAATTCAACGAAAAAAAATCAATCATAGTTTTACTTCGAAAAACACAAAACACGCCACTATGAATACGAAAACCCAGCATTTACATCACATCCAATTCGTCTGACAAAAAGCCACATACACACACACCCGACTAGGGAGCAAATCCTCCAATTTACGAAGGCATCTCCATAAGGTCGGAACCGTCCTATCTTAACCGCATCGCCTGAAATATTGCCGCGGTGTACCATAGTATAAAAGGATCATAACTTTAGTTCCACGCTGTGCACCGTGCGGGCCGACCTACACCACGGGCCTGCACTATATTATAACACCGAAACAAGCATGCATTCGAACGATGAGGGACTTAGTGGACCTACACGATGGTCTGGTAAATATATATTACAGATTAGCATAACGATGCCGCAACGGGAGTTCAATCCTGAGCTCATCCCGTTGCTCTATTGCAATAGATAATTTCCCATGCGATTACACTTTTCGTTTTTGGATTTTTTTTTATTCGCTCGTACGCCGGATGGTGTATTGAAATATTTTCGTTCCAGCAATAATTCATGGTCGACGTACGCTTTAGTGTCTATAATAAATTTTGCAGAGAAAATTATGATGGGAATATTTCAGCGATGCTGTTTGTTTACGATTTTTCATTGAATAATATCGAAAATTGGGTTTCGATCGAGAAATTTATCTGATTATGTTTTGATCATTTTTCTAAGCAAATTTTTAATTGCAGAATAAAAATAATATCATCTAAATTTGAAAATTTGAAATTAATTTTTAAATAGTTACAAATTGAAATCATTTCTTACTAAATGCTTTTAGATAATCACATCGCATGTCGTTTAACTAATGTATTCATCATAGCAAAACTATCCGTTTAATTACATATATAATTCGTTAAATTAATAAGAATATGTTAATTAGGTTAGGTATTATATATGTTAGGATAGAATATATTTACGAATGAGTATTATTTCAGTGTCATAAAAGTGATATTATAATAAAAATGCTTTTAATTCATTGTATATTGAACGGATGAAAATACCAATAAAGTGTCACCCATATTCCATTACGTAAACTGATATTAATCCATTAAAAGCGCACTTGGCACTTAGATCCAACAGACGAAAATTAACAGCACATGCATAGAATGTGACTACAATATAAATTTAACATGAAATACGACCCACTGTAGATGCACTTATTAAAAGCAGGGCCGCTTGCATAAACCCCGGTCGCAAATTGAGACGTATATAATTCGATCGTGAGAATTAACCGATTTTACTGCATTTCGAATTCAGGCGAAATGCCGCAATTTCCCACAAGAACGGAATATTCTTTGAATTCTGCAGTTAGTTATATCCGACTTCGGAGGCTGTCGTCTGAGCTCTCGGATTTGCGACTTCGAAGGTGTTTTACTGGTCGATTTTTATGAGAATATTTTCTAGGTGTAAAAACTGGGTCATAGACGAATATATATTGGTTTGCTGGTGCATAATGGGTGTGCAACTCGAGTTGTGCAAAATGAGCTGTCGTATGGGTAGCATTAGCGAAAATGTCAGTTGGTGTTAACGAGTCTTAAGAACCAAGAAACGTTTGTAATTATTCATCTTGAATCTAAACTTCTGTGGAATTATATTAAAATATAATATTTCGTAAGATTATTTTTAATATAAAAAATTGTAAGTGATGGAAAAATATTTGAAATTGCTCGAATCAAACTAATTGACATGAACGTATTGTAAAATTGTATAAAAAAATATTTAGCCAAGCACAATATTATGTTACAGTAAAGATTTGATTTAATTAGTGAACAGGGAAATATTATTATGTATATACTTTTATATCAAGTAATTGAATTGTAGCATTTTATAAAATGCTTTTAAAAATATTTCAAATTGAATTAAAGAAGAAATTTCAATTTATAAAAATATCCATCACATATTTTATCTTTTCATTGCAAAAATATTGAATTTCAGACGATTCCTTTCAAAATAGAAATGAAAAAATCGACAATTCATTCTATAAAAAAAAATAATCCACTTAAAAAAATCAAAAATTTAATCATACAAAACAACCTACACCAAAAACTTTCAACCGAACCCACCCTCGAACGCAAAACCGAACAAAAATTCAACCTGCGTGCGAAAACCGCGCATTGCGAATATTAATCCCACACCCACACACACACAACCGCACAAAATGTGTGGTCCTAATTACCGGTTGAAAATTTCATTGCAGATTATCCTTGTACACGTGCAGGTCCTTGTTTCGAACGCCCGCCGCAATCGTCCTCTCAAATCGGCCGAGTAATGTCGTCGGCCCTTTGCTCGAAAATGGGATTTCGCGTTCGAATCGTCGTGGCCCTTTCGGTCGGTCGTTGCTGAAACGATTCGTGGCGATAAGTGAAATTTTTCAGTGTAATCGGCGCCGTTCCGTATGGGTGGACGAGATGATGGTTTTATGGGGCGTTGGGTCGGGTTTTGTGCGGGAATGTGGTCGAGTTTAATGGATGATCGTTTTATTGTGTTTTCTTAGAATGGACGTATAATTGTTAAGTGTTTGTGGCAAATTGGTTATTAAATTCGATTTTATATTTATTAGTGTGTTGAACTTATTAGTTGTTATTGATTGTCGAACTAAAATATGGTGAAGATAAATAGCATATAACGTGGAAAGGAATCATTTCAATAATCAAATCCTTGAAAAACGCTTATATTTATGGAAAAAAAATATGAAAACACGTATATACTGAAAATGAAGATATTCATAACATATAATACAAAAAATAACAAATATCACATTATTAGTTAAATTTGATTCGTTTCAAATGCGACCGAAAACGGCGCATATTCGGTAATTTAAATTAAGCACTTAGCGTATGTCGAATATAATTTCAGTCGAACTTCAGTTTAAATTAATCGAAATCGATATGTAATGGCTTTATAGCTTAAATGATGACACGCGATACACGATCAGAACTTGGATATTTGAAGACGTAACTTTGAGACGTAATTCAGTGACGTATTATTTGGAAATCGATTAGATACTGACTGAGTGTATCAAAACTATTATAGAAATATATTTTTGAAGGAATATCGATAACTATTGAATCAAATAAAAATAATTTATACATGCAATCAAATAAAAACGTAAAGTGAGTGTGAGAATATGCAAACGGTTTATCGTAAAAACGTATTTATGTACACACATTTTCAACTATTCTTTCATAATCTGACTATAGGGCGCCCAAATCACTCAACTTCTAAATAACTGAAATCATATTAAAACTGAATTTCATAAAATTTTAAATAACAATCAAAGACACATTAAGATTCGCTATCTTTCACCGTTACTTTGAAATCTAATAACTTCAAAGTACTACGCTACGAATCAATAACGTCCAATTAAGGTAGGATGACCATACTTCCCGCTTTGGTCGAGAAAGTCTCGTTTTTTCTGGCGTTGCGTTAGTATAACTGTTTGATTTGTTCTGTCTATTTATGAAAAACAACATGTTTTGTATTTTTTTTTCATCTACTTACACCTGAGAAACCCCTTTTAAATATATTACTTTTCTTTTAATCGTCATTCGCTTTCAGGATACATTAAAAATTTTGGTCATGCAACACAAGTATTTTATATAGGGGGAAGTAAATTTTTTTTGTGAAATTTCCTATTTAGAGTACTGGAAAATATGTTCATCCTAAGGGATAGAAGACACACGAAGGCAATGCGATTAAATCGGCAATATTTCGACGGCCAGTTTTATCCAAGCCTATTATGCCATGTACGAGATGTATGTAAGAGGCGACCTTAAGATTGCCACTACCGCTAATCTATAATTTAGTTAGACGACCTTCGTATGAAGAGGGTTTCGCTGCGGAATTGCTTAACGTCGCCACACGTTTGAGCAGCTCGCCAGTTTGGGTAGTCGTGGTATAAATATAAGTGTATATGTGTATGTGTGTGTGTATGTGTACAATTTGTACCGAGAGTGTCAAAAGTTGTGTGTACGGATCGTTAGATGAGATAATACGTGTGGGA
The DNA here is from genome assembly GCA_028571205.2 of Hydropsyche betteni. Taxonomy (NCBI): domain Eukaryota; kingdom Metazoa; phylum Arthropoda; class Insecta; order Trichoptera; family Hydropsychidae; genus Hydropsyche; species Hydropsyche betteni. Next base: position 265,059 of record JAOXNN020000050.1, on the reverse strand, counting down.
GTTGGTCGTCTACGAGTTGAGCCTATTAGGTGGAAAAAGGATTCTGGATGATATGAGTGTGTTTGTGATTAGTTTAGAAATTGAGAATTTTTCATAGAAATATGAATGAAAATTAGATAAAATTTTATGAATGTTCATAAAATGTTTCCAATTTTTCATTCAAAATTTTTTATTTAACCCTCATCAACAAATCAATTAGTTTTCAACTAAGAAATTACAATTCTTACCACGAAACATTAAAATTACTATTAAAACGAAAAGACTAATAAAATTTTATCACTTATACAACTCAAAAGAAATAAAATAAAATAAAACAAAAATTCAAAAACTGCAAACGTCCGATTAAATTCCACGACATATTCAAATTTCGCTTATCACACCCTACATAAAAAAAAAATAAACCGGAAAATTCACGGCGACGACTCATCAATTTCCCGCGGAAAATCTCATTTTTGCCCACGACATAATGGCCATATGTAAAATCGAGAACGTCAACCCGGGGCCGAATCTCAACAGCTCCTCGTGCCCCCATCCACTACCCTGTACACCATGGAAGGCGTGACCCTTTCGAGGACACCTTCACAGGTGCGAAAAGCACAGGATTTCGCACAAGTGGGGTATATTTTATCATATTGAGAGCGCCTTAAAGCCGGGCGCGCCCCGGCGCCATATCCGCATAACTTCCCCGTGTCGCCGGGTTATGGGCTCGGAAAACTCTCCTTCGGAAAATTCCCGGGGAAAAAATAAAAAATATATCCACGGGGGGAGGAAAACACCGCAAACGGTCGTTTGGCGAGGCCGGCGTCTTAATTTAGTCGGTCGTTTATATGCGACGCGCAGATCTAGCGGTGTATCGGAATGGTCGTTTTGTCGATAGATCTTTCGAGGAGTGTGGTCGTTTTTGTGTTCGGCTGGTGTTCGTCGTTTTAAAATATCAAATCGGGTCTGTTGGGTTTGACGGTGGGATTGGGGAGTCGGTTGTTTGGGCGTGTTTCTCGTAGGGATGAAATCTTGGATTTTAGTTTTGGATACGTATCTTTGATATAAAATTTCAATAGAAATATTCAGAAAAAATAAAAATTGATTCAAATTCAAATAATGTAGACTCTTTTACAATATAAACTTCTGATTTCATGAACAAAATTTCTCAATAATTTATTTGTATAATTTTTATACAATAAATTTATATTATGTATCATTGCATGGAGATATACTGTATTTCATAGATATTTTAGCAACACGTAAATATAATCGTATAAAAGAATATAAACATTAATCAAAAATAAACATCGTTTCATAAAATATTATAAATATGTTAACTTCATTAAATAAGCCCCGCACGCGGTATTATTGAAAACTTTATGAGTATCGTAAGAAAACTTATTACAAATATGAAAATTCTCATGAACATTTCGTAATTTCAGAATCAGAAAATTTTAATATTATTATATTAAGATGCTTGTTTCGTTGTTAAAGTATACGTTAAACATATTTTTTTTTAAATGTTATGTATGTATGTATGTTTTTCTCAATGCACGATTTCAATATCGAAAATGTTTGATCGTTAAAATGCACGTTGTACAAACATGGTTTCGTTGTGAGGTTTTGACACCAAACGAACGTAGGTACATAACGTGGCTGACATTATATAAAACCATGTAGCCGACACATTTTGAAATTTTATTCTGAAGTAGCTTTATTTATGTTGAGGGAAACTCATAATAGTTGCCACATGACCTGTATACTAAACGGCACTATATATTGTATTTACATACAGTGAAGTGCATATAAATACAAAGTAATTTGTCAATTTGTCAACATGTAACATATGTTTTGAACTTAATATTATGTGATATAAGTTCTCATGTATTCATTAGCAAATTTAACACTGCACGAATCAATGAATATGTTATACAGTTTTTTCACCTAAGTTAAATATTTTTCACTCCAAACCAAACATTTTTCATTTAAAATTAAATATTCTCCATTTTAAATCAAATATTTTTTATTTCAAAATAAATATTGTCGATTCAAGTCTCAAAGATTAATGAAAAATATAATTTTGGTTTTGATGAAATTTTAGCATTAAATTTTGTTAAGAAGGTAATAAGTGAATATTTATAATACCAATACTAATTTTTATTTAGGGACCATTGAAGGTTTTCACGGTGCGCTAGCTCAGAACAAACAAACCGCACTTCTCGTTCCGTGTTTAACTTCCGTTGCTGGTCCGGATCAGGTCAGTGCTCTATATAAGTCGTATATACGCTTAGATTTTTTTCACTAAATATATTTATTTATGAGAGTATATTTTAAAGCAGATCATTTTAATTTCGCTTTCGACATTTTCAAAAACATTTCCTGACATTTGTCATTTTCATCCGTGCACTATCTGTACCGCGGATCTGACATTTCCCGTATCACATTACATTGATATATTAATTGAAAAGTTGAATGTATCCACGTTTTCAACGTCTGGTATAAAATTATAAAGAGGAAATCAACTATCTCATTCGTTAAATGTAGTCTGTTCTATGTTAATGTTACTGAAGTTACAACTTGGATGAGCACCGACGACTGCAGGCGAAATTGAAAATTTTGCATGAATTCTCAATTAAATATCCCCTATATATAATAGCGGATATCTGTCTGTCTGTCTGTCTGTCTGTGTGTCACAATGACGCTTGTGACTTTAAAACGATCGACGGTCGTTTTTTCGAAATAAAAACCAGAATTAAAAGCCAGACCGGGATTCGAACCCGG
>JAOXNN020000050.1:233567-262196 GCA_028571205.2 Hydropsyche betteni | reverse complement strand
TACGAAATATGATTTGGCGACGGTTTTGTCGTCGGCGCTTCTTTTTTGCGGTTCGAGTTCGAATTGACGCAGTTCGTTCGGTTTTTTGTTTGTGAGAGGATTTCGTGTGCAGCGGAGGCTTCTTGGCGCGTTTCGAAGGTGATTGTGTCGATCTGTTGGTTTTTATCGATTTTTATTTCTTTTGTCTCGGTAGTTTTGTAAGTTTTTTGTTGCGGACTTTCCGTATGTGTGTTGTATTGTGCGTATTGTGTGCGTATTGTTTTTTTTTTACTTGCAGCCCTGAGCCCCTGTAGTTGTCTTTGAATCGCCAACATGACTACATACTTCAATTACCCCTCTGTCGAGCTCCAAGAAGAGCTGAAAAAGATCGCCAACGCCATTGTTGCGCCAGGCAAGGGTATCCTTGCTGCTGATGAATCCACCGGTCAACATTCATTTTTTTTTTTAATAATTAAAACTACTTCAGATAACTAACTAACATAAAATTCTACTTATAGGAACAATGGGCAAGCGTCTTCAAGACATCGGCGTTGAAAACAACGAGCAAAACCGCCGTGACTACAGGGAGCTTCTTTTCAACACTGACCCAGTAATTATCCAATTGTGATTCGGTATTAAAATCTAAATGCAAATAAAAATATTTTACGATTATTCAATTATTTTTTAGGCTTTATCCCAAAACATTTCTGGAGTTATCTTGTTCGAAGAAACTCTTTACCAAAAGGCTGCTGATGGTACCCCATTGGTTGAGCTTTTGAACAAACGTGGAATCATTCCCGGAATCAAGGTCGACAAAGGTGTCGTTCCATTGATGGGATCTGAAAATGAGTGCACCACTCAAGGTTTGAAACGTTTCATTCGGAAATGTTAATTGTCAGTTTTTATTATATGAATTTTATTTTAAAATGTTTAATTTCAGGATTGGACGACTTGGCTGCTCGTTGTGCTCAGTACAAGAAGGACGGATGCCATTTTGCTAAGTGGCGTTGTGTTTTGAAAATCCAGAAGAACACTCCTTCTTACCAAGCAATCTTAGAAAATGCTAATGTTCTTGCTCGTTATGCATCAATCTGCCAATCTGAGAGAATTGTACCTATTGTAGAACCCGAAATCTTGCCTGATGGTATTATAATTTTTTTTTTTTTAATTTTCATTAATCCATTATGCAACTGAATAATAACTTATTTATTGCCAGGCGACCATGATTTAGAAAGAACACAAAAGGTTACAGAAACTGTATTAGCTGCTGTATACAAAGCCCTCAATGATCATCACGTATACTTAGAGGGAACTCTCCTTAAACCCAACATGGTAAGTTAAAACATTTTTAGCTTCGACAATTATACTTGTCTTCAATTGTACAAATTTTCATCTTTTTTTCAGGTTACAGCTGGTCAATCCTGTGCGACAAAATATACCCCTGCTGATGTTGCTAAAGCCACTGTTACCGCTTTGCAACGAACTGTACCTGCCGCTGTTCCTGGTAAGTAATTACTTTAAAAAAAATCATACTTAATTCTTTTTATTTTTGCACTGTTTTAACACAATCATTGTCTTTCAGGAATCACCTTCTTGTCTGGTGGTCAATCTGAGGAAGAAGCATCTGTAAATCTTGATGCTATCAACAAATTCAATGGTAAGAAACCATGGGCACTTACCTTCAGCTACGGACGTGCTCTCCAAGCTTCCGTGTTGCGTGCATGGGGAGGAAAACCAGAAAATGTTGCTGCCGGTCGACAGGAATTACTCAAGAGAGCAAAGGTAATGCAATCTTTCTTTTTCCTTTTTTTTTTACTGTAGATTGCATTATAAAAATATATGTTCCTCTAATTTCATACATGAAATATCATTGTGTTACTTTTTTTTAATATTTATAAGTCCTCGACAATTTCAATATGAATTGAGAGCTTGATTTGTGATATAATGAAAGTTCCTCTGTTACGAAGCAATTTCTTACATATGTTGAGCCAGCACTGAACATTTGGACTACATCCAAAACTATTTCTATGATATAGAAAGCGCATGGCATGTTCTTTGACATTTGATATTATGTAAGAACAGCATGATGCCAAAAGGTCAAATGAACCTTTGCAATGATATTTTATGTACATAGAATAATGTTTATGTTTATCTAACATTTTAATTTTGTTTTAATTTTTAACTTTTGTGTTTTCAATTTTTCCTGCCATGAACTTGCTGTACTTGGAATGTCCCCCTTGATTTTGGAATGAAACCTATTATGTATTGGTTGGAATTCAAAATCGCAAATACGCAACATGAATTTTGCTGCATAATCACATCTTATCTCTTATTTTATCCTTCATAAACTATACTATACCATTCCTTTATGTGTTTTCACTTTTTTTTTTAATATCAGGCTAATGGCCTTGCTTGTCAGGGAAAATATGAGGCTGGATCAATTCCATCTTTAGCTGGTTCTAAATCTAACTTTGTGAAAGTCCATGCCTATTAATTTTTTAAGAAAAAGAAATTCAATCTTTTAGCTTTGAACAATAAACACATTGATATATGAACTTAATTTTGATTTGTGTTTGATTTTCATATTTCTGACTTGCAGTACCATTATTGTAAAATTTATAGAACCTTTTGTATTTTGTGTTACCCTTGCATGAAAAGTTTGTTTTACAATACCGATGCATGGTTTTTGTTTTAACGTTTTTTTTGTGATGTCTTTGTGTTCTCAATAAACTGGAATAAATATATTTTCTTTTTTTTTTCACCTTCCTTTTTGTTTTGTGTGAATCAAATATTTCTTACATGCCTTATTAAATATGTTTTATATATTTTAAATCGTTCACGCTACAGGAACAGAATAACAATTCAAGACCAGCCTAGGATTTATATTTTATCAAGATAAATTAAACTATTTAAGTTATAAAAAATCAGCTAAATAAAAATTGGTTTTCATTTATATTTATATGAAAAAATAATACTCGAAAATATTCTTGCTTTTTGTTCGATTTGTTAAAACTCGTTGCTGCTTGACTTGCCATTATACATACATAAACAATCCTTGAAATATTTCAGTTAAATATATTATTATTTGGGCATTATTATTATATGAGTAATAAAAAAATGTACTAAAAACATTTTATGGAATCAGAATGATATGATTTACTACTTACTGTTTTCACTTTTTTTTTTTAGATTAGATATTTTACTGCCATCTATATAAGAACATATCATTTTATTTTCAAATTAAAAAATTTGATCCCCGAAATTTCAACTATCTTTTAGCTAAATTTATTTTCTAATAGATGTCTATATTTATATTTTTTATTTCAGGCCAATGGTGATGCCTCTCTTGGAAAATACGTTGCTGGCTCAGTTGTTGGTGCTGGAGGTGATGCTTCCCTCTTCGTACAAAACCATGCTTATTAATTCAATTGTATCTATAATTTGAATCCTGATTTCTCATAACATTATTACAATATTTCCGAATATTGTATGTATGTTTTACTGAAATATGAAAATTAAAAAAAATAATAATATTTTGCATGTTAATAAAATCGTATTTATTCAAGAGGCAATATTAGAAGAAAAAAATATCGCTTTTGACTGTTGCGTTAAGTTTTTCAAGGAAAAATTGTTTAATTTTTTTTAATATTTATCAATTGAATAAAATATGTTTTTACAATTCTTAGTATATCCACATATATATTCGTGAATATATGTGTTCATATACATCTCAATATGCCTTTAAAATATCAAATATCCTACTTACATTAGCTAACATTGTTGTTATTCTCTATAAATAAATGTTGAACGAATATTTTTAGCCATGCTTCGGCTATTATTTAAAAACTACTTCATTTATAAATACAATCAAAATGTATTTATGTTTGAAAATGTTCACATAAAAAATATAAAATCAATATAAAATATGTGTATTTCTATAAAATAGAATAAATGTTTTTATTTTTCTTAATATTGAATGTACTGATGATGTTAGGAAATTGTAATAGCACTTAAAAGCAGTAAGTAGTTCTTGTTAAATTATTGTGAAATAATATATATTTACGGGGAGAAATGCAGGTCCATATATATTCATCAAAATTCATTGTATGTTGTAATTTATTACTAAAATAAATTTATTCACTCCAAATGTTGTTTCATTCTCATATGATTGCACAAATAATAAAAGATTCATCATTGTTTATCTGAGTTATTCGAAAATATTTTGATGTTAATTTAATATGTAATATTATACTCTGCACCAAATATTTACACTATAATTTATGCAAAACACCATTAAATTAGTAAACCCTTTCCCATAAGCCTCATTTAATCAAATCAAATAAATTTATCAAACATTAACATTATCTATGTAAACACTTTATACAATTTCTAATGATGCAATATTAGTTTAAGCATAACTATCGAGAAAAATTCAATAGAATGATATTGCAATTTTATCATTTGCTAATTTCAGTTTCTCTGTAATTCAAAAAGCAAAAGAATACTTAAATTTAAAAACAAAATCCACATATCTAATACACCATATTTTATCAGATTGCAAACAAAGACAGCTTTGTTTCAACAGCTACAATCGAACACACCTTCATATTTGCACACCGTTTATATTGAAAACTCTGGATTTCCCTTTTCTACTTAGGAAAAACAATGATTGAGGTCGACATTGCTGTTAATGACCTAGTCCCGGTTACAGCTTTGGTTACAACTAGATGAACTGATTATAGGTTTGATACAATTGCGTAGATGTAATGTTAACACCTATTGTTATGCTAATTGGTATCGTTTTATATGCGATATTTACAACGGCGCGGTCCATTATTTTTTTCCATATTGAAAATTATGGATGAAAGTGTTGACGTGTAGAACAAAGTTCATCGTTCGTTAGTCTTCGAATTTGTGATATTTGTGGGACAGATTGTCAAATGTTAATGATTTCTGAATACATAATGAATATTGTCATGAATAATCGGAAGGATCGGAATATTTGCGGAAGTTGACCGATTTTACGGCCGATTGGAAATCTGTATCAAGGCATATTATGTTCGTGCTAGATATTCGATTTTTTTCATACTCAACCTTTTTTTATTAATGAATAATTCGCCTTGTAAGAATTATTCAATATTTACTTGAAAGGAATCGAACGAAATAGGAAACGGAAGCTAAGTACGTATTATGCTAACGATTTTCTCAACCTTATAATCATTTTAATCACTCGAAATTCATCGTAAAAAATCTTTCACACTTTTTACTTGTAGAAAATCGGATTGAGGGTCATATTGACGGGTCCAACCTTTGAAAATTGTACACGTATTTCGTTAACTTTCTTGTTTTACATTTCAAACAAATTTGATTCATTGAAACCGACAAAGCTCACCGTTGCAAATTTACATTTATTTCCGCTCGGTTAAATCTGTTTGAAGTTTCGTACACGTGTAAAGAAAATTATTTCAACCATCCGCAACGCTTTGAATCATCAATAAATCTACCCACATTTTTGTTACGAAATTCGAATAATAGTTTCTACACTATTGTTTTTATTATTGCACAAAATATTTTTAAGGAAATGTAAACAATTCATGTTTGAAGCGTTTCAAATTGGCTAATCATAACTAATTGATACTTAAACTATTATAAAATAACAAAATATTATTTTTTAATATAAATTTCTGAGAAAATTTAATTGAATTGGAAAATTCCTGGAAATGGGAGTAGTTCCATTACGGAAACACATACGAAGAGAGTAAACTTCCGTGGAAAAGCGACAATATAAAAAAACGTGTTTGTTTGACTTTGCCACGAACGACCACGGGCTCTCAAATTAATTTATTGGCACAAAAGCCACTTGGACCATTTCCAGTATGGGACCACGAGGTTTTCCAGCCACTTTGTCTGAAACACCTGAAATTGACGTCGCGCTCGAAAAGAGCTCCTTTTCCAACTTAATGAGAAATGAGGCGGTGGAACGTTTTGATTCGTTCATGTCCTTTTTGGAACTTGTTAAAGAAGTTGATGGTGATTTTTCATCTGTTGACTTTTATGTATCGTTTCGAGTTTCGGCTGTCTTTGCCAGTGTTTTTTTTAATGAGATTGATGTATTGTGTTAATTGATGCGTGGTTGTCCATTTTGGGTGTTTTTTTGATTTATGTTTTGAGCGAAAACTTTATTTTTAGAATGACGGTATTTGGATATTTATAAAAGTTGAGTAAATCGTCGGTAATATATTATATTAACGTTTTAAGTATGTTAATGTGTTTTTTTTTTCTTATAATAAATTACGTTGATAAATAAAGTACAAATTTTTCTTCATCATTTATGCATTTTCATAAAAATTTTAATTTGATTCTAAGCCGTGATCGATAATTTATATTTATAACTTTTTTACTACAATGCATTACGAACCCATATTGATTTTGCTGTAACATAGACTCGTGCAAATAAAAAATGCTGTTTTTTTTATTTCTTTGTTCATAGAAAAAAAACTTAAGTGATTTATAATTTATGAATTCACGAACATCAATTTATTTACAGCTTAATATTTTCTATTTCTACGATAAAACTCCATTAATTTGATGGGAAAAATTTCAACATTTTCAAATATTTGGTATTGACATTTTCACTCCGCCTAAGATTATTTTATATTACAACAAACAATCATATATTCTAAAAATTATTACCATATATAGAAATCGTCAAAAATTTCCATACAAAAAACTAACAAAAACAAGGAAAATGCAGCGGGTTTTAGATGAAATCCACTTGTTTACTAAAAACAATCTTACGATTCTGAATAACAGATGTGAATGAATTCGTAAAAGGATTTTGGGCGTTTGTTTATTTTGAAAAGTAAAAATCCGCTTCGTTATTATTCAGAGATGCGTTCTGTCAGTCGTAAGCTTATTCTGAACGCTGAAAAGGAGACAGCTTTGAATATATCGTTTTCCTTCAAATATCGCATGCGAAATCGTTGAAACCTGAAAATTAATACCGAAAATATATATATATTATATATATAGAATATATAATATCCGATCTGTTGTGTTTTATTATAGCTTTCAATACGTATCAAATTTCATGAATGATCGACAGACTTATGTAAATCTCTCATTATGCAAACAAGTTCTTTGTATTATATATACGAAAATCCTTTATAGAACCAAAACCAATCTTTGCATCATTAACTATGAAAAATCAATCTTCTCAAAATTTTCAAACGTCAAAAACGCCAACATTCAACATCGCAATCCTCGAGCAAACAACGACCGACGAATCGGTACGCCAATATTAATTTTAATTACGTACACGAGCGTCCATTTTATTAACACGTAACACACGCGTGCAAAATCCTAACGAACTTCAATACCTATTTTTGTTTCTGAAGTGGTTTTCCGACGCGGTTCAAATTGAAAATTCGCGCGGTTCGCTGGCACTGCTCCACGCTTCGGAAACCCGCATATATTTGATTTTCAGCGGCTTTTTTCTTATTTTTCTTGTTTGTAACTCCTTATAAATCGTTTGCGTATAATTCGACGGCGGTCACAAGTTTTCCAGAGGGGGATGTGACCGTCTGTGACAGTTGGCAGGTCGCGGATCACTGTTTCGAATTTGAATTTGAAATAAAACCGATGCGAATTCAATTTGCTTTTGATTAATTTTTTTTTTTGGAATTTTCTATGGTCGTTACTTAAGTGCGTCATTTTTTTAATGTTGATCGATTAAGTTTGTTTTGTTTTCGCGTAAATAATATTAGAGACTGATACGTTTGATATTATGTAATTTGCCATGCTTCAAGATAAATATTTTTTTATATTATATTTATTTATAGAATATTTTACATTTCGACCTGAATATGTGTAAAAGTGAAGCTTTTTTCAAAAGATGATTTCACTGGTCGAAAATAAGTTAATAAATAACCGTACTTTACGTCAAGTAATAAAATGAATGAAATGACATCGTAATAGATCATATCTTTAATGAATATAATAACACAAACTGGTTCATAGTTTAAGTTTTAATTATACCTATAAAACATTGATCATTGCAAATTATATATATATATGTTAATTGATCGATCATTTTATTTTTTATAACAAAAAAATATAATGAGTACAATTCACTTTGACCGTTTGCCAGATAATTTGCTTGATGTGACGTATACAGTATATGACACATGTACGGCTGAAAATAATACATTACAATGAATTGTTTGACACAACTCGCATTATATCATGGTCATGCAAACTAGTTTATGTTTCACACTTAATCTAATAATTTAATAACCGATTTCAGTGTTATAATGTATTGTTTCAGGCACGATTCTCAGAAACTAGGCCGCCCTTAAACGAAAATGCTCGCCATTGTTTCAACCACGTTCAAATATTTTGTTATGCTCGTGTTTATTTTATTATGATTTAACAGTATTAAATTTCTCGAATATAAATATTTATCATATAATGTTATTTAGATCGAATAAAATAACAGTTTCTAATATCACGTAAATATTATATTAATAACTTCCTACAAAGGTTACGTATTTATTACGTTACAGAATATAATTAAAAAGTAAACACTTATTTTATTTTGACATATGTACATATATAATACAATATAATCTGAATTTTTCATTAATAAAATAGCTCAAAATAATTTCATAATTATTCAATAACAAGCCAAGTGAAAATTGACGTCATTCCACAAAGTCACCATGAATGAAAATGCGTCTTTTTCAAAACAAAACAGTCCATTCTGAGCCATTTCTATAGAAATGTCATACCATGCCAGACATTAACACTTAACCATTAGCCACTCGAAACACTTAACATTGGCTTTATAACGCGAATGGATGCATCATTCCGAGGCACCTTTATTTTTCCAATGTATTTTCAGACCTGAATATTACTTAGGCCATATATTCCTATGTGAATCACTGTGGTTAATCGACTGCTTTTGCCTTTTCGCAAAGCGCAAAAATGAAATATGTATAATAAAAGCATTTTATAATTCTTAAATCACCACTTTAACACTCGGCTTGAGCCGAAATAAATTAAAGCGACGTGGGCGTCCCGAAATATGAATTGTTTGACATTTTCAATGGATTAACATTCGCGTGTTTTTTTTTTTTTAATTTTGAAAAATATTAACATAAAAAACGTGCTAATCCGCGTCTAATTGCGATTATGAAGCAATTCCGATTATTGCGATTAGAAACCTTCAGATGCAGTCATTATCAAGATCCTCGTAATACATAATAATCGATTTCTTCGGAAAATTTTTCAAAAACATTCACGATTTTCGAACGTGCAAAAGCGTTTCGACGTTTCCGCGAACGAATCAAACATATGAAGCCCGCATGTGAATATTTAAAACATTTTAACCGACAAGCCCATATACCATTTAGTTTTTTCGGCTATTTTTCAATTGGCGATTTGCACAACAGCCAACACACAATGGAAGACTTTGTTCCATCTGCCGATGCTAGAACGTTCGAAAATCGAAAACTTTTTTGAAGATCGACTCCCAAAATGGCGTTCCCGCCCTTGAGCCGCAATCGGTTCGTAAATATTTGACTTTGTAACACTTGTCCGTTTACAATTGAAATCTTTATAAATAATCCGTCAGAGTTGACGTTTTCGATTATTGCCTTTTCTAAATTTATTGCGAGCTCCGTTTGCGGGTACAAATATTTGCAGAGCGTAAACCGATGCGTGTTTTTGTTTTGACGGAATAAAATGAAAGTTTTTGTTTTATCTGTGACGATTCATCGAGCCTATTGATTGAAAGTTTCATTAATTATACTGTTTTATTGATGTCGTAAAATTATATGATGGTTTTTAATTATTTATATAATTATCTTCAATTTAAATTAATTATTAATGTTTTTTTTCTCGGACTAAACTAGAAGCAAAATTTCAAAACAAATAATTTGTATATCTTGTAACATAATTCTCATATTTATTTAATAAAACCACCGTCACAAACACGTGTTTACATATTAAATTATTTAACAATCATATTTCAAAATATATGAAGAACGTTAATCGTTTTTTAATGAAAACAAGATTATTATGTGCAATTAAAAAAACAAAGTTTGTTGATTTAACTGTCATTCTCTTAATTAAAATACAAAAACGAGATGTCTGAAATCACCATGATTGTTATTCGAGAAAAATCTTTTTATTTATATATCGAATACGTTGATAATAACATGTTTGCCAGCTATAAAAAATAAGAATGTTCATGAATATAATATTGTCACGTGCGGTAAACTTAAGCCGTACAAAATAAATATATCCTTTTATCATAATTAACCATATCCATATTCCATTTATATCAGAAATATTACCATAAAATGATATAAAAAAAATCATAATTTATCGGAAACAATATCTTTTTTATAAATTAAATGCCCTCTTCAGCTTTAGGCGAAATGGCAATTGACGATCATTAAAATTTAATGCCAATGCTATGTGAATACGTCGATCAAATTTTAATTATCTACACCCAAACTAATGCTTAAAGAACATATTAATCTTGCTACGCTCAGAATTTTAATTTTTTTTTATTTATTTTACAGGTCATCAACAATAAATCATTGAATATGAAATTTTCGAGTAGTCAATTAATCATTTATTGATTTCATACCTTTCATATGTATTTTTTACAATAATCCTCTTTATAAGCATATTTTTTGTAGTGTCGTAAATATATTTTTTTGAACAAATGTACATACAATTCATATGTAGTTATAATAAGTTTTGCTTATCCATATTTTACATATTTACTACCTTTGTTTTTATTAGTTTTAAAAAATCACGTCATTTAGTTCAGGGAAAAACTTTTAATATTTATTTTGTCGATTCTCAGAAGTTCGAAATTTTTTTTTAGGATACTTATTCTTAAATATGAATTATCAAACTAATTTCAAAACATTAACATCGACCATTTACTAAGCCTCGGTATCAAAACTACTCGTTAAAATTATAAAACATATACTTAAGTAAACAAAATGATACATAATTTCGAATGGCACCGCTTGACACAGCAACTCCCATTTAAATTATTAAATGATTAATCACTAATCGTGGATCTATATTTAAAAATAGTATACAATTAAAATTCTCTTTCCTAACAATATAATGCGATTCATAAATTTGACAACCAGCAAAATTCTAAAGTGAATGTAAATCTAAATATCTTCAAAAAAAAAACATTAATCTTAATATAAAATCACTAAAGAAGATCAGAAATACACATCGGGCAGATATCAGGCGCTGTTATTACATTATAATATAAAATTTTCCATTTGGATGCAAAGTATAAGCATTTAAACGACTTACATTTTCCTTATAAAATATCTGAGCATGTTTCGAAACAAAGACTTTCCGATTTTCTTCATATGAAATCTTGAATCGTTTGTAAGTACCGAGAAAAGCAACACTTGTGGGCGTTCGGTTCAACGACGTTGGTATAAGAAAAACGCATTCAATTCGCATATTCAATTTTATATTATCATTTTACGGAGGGACCGGTTGCATATCACATTGAATTTTTAGGAGTCCTCTCTATATTCACTAAATAATAAATTGCGTTTATTTAAAGACATTGAAACAACTCCAAATAAAACAATGTATTTTTTTTATATTTACGCACAATGTTGTCGTTTTTAGAGTTTCCCGGTTTTTTGACTATTTGTCGTCACTATATAGATTCAGCACATATATATTCATTGAAAATTTTAGTGACAAGAATATGCTTTTTATATTATTGTTTTTTTTTTGACGATCATCTAAAAATTTAAGTGACTCAAAGAAAACCCCTATATTTGCTGGATTCAAATATTCGAAGAATGCAGATTACACAGTCATCACGGTTTTTATTGGGTAATTGAACACTTTCCCGAATACCCCACACATCAAGAAAATTTATTACAGCTAGTCAATGTCAATATTTGCCAAAGTATCCCGGATTTTCACAATAATTACGCAAACCACAACTACAACTCATCGGCAATAAACCAGCATCTGTTTTCGGATTTGTACTCTATACACGCATGTTTTAATATGATTCTGGAAACTGGCTACAATACTGACGATGACATGTCGTCACCGACCATCCAACATGACGTCGGTGGATATTGTCGAAGACCGCAAACACCATTCATTCATATTATATTATACAAGAGATAAATAGTTTGTTTTGGTGAAACGCACACACCCCGCTATGGGTTTAATGCGTCACATGATGCAAAATAACCGATAAGTTTATCTCGTTAATACATATTCATTTATTTTAAATATAATGGATCTTTCTTTTTGCTTTCATATCATTATTTATTTTATGCATTTTTTTAGCTTCGTTTGAACACAAGAGTTTTCAATGATCACTGAAGTTGAGTAACAAATGTTGTGGTTTATTAATAGGTGAATTGTGTACTGTTTTCCTCAGTTCATTTGATAAAAACTTTTTTTTTTAAATTATAAAAACATTAATTTTCCAATAGTAATAAAAAGTATTGCCTTATTGTGTGCCTTTATGGATAATGGAAAACAAGAATTTTCATTTTATAGTGGATTCCATTCCAATTATTTTGGGAAAATTCTTCGTTGTTAAAATTTGACGTTTATATTATCCTGAATAAATAATTGCTGATTGTTATATATTTTTTTGACCAAATTTCATAATGAAATGGAACGTGCGGGTGATACCAACTGCATCTTATCTGATATTTTCATTGATCAAAAATTTTCGTCTAGTTAATGCAATATGAAAATTGCACTAGATTTAGAACATATTTGCATGATTAATATGTAATTTCATCAAGTTTTTCATTGACTGGCGATAAATATCAACGTTGGCAAATATATAATTATGACTAATGCCAATTAATTTCGCATACGACATATCATCAAAAACGATTTTAATTCAATTTACGAACAAAATAAAAATAAAAAATACCAATATATTATCAAAAAAATTTCCTCAAACTTATTTTCAACTTATTCCCAATACATTTTTTCAACTCGTTCAATGCCATTAAGAAAAGAAATTATTCGAAACCACATTCACTACACATTCGACATATAAACCTTACGCACTCGACGGCCTCGACACGCGGATAAAAAACTCCCTTTTTTCACAACTCGACGAACAATCGAAGATAGACTCTACAAAAAAAAAAATATATATATATATAATATGAATCAACTCATTGTTATAATTGATGGCGTAACAAAGACGCCGACGAAATACTGCAATGGGTAGACTTCCTCGTTAGGAAACGCTGGACACGACATGCACCCAAAGTTTCGCACCGTTAATCAAAAATTTTCGTTCCATATTTCGAATTTCCAACTTTCCCATTGAAAGCGATGCGATAATGTTTGAAAAATGCAACTTGTCGATCGCATTTTGCAACTGCGCCAGTTGAATTTTCGCTCTCGCATATCCGAGTAGTGCGTTTTCAATCTGCGGTACTTGAATAATTCAATTTCGCTTAGACGTAATGCATTGAAAGCGAGAAACTGTATGAGTTTCAATACGTCATCGAGCAGATAGCTTGAAATGTTTCCGGGATCTTATCCAGCTCATAAAATATTATGTATTCAAGGCTCATATGTAGGATAGTGTGACTGATATTTTTAAATTGTGTTTAATAAATACATTGTATTGAAAGGTGTATTTTTATTGAGACGTCCAAGCTGAGTAATTCTCGTGCTATTTAAAAAAAAAAATAAAGAGGATTGTTTTCAAATCTGAAAATATAATTTCAAACATTATACAGAATTATCATAATATTTCCTTTTAATGTTTTCGAAACTGGGGCACGTATGATGCATTCCGACTTGCCCACAGCTGTCCGAATATCGAAGAAACAATTCAAATTACACTAAACATTAATAAATCAAAAAATATTCGAGGTTATTACAACATAACTTCTTCCAAAAATAACCATTCACACAATCGGATGATAAACATTATGTTTTATTTTTGTACGTAACAGATATCTGCAATAACTAACCATCGAAGATAAGCGGATAGTTTTACTTTTGACGTATCTCACTAATGACATCATTCACGATGCAACGCACAAAAAATATCGCAAGCCAGTTTAAAAAAGGCACATTTTCACAGGACAAGTCACGATTCGTAACATGGAACATCGCTTATGTGAAATCATGCCATTTGCAAAAGGCAATCGATTTCAATCATAGCTCGTTGACGTTTTATTCTACCGAATATGGAGTTGATGAAGCCTTCGTGAAGAACTTTCAAGGTTTGCGGAACAGGAGCGTCAAAGGATTGCTGATGAAAAAATTTTACGTGAAAAGATGATCGTGATTTTATATAATTTATTATATTTACGGATCTCGATGTGTTCTCGATGACAGGTAGAAAAAGGCGCGGAAGGTCGCACGAAGTTGACCGTTCCAATACAAAACAATTTAACAACAGTAATTTCATAATGTTCCTATCACGTAGAGAATTATATAATTTCTTTATTATTCCGATAAGAATTTTATTTAATACGGCTAAATATAATATGAAACGCATATTGTATGTGGTTAATAATGCATAATATACCTTATATTATATCATTATTTAAACCGAATCCATAATAATCAAACATAGAAACATCTAGACATTTTTATGATAAATTATGAATTTTATTTATTTTAATATATATTTTCAACACCTACCCTTTGATACTACTTATAGACATAATAAAAACATATCTAATTACATTTCACAGACATCTTATTATCTAATTCTAGGGTCAGACGTTTCTAAATATACACGTAGTATATGTCGATTATTTAATAAAACAGTTCTGACCTCCATTATAATTTAAAAATCAATCATCAAACGTTTATTTCCACTACAATTCATAAATAGTGCAGCCAACCATCGATGAATATTCGTATTCAACGATTCTACAATCGTAATCGGCAACAGTAACGAATCTGCATACATACTCCTTTCACTGTTCCAATATCGTTAATTTTTTCATTGATAGTACTGAAAAGAATTTGCAGTGATTTTTCTATCTATCGCATATGAGAGTGAGTACAGCCTTGAGTTTGACAGATATTACGTAAAAAATAGTGTACAGCAATCAAAAAATCGTCAGACAAAAAATCGAAAGGACAGTGTATATGAATGTTTTTGATCAATATACTGAAAAAAGTTAATTATTCCGAAAAATCGTTAACAGATTTCAAAAAAAAATCTAACTAATTTGTAACGTTTCGAAAGATTTAAATTTGTACCCATAAAGGAAGTGCATTGAAGTCTCGCACAAGGTCCACACTTATAAAGCCAGATGTATAGAATCTATCGAAACTTAAACATTTCGCACATGATCAAAAGAAATTTTATTTTATTCGAACGCATGTGGTGATTTTATTTATGTGCTTTATGCGAAATCAAAAAGCTAAGCAGCACGCATAAATTTCGCATATCTATTTAAATCTTTCAATTTTCGTACAAACCATCTGACGTATATACGATCCGAAATAATAAAAATAAACATTTCGGTTTATTTATTTGACCGCAATTTGCAAAATTGTCTCGTTTGAATGGCGAACGAGTTCAAGATTGACAATCGACATATTATATCTTTCAGCACGGCGATCCACTGAACGCCTACACACTCGAACAAAAAATATTGAAATTTCCTCAATTTCATATATAATTTTAGATATGATAAGCAATAGTTCAATCTTATCTAAAATAATGAAACATCAAATTCGAACGGTACGTTATTACATATGATTACCGCACGAATAGATTAATATCCTTTGACTATTTAGTAACAGAAAGGCCTTATCTTCTAATATGAATATTTTTACGTATGACCCGTATAAATAATACCAATCGGATTGACCACATCTGAGATTTATCTCATGTTGGTTGCTGAGAGTCGAGGGCGATCTACTCAAGTCAGTGGGCGGTAGGCAGTGTAAGCAGGCAGTACTTTGCCCACTGTTCGGCTCTCCGACACAAATCGGTTTGTCGAATGAAAAAACTTAGTGAATAAATATAAAGTCGAAAGCAGTGCGTCCGTGTTGGAACGTGGGTGGTTTTGTCCGAAGAAAATTTCCACCAGAGTTTTCAGCCGACGCAGGCCGCAGTGAAAGTTTCGAATTTTCAGTTGTTCACGAAAGAAGCGGATCGCTCATTATAACGAAGGTATTATATATGTATAAAATTTTGATTATTCATGCAATTTTTCATCCATTTTGACCGTGAGCTTAACCACAATGATCTGTTTTAATAAAAACTTTGTGTAAAACCGGTCGTTTAAAATCACTACCGCATTAACGAGTGTTCAGACGTTGTGACGATTCTGACGATTTTTCATAGGGAAAATCCTTGATAGCACGCGTCATTACATATTATTGCGATGTCAGCATGTTATTTAAAATCAAATACCAATATTATTGTGGAATATGTGTAAACAATCATGGGAAATTTACTAACAAGATAAAACTACTCGTAAAATTCATAGTAAAGCCTTGAATAATCACTGCCATATTAGATGAAACTGGATTTGTTTACACAATGGGATTGTTTTTATATTTGAATAAGAAATGTTATTATTTTTATGTATACGTAGCACTTTTCTTCCTACATTTTTTATTTATGTTATGAATATAATATACGGTCATAACAGTTCCTACGCGCAATATAACATTTTTATTACTCATTGGAAATTTTGTTTTTTCAAAAAATTATTTTTTTTGAAAAATATAAACGACTTAATCAATTAAATATATTTGGCTCATAATTAATCACAATGATGTATCTCTATATAAAATTTGCAGAAAATCTGCAAATATTTTTGTTTTTCTGTTTTGAAAATATTTTTAGATTATTAATTTCTATGAATGATAAATATCATACTTATCAAATTAACCATACTTAAGTATTTAAGTCCAATCTTATATTATACACGTGACATTTTTCAAAATTACTATCATTATGTCAAGACTTGTTGACGGGACGACATACGTTTAGTTACAGCAAAAAAGTAGTAAAAACTCCTAATGAAACCATGATTATACACATTTTTTATTTTTCTATGTAAGTTGCATAGTCAACTATGCAAATTTCTAACACGGAAGGAAACATCGTCACACGTGGCCAAGGCTTCGATCATAATCGAACTCAACTATCGGAAAATTCGGTTTTCCTTTGCCCTTTGTATTCAAGGGAAAACAACATTCGCATGAGAATTATATAAATTATTAGATCTATAATTCATTCTATATTAAGAACTGATCTTTATAAATAATCCCCGTGAACGTAAATGTGCTAAACATAGCCTATTTGTGACTTGTAATTTAACACACAATGTTTAAATATTTGTATGTGGATGTTATGTCAATAGCCTTGAACGTGTTCGACACTGATATACTGATACATTAATTCGAGTTTTTTGCTGTTTAATTAATGTCGTTTCAAAACCCATTGTATTTAAAATTTAGAGTTTGTTGCTATGAAAAAAAACATTTGAAATTTAATTGAAATTATTTGATATAAAAAAACAACAGGTTTTGCTGATCCGCGACGGGTACATGTAAGCTTTCCATTCGACTTTTAATACTTCGAACAATGCTAGAATAACATGCAGTTGTTAATATGTTCAGCATACAAGTTATTAAAATGAGCAACTAAAAGAAGACTTAATTGTAGACCAATCAACTTAATTGTCGGTTTTTTTCAATTAAACATCTATCTTTGTTTATTAATGTTCACTAAATGATTCGGCTTATACAACGTTATGAGGATCAATCTGTTTTGCTTTTGCATTGTCTTTTTTTTAATTTTGTTTATTGAATTAAAAGTTGGAGTGAAATTAATGAAAATATTCAAGTTCTGAAAAAACCCTGGAATTTCATAACGACAAAAAAATTATAATTATTCAAATTTAATACATATATTTTGAATATAAAACGAATTAATATTAAAATTTCTACGAAAACCTAAAATGCGTATAAAACATTCTCTAAACATTAATGTTCTTTCATTCATTAAATCCCAGAACAATTTACAAAATTTTCAACTGCAAATATTTAAATTTTTCATTAATTCATGTAATTCAGAAACTATCCATCAAACCGAACTGATTCACAAATTTCGAAACTAATTAACTAAATCCCACATCGAATTAATTACACTCGACGACTCCCAACTAAACGCATGAGTGAGACCCACACAAATTTTTCAAAAGCCTCATCCTTCAAACAAAATTACGAAAAAATTAAATTGAAAATCGCATAAACGTTTA
Source organism: Hydropsyche betteni (assembly GCA_028571205.2). Taxonomy (NCBI): domain Eukaryota; kingdom Metazoa; phylum Arthropoda; class Insecta; order Trichoptera; family Hydropsychidae; genus Hydropsyche; species Hydropsyche betteni. The sequence goes on along the minus strand of JAOXNN020000050.1, from coordinate 243,912 downwards.
AATAGACGATTAATCAGTGCGAAAACGGTGTCACGTTCGAATTGGGTCGGCTCGGAAATACGACCGTTCGAGAATAGTACTCATCGCGTTCGAATCTGAACCGATCGAATTGAGATTTGCACCAATCAAAAGCTTATGGTAAAAGAACTGTGTAAAATTTCACTTATTTCGCAATAAAGTGCATTATTTGAAGCGTGAAGAGTTCGCTCCGAAGGTCCTGTCCGTGTAAGAGAACGCGCTCGTTTTTTTTTTGCGATAAATGGAATTAAAATGCAACCGTCGCATATAAATTCGATATTTGTGTCAAGGGTGTGTGAAATGACATTATAAAGGGTCAAGTTTCGATGATACGTAATGGCGATCGTGTTCGATGAAAGTGTGGTCGTCTGGGTTAAAGAAGCCCCGAAGGATCGATGACCTAAAAAGTTATTTTTCCTTGAAACGATACTTTTTTCCTAGTTTGACGAGTTCTTGCGAGGTTTTTGGCTGATTTTTCAAAAAATTTTCCGGCTCGATTCCAAGACTTCTATCTGACCCTGTTTTTAACGGGTAAAATATGTTCCATTGACTGATTTTTTATATGGTTGTGGATTATTGTAGTAAATCTGACACTCCGTTTTCGATTTTTTGCTGGATGTGTTCCAAAGTAACAAAAATGATGAAATTTAAACAGTACAGACAGTCGTCCAGACAGAAATATGAATACTTTGCAGATAACAGATTACGCAACGAAATGTTTTGACATAGATATGTTTCATAAGAATTTATAAATAAAATGGAAAATTAATCGAAATATTTCATATCTATTACAGTCTGTAATAGTGTCTATCTGTAATTTACAGATAGACAGCATCCTTTTAAAACGTTAAATTACTTAAATTCCTATGCCATCTTTGTATACATATTTAATTGTTTTTGACGCAAACCAACCCGAAATTGCGTCTTTGTCCTTGTCATATAAAACGACTCGTATGTATCTCAAGATTTTTTAAACTTCAAGTTTCCAAATTCTAATTTTGTCGAAATTTGAAAAGTCGAACTTGTAACGCCACCTGTCAGCAGCTAGAACTTGTCATTAAGTTCTGTTGTGACGTTTTGGCCGTCATCTTAGCGAAATTCATTAAAACTGTCTGGCAAATCGTTTCGGAAATTCAATATTTGTATATTTTTACTAGGATGATAGGTTATTGTGACGCGCGAACGGAACGAATATTAAGTGAAGCTTGAAAATGAAAAGTTTTAAAACAAGTCCTACACAAAGCGTAAATAAATTTAATTTATACGACGATATCTGTCGATTTTAATTATATGAATATTTATGCGTTTTTTATTCGTTGAGTATTTATAAAATGTAATCTTCGATCCACCTCGTCAAGCAAATAAACCTCGCGCAAGGCTTTTCGTGACATTATTTTTCAATTTTTTCACCTTTGATCGTTAAAAAAAAGACATTTCCGATATCCAACCCAATGTCGGCAATCGGAACAAAACCGTTACTCGAGTTTTCCGGAAACGACGTATTTTCGAGATTTTCTCACGAAAAGTCTCCCTATTAAGAACACGAAGCACGTTCCAAAGACAAAGTCCGTATCTAATTGGGAAATGGCGGCGCAGGATTCGTTATCGCTGAAAATAGTCAATTACCAAGAAAACAATTGCGATAATGACCCACGATGACGTTCGAAAATGGCGAACGAAATTAAGCGATTTGGAATCAACTGGTTGCGTGTGGATCGAACTAAATCCTTGATGATGATGACGCTGAAAACATCCACGCCTTGGTTAATTGAAAAAATTATATTTCGAAAAAATTGTTGAACATTCAAGCATTTTTGGAAATTTTAATTTATTTGTTTGTTAAAAATATCGACAAATGTCATATTTTTGATGTTATTTAATCATTTTTGCTTTCCCATACGTGACGTAAAATAATAATGGGGTCAAGTGGACGCTTTTATTATAATGTGAAAGTCAATCATCGAGTGAAAATTATATAAATTAATGAGATTAATATGTAATTAATACACGCGTTAGTAAATAGTGTTATGCAGAAAAAGTTATATTTTTCTTATTAATCGGAAGAAAATTGTTTTGTTTATTATTTTCGCTTTTCATCAAATAACACCATGTAATAAAATTACTATAATTGTTATCTATCCAACAAATCTCCATTTATATTCGAATAAAATCGTAAATTAATTGTTTTATTAGTACACAATGCACTATGAGCCGATTTGAAGAAAAAATCAAACCTCATCTACACAATAAACAACATTGTATTGCACATCAATTAACATCTAATTCATCGAGCACTTAAAGAAAAATTATTTCAAACGATCAATTAACATGAAACGACGTCGATTTCTTCAGCTCCATTACAATTTAATTTCCCATATGGCGTCTGTCATTATCAGACAATCATGAATGAAAATTTTCACCCGTATAATTAACATCAATGTTTACATTGCGATTCGCGAAAACATCGTAGTTTGTTATTATTTATATCACGCAATTTCCTCTGTATACCAAAATTTCGAAACTTCAGCTATAGTATGCTTCCATTACGATAATTGGACTGTTGTCTTTCGTATACAATATTAATTTCCCATTTGGTCGATGAAAATTTTGCGGAATGCGATGTCGTTAGCGGCCATTGAACGCGGTGTCAGTCCTTTTATCAGTTTTTGTGGTAAAATGGCCGCGTAATTATGATGATGCGTTTATTGATGATGCTCATAAAAAGCTGCATAAGCTTTGGAGTGTTTTTTTGAAAAGATGTGCTAAGAAGTTGCTAATGATTGTTTGAAATTGTGTTCGATTGCGGTTGTGTTTGTTTAATCTGCGCAATATGTCAGAGTTTGATTATACGTTCGATGCCAATTGAGAAATTGAAATCTAGAGCTATAAAAAAAAAAATCAACATATGTAGTTAATCTCACGTGTACAAGCATGTGCACTTAATTGTTAGTATAAATTCCTTTTTAATCAAACAATGACTAAATTATATCAGTTTATATTTAAACTATTTGTTGATTTGACTTCTTAATAATAATATTTTTCATATAAAGTTCACGCATACATATCACCTCATTAATAATGAATTATTATACTTTTTTTCAATTATTCATACATTAATGTACTCAATACTCATATTTAATTGGAAAAACTAATTATTATTGCCATTATGAACTTTTGTTGTAATATTATACATACCAGAAATGACTTATATAAATCGATCATCAATAGTAACGTATTTCAAAACTTCACGAATTACAAATAAGCAAATCTTTTTACAGCAAACAATTAACTTACTTCTAATCGAATTTGAATTCAAACATAACATTTTCTTTTGAAAAATGACAATATTTCAGAGAGCTGTTTGAAAAACTATGATAAACATGAGTTTCGAATTCGGCAAATGACGCCAATTGTTATTTTGTCCTCGGGCGTATAAACACATTGCAATTTCACAATAGTGCTAATTATTCGAATGTACATAAGCTCAGAGGTGGAGTCGTATCTGGTTAATTGATCGAATCACGAAAATTTTTAATCAAATTAGCGAATAACTTCGACTGATTCAACCATAAGAGAAAGAGGTATGAAAATAAAATGCATTATGTGAATGCAAATGTGCACTGTTGTTATATTATCTAATACTGTTGTGATATTTCTTTTAGAAAATATATTCATACATTTTGGATGCCATTTTTATTTTCACCATAATTTAGCATATATTTCTGAGTTTTTCCATGGATAAAATGCAATTTCACTAATGCATTTTCAAACAAAAAAATAAAAATTTATACGAAGTAATGTGTACGAAATTTTCAAAATAATAGGACACATTGAAAAATACTACTGGTATTTTTCAAAACGCCGGATATGAATATTTGATACATAATACGATTGCCAAATCGAATCGTATGGGTTGTAGGAATTCGCTATTCGAATTAAATAGAACAGATCAATTCGATGTAAAAATCGATTGAAAGTTGATATCTGATACTTAGATTTATATTTTTTATGTAAAGTTAATTCGAATTCAAACTTCCGAGTTATGTATTCATGGAAACATAATAAAATTTGTGGTATTGAAATAAAACAAAAAACTAAGTATTTCTTCAATGATAGCAATATTTAATGACGTTTTGTACAAGTCGTAAAAAAGTCATTTATTTACAAAGATAAATTAAATTTTTCAGGTATGTGTGTCGTCGGTATTAAGTTTTTGTTTATTTTATTCATTTTATTTAATATCGAATATTGAATGTATTCAAATATGGATGATTCATTTGAAATATGTGAAAAAATTCATACCACATGCACTTACGAATTTTCACGTTCGTAAACAAACATTCAAATTCTCAATTATACATTCTATCTAATATTAACACGTCTTCCAATAAAAACTCTCAAAACCAAAACAAACGAAATAACATTTCACCCCACACCAATTGATATAATATATTCATTATCAAAAAACCATGAACTGTTTACTCCGTTTAATTGCTCGAACACGAATTTTAATTAAATATTGAAATCCCATGACCAAATTAAATTAAATTATCATCTGTTGAACCGCGCAATTTCAAAAAACATCACGAAACCGAACTCCCAAGAATCTTCCTACTGGAAATCCGAAAACGCGTCCAATTCGCACCGTTCGAAATCGACAGACGTATCGACACGAAATCAAATCAATTTCTTTGTTATTTAATATACAAATTGTAACACGTTTACCATGGAAAGGCACGCCTGCCTGACTCGCCCACAACGATAAGGTCATTCGTGCGAGATAACGCGCGTATAATAATTACCTCACGGACCGACAGATATTGTTACCTCATCGAAACAAAAATGTATCCGTATAAATGTATTAATAAAAATAGATGTGTTTCTCAAGCTTTTGTGCTTGTTCATCCGTTGGGACTCATTTTTGTAATAAATTTGAGATCGTTAAGTGTCTTTGTCAAAATTTGGTTGAAGGTACTTTTTCTATTTTGAATAAAGGAACGTTGTAGATTTGACACAATTTCGGGAAATGTTATGGAATTAAAAACGCTTCAAATGAAATTTTAGAAAAGTTTCAATTGCGGCGAACAGTTCATAAAAATGTTATTTTTAATGTTTCGTGTCGGTAAAATTGAAAATGGCAATCAAAAAGAATTTTAAGTTCCACAAAAGAACATTTAAAATTTCCAATTAACTAACCTAACTTAATATAAAACTCTCATACAAAAACGCAACAGACGTAACGTAAGCTCATACTGTACGTCTAAAGTGACACGCACCACACATTAAGAACCGTTTGTACCCTCTGAAATAAACAAAAGACGATCATGACAATGGCTCATTAATCCACCTACCGTACGATCAGAAGTGGGTTATATAGATGGTGTTTACTTTTTCCAATGCATACATTGTATAAAATTACATTCAACCCGAGAAAATTGTATCATCATAAACTCAATATACACTAAAACTCATATGATTTCTAACGTCAGAAAATACTCCACATAACCTCACTTTGGCAGTTAACCTAAAATTTTCGAATAAAACGCTACAAACCTAACCTATCTTAACCTCAAACTACGCATATAAAAAATGACATGTACCACGCATTAAGAAGCACTGATACCCGCTGATATAAACAAAGGACGATCGTGACAATGAGCTCGCCGCCTCTTTGATCTCGTATCGATCGCAATGGTGCGGGCTCATTTGTGTCCATAGACTCGTCCATGAAAAACTCAGACACAAAGAAAACTTGCACTATTTTCAGACTGACTTTTCCAGACGGTTCGATCGGTTTTCGAAGGTTCGATATTTTCAGTGGTGACTGTTTCAAAGTGATCTATCTGCTCTGTTTTGTGTCCGTAGAACGAGTGAGTTATTTATATATTATTTTATGGATGATGGAAATATTTATTTTTGAATGAAACGCAAATATAATATAAATTTCGGTGTCGTTTATGTTTATGAAGTCTTGACTTTTGAATATGGAAATCATATACATTGGTACTTTACAATTCACCCTTTAAAGGAGGGTATCGATAATCTAAATACACGTAAAGAAGTATTTTAGTGCGACATTAAAAGGTTACTACATTAAAAAGATTTATGGAAGTTAATTGGGTTAACATTAGTAATATATTTTTTATGGAAACATTTGTGGGACTTTATTTTTTATTGTTTTAGGCTCACGCGAAAAGTTAATTTTGGAATACTTTTCTTTCTATATTTAAATTTTCCATTTTAAGAGAAAAATATTGATATATTTCTAAATCATAGACTGAGGCTTTTGCCTTCAATCATATGTGAAAAATTTCGACCATTTCATGTATTGAAAATCATCCGAGGGCGAAAATTCAATTTGAACGTTGTCAAAGAGCCGCTAAAAATTTCCAACGCACGAAAAAGTTTCGCAGTTCGCCGATCGGAAAATGCAATTGCGGAGTCGTTCTTTGTTTTCACGGTGCAATAAATTTTTAAATATGAAGAACAACATCGAGTACATAAAGGTGCGGGCTCAATTAAAAGCGCAAACAGTTCGGTTGATGCAAAGTGTATTTTTTTTAAACACAAACACAAAAAGAATCCGAGCACTTAAAGCACGAGTACAAAATGTCAACTCCGCGGTTCGATTAACCTTTTCGCAAAACACGTCTAAAAATATAAACTTCGTGGAACGATGTCGGCAAATATGACAGAGTGGGCAACAGACGATTCGATATTTTATCAGTAGTTTGTATATTTCGATATTCGTAGACGTTCCATGGCTAATTTTCATCGTCATCGCCCTCTGCAACCAAGGAATGATTCATTGCAGATAATGATTGGGAGTGGCATGTAGCCAACAACCAAAGTTCAGACGATTCGTTTTCTAAATGTAGAATACGAGTTCAATTCGGTTTGGATTTTGTAAAATCCACGTGTCGAACGATGCATTTTGTAATTAATCTTTTGATCTTTTGAGTGAAATTAACCATGGAATACTGCATGGCAAATTTGGACAGATCAAAGCAAATGTGTACCATATAATTTTTAATCCATTCGACAATATTTCAGAATTCCGAATAAAATATAGCTTATTTAGTTGATTACTATAATTTCACATCACCTGATTGATACGTTTAAATGTTAAAACAATTAAAACTTAAAAACAATAAGAAAATTTTGAAAACAAATTGAATTTTTTTGTGAACTCACGAAATCATTCAATTTATATACAATCGATTTTTGTACAAAATTAAAAAAAATATATTAAATTAAGCAGTTCAATGTACTCTGAATATTCTGAAATCTTATTACACCTCGCCTTATGTACAACAAGTGTCGTTAGACCCGTCTCTTTACTTCCCGCGCATAAATGCATATTTAATTAACGACCAGACTGAAAAGATAATAGAGAAATAAACGAACTTCGATTATAATAATAAAATAGTCATCTGTGCCAGTTGAGCCCCATTGTATATGAATAAAACGAATTTGGTACGAATCGTCTGTTTTATGACCTTTTCGTGCGAGGACTGAAAATAAAAACGTCATTCGAATGGTAGCGATTCCGCTCAAAGGCTAATAAATTAACATATGGGTGCATTTTTGGATAAACGCACGATTTGCGATGATTTATTGGTGCAAAACTGTGGTGTGTCAAAGAATCTGTGTCACCAAAGCTGTGTCAAAGCCAAGACCCGATTTTACGCAAAGTTGCGTGTCTGCCTAACGAGACCGGTACAAAGACACAATAATAAAAACAAATTCTGATTCCATTATTTTGAGAAAATATATAATAACGATGTCGTAATAAAACTTTCCCAATTTCGTTTTTATCTTCATGGTGCTTTTTCGATTGCTAATTTTGTACGAAACGATTGAAATTCGAATCAAATGCTAAGAACAAGCTGTATTTTCCTTAGAGATTCCAGGGGATTTTCTTGATTTTGAATAAAAAGTTGTGACTTGAATGAATGAATATTATATCTATTTATATATTATTCATATGAGAATTAATAATTCATAGTTCAATGAATTTTTGATATATTTATTATCTTCTATATTCAAGAAAAAAAATAATGAAATTCGGAAACAACTTCCTCACTTTGATTAATGCAACGATGAAAATCTGCTTCTTCGACGCAAATATTTTCCGACAAACAATTTTTTTTTTTTAAAACATAAAGAAGAAAATCCAACAATTTTTTTAGCATGTATATGAAAAAACAAACATTGTAACGTGTGCATGCAATTGGGGTAATAGGTCGAAGGATTGGCTCGACCCTTTCAGTTTCATTACGTGTCCAAGGTTTCTCATACAATACAAAAACACATTATATCACACAATAATTAAACTCGTGACATTACTGCATAAACAATCCAGTGTTAGAATATATGATTTTTGATGAGATAAAGTGGGAAAACCTCAAAAACCCGAAAGAAATCCCCGAGATTTAATAGTTCCGATGAATCGACGCAATGGATTTGCATATAGCTCGATGCGCATACTAAACGATCCATGTGAAAACCAAATACATATTCGATTGTAATTCATATTGTTAACGCACAAAAAAATAAATTATTTTCGTATTTACATAGCAAGATGTACCAAATTAAACGATGCGACTAGACATAACAAAACAAAATAAATTAAAAGTCACTTTGAAACAGAGATAATGCTATCACTAATTATGACTCTTCAATAAAATATGATTATTTTCTTAATGAAACATATTTCATCATATAAAATTAAAAACCGTTTGATATAAATATAAAAAAATTATTAGCGACTTAGTCTTATAGAATGCACTAATGTTAAGCGATTTATTTTGTGGAGTGGACGTGATTGCGTTTTTTTTTTTTCTGAAAATATTTGAAAAATGGTGCTTTCAATATCCAGCTTATTAAATGTAATATTACATTTTATCTATCATTACATAATAGATACATGCGATAAAAAAATACCAAAAACTCTGATGGTACTCAAAAGGTCATGTCCTGTATGCAGTTGGTATTATATTATTATTATATAATATTACACGTGCCGATGACTAAGAAACAATTTTTACTTAATCGTCGATTTCCACAATGTATAATTAGAATATCGATTTTCATACCATTACATTTTCGACAAATTTGCGACAATCATCAAAAAACAATCGACAAATCAGGTGCCGAACAAGTGTAATACGAGCATTGCGAAAAACTATTTCACACGGATCTAGCACACCGACAAAAGGTCCAAACATGGCATAATTTTTTCGACATGCATATTTTCTCACAAAATTGAATGACAAATCATTTGTATGGTATGATTACACGTGACCGTGATTTTCCATTATAGTGACCGCTATCGTTTTGTGTCAAATGTCAAACGTTATCGACGAACCATAAGATGGATGATTTGTGAACGGAAGAAACCTTTCGAATGATATGTATCTTACACTAGTTTGATTCGGAATTTATTAATTTTTTTAGAATTAGAGCAAATAGCAGTTATCTGTTCACTCATTATTTTTTCAGGAATACGCAATATTCTTCAGAAAAAACATGAATCTTTGAAAATTCAGAAATTCCATTAACAATAACAATCAGGGTGTGTAGTTATAGAATCATTAATTAAAAATCTTAAGCTAATATTATAAAAATAAATAATAATTTCAATCTTTCTGGTGACAAATTTAATTGCTTTTAATTTGAATTTAATTACTGATATCACAAAAATGATCAATTTTCGTTGCCAGTAAATTTCAATTGAATATTTATAGTTCTATATTGATTTAAAATTATCCATTTCAGTGCTATTAATATAACAAGAGATTAATTCAATTATTATATAAATATTAAGAAATGATATTCTTGCTGACATTGCCTAAGATTATGACTTTGTAGATTGCACTTTTTGTTTATTTCATTCGTGTATAATTACCACAATACAACAATCATTTAAAATAATTGTTTTTATAATGTCAATTAAAGTTTACGGCTATGATAAACTATTGAATTATTTTCATAAATAACATTTATTTGACTAAAAACATATTACGGTAATCGACACGGCATATTCATACAATTTATAAATAAATCAATAAATAAATGAAAGCCTTTCTATTGATTCACCAGAATGTCAACGGTATGATGATACTTACATAATAGGGAAATGCTTCAAGTGTGAACAATGTCGATTGCATTGTTAACAAATCGTGCACGAGAAAATCGGATTAAATTCAAGGGAAACGATTCACTTCCTCTTTAGTCCTTGACATCCTTTGTCAAGAGTAACAATTATAACTGCTACCCGATATTCGAAGATTAAATTCCGCGTAACAGTCTCTAAAGCCATTTA
>JAOXNN020000050.1:187881-231195 GCA_028571205.2 Hydropsyche betteni | reverse complement strand
TTGTCAAGAGTAACAATTATAACTGCTACCCGATATTCGAAGATTAAATTCCGCGTAACAGTCTCTAAAGCCATTTATCGCTTCGCAATTTTCACTTAGCAACAATTTCGATCGTTTAGAGCCAAAAAAAAATTAAAATAATCAACGTAAACATAATATATAATATATTATTCGAAATATATTCACTCTTAATGACAGCGTATTACTTTTTAATACGTTCGAAATGTTGTTGAAATCTTATTGTGTAAATCTAACAAACTTCATAAAAAATCACATACCGATAATTGGTTTTATATCCGATTTTTTCTAGATCCAATAAACAAACACCCCGAATAACTTCTTCAAATATTAGATTTGGTAAGCTTTTCCGTTTTTAACCGGTTCACACTAGACACGTTTGAAAACTCACGCTAGACTTATTCACTGAACAAACAAATATTTCATTGTTGACCAAAATCTAATATTGATACTGATTAGACGACCTAAAATTTTGGGAAAACGGTACCAGAGCTTAACAAGAATATTTCGTTATTGATACCAGAGTCAGATCGGGCCTTCAGAATGCCAGGAAATATCTTAATTTTTTATACAAATATTTTTTAATCGAATCAATTTTGAGGGTTTTCATTTTCGAATTACCGATCCGCCCCTGATTATAAAACCTTGAGTAGACTTAACAAAAATCTTCATGATGCAATGGAAAATCAATCTGATTCCATTTGACATGATGGAAAATCAATGACGAAACTATCAAATATTGATTTGTAAAATTCCGGAAAATATCTAGTTTGTCAACGTAAGATGATCCACTTTATCCAACAACCCATTCAAACTCGAATAAAGACGGTCATTCTAATATCGAACAAAACACCCCTCCATCGAAAATTTCGGTCACCTCATTTCGCTACAACACAAAACGCATAAATTATAATTTAAAAGAAACCACGGTCCTAGCCAGGTTTTTTTTAAGGAGGGGGAAGGGAAACACAACTTTTTACATATATATATGAGATACATAAATATATTTTTATTTTTCTGTGAAAGTATAACATGTGTGTAAATTTAAGTCGTTCAAAGAATTTATTCAAATATATCACGATCGTGTGATATAATATATTATATCTCGGCAAAATTCTCATAAAACTACTTCATTGCCGTACATTTTCAATTTAAAAAAAAATATAATTGTTTTAATATTTTTCACTTGCAAAATCACCGAGTCGCAATTAATCGCGGGGATAAAACACATAATTTTCTCAAAGGTTTCCACTCAAATCCTCAAATATTTAATAATCAAAAAAAGTTACATATCAATTTATAAATTTTGAAACGTAAAAACATTTCAAATACACATACAATCATAATTGTTATTTTTCGCCCATCATATATTTTGAAACGAATTATTGAACAGAATGGTACCCCGAGAACACAATTTAAATTTTCCCCAAATCATTGAAAAACATACATCTTTTTCATCTAAATTACAATAAACCCCCTATAACGTCCCCCCTATAATGTCATTTTAAAAAAAATCAAAATTAAATTTTTAAATTTGTTTCAAATACATTTGAACAATTTTAGACGTAAAAATGTCAAAAAAAATATAAATGAAATTTTTTCATTTATTGATTTCCTTAAGTTCCCCCCTATAACGTCGGACATATCTCGACGTTATAGGGGGTTATACTGTATTTTCAAAACATATAAATATTTTAATCGAAATTAATTTTGTTTGATTTGAGCTATAAGAACAAAGCGCAACCGTTTAAGCAATTATTTTAATCATTTTTAAAAATCATGTGCAGTCCACTAAAAAAACTACCCGATCGAAGCGGGAACGTCCACTCCGCTTCGAACAAAAAAAATCAAAAATCTTCATTTACGCAAACACCATACATTATACCTGCACGTCAAAAAAAAAAACAACTTACGGTCAACTCTCTCTCCCTCTCCCTCGCACGCACGCCGCACTAACGACGCTCCGTCTCTTTCGCAGGGAGATCCCATTCAAAATCCGCATTCGAGCGCGCGCTTCGCCCAGTCGAGCGCGCGCCACTGTCGAGCGAGCTCGCGTCGCTGTTCCGCGCTCGCGCTTTTCCCGAAGTCGGAGCGCCGCGATGCAGCGACCCTCGCGCTACGCCCCCGGGGCCCCCATCGCCAGCGCTACGCCCCCGACCTACAAGTGATCCGAAACGCGAGAACTTTCGAGTGCAGCCATGTCTTCGGGCGTCGAATGGACGCTGCAAGCCCTCCTCGGCGTGGTCGTGCTGGTTTCGGCTGCTGCTAATGGACTCGCGCTTGCTGTATTCTGTGCCAGACCTTCCCTCAGGACTATATCGAACAGGTAATCATTGTTTGTGTTTGGTGAAAGTGTTCCCGGTTCGATTGGGCAACGATTGGCGAGTTCGAACGGTTGTTCGATGTCCGTTTCCGCTTCCGATGTAAAATGTAAGATTTCCTATGCTGGAACACGACGACGGTAGGTCATATGAGATTATTCGTGAAAAATTTCGAACAAGGTCCCGAAATGTGTCGTGTGTTCTAGTGTCGTTTGGGCGAGCGAATGAAATGAATGATGGAAGGTGTATCGAGGTTCGGTCTCGATTCGTATTTATGGATTCGTAGTTTTTCGTGTTGTGGACGTTGAACTTTCCGTCGGTGAGTCCGTTTTCAATGATGTGTCGAAAAATTGTCGCAATTTGCACTGTTGAACTTGGAATTGTTTTTTTTTATCGCAATTTTAAAAATATTGCTGTATTTTTTTTTTCAATGTATTTTAATCGCTCGTTTTGAAAATCTTGTTTATTTGCAACGTATTGTAATTGCGATTATTCGTACTAAATATACAGTTATATTTTCTTACAAGCAATATTGTGAGAGGCGTACTATGTCGTTAATTACAAAATTAAACAGCTGTATATTTCATATAATGTTTAGAGTTTTCAAAGTTTACTTTGCAAAAAGCAATAAATATTATTTACTAATTAAGCGTTTGTATGCTAAAAAATCGATACTAGAAATATCAATTGACATAAAATACTAATGACGACTTTCCAGGAAAACTAAAAAAACCTTTAGTTTTCGAAAACTTTATTCATTTTTATCAAATATATCAAAATTCTAATTATGCACTAAATGAAGCAGGAACATTTGAATATGTAACGCATTTTTACCAAAATTTGTTTCAAATTAATTGATATTAAACTTCTGGTATCAAAACGATCGTTACATATGATCTACAGAATTCACCAAATAATCCGTAATAAATTAATCAATTTAACACTTGTTAGTAATCTATTTTTAATATCGTTAGCGAATTTCGATATCCATTTCCGTACCGGATACGAAAAATTCACTTATGTAACGAAAATGGCGCGATTTCACCGGCGCTTGCTGCTTGGAAAATCCGCCACACTTTTCGGCACAAATTCGTGACGCAATAAGATCAAGGTTGTACAAATTAAATCGTCCATTATTTGTGCAGTAATTGATCGTCCGGACGAAAAAAATCGGTTTTTTTCCCCCGCCCAAATCGAAAAAATACTCGGAATCAAACAATCAAACAAATTCGGAACAATGTTGCACAAAAAAAAAATCGCAACACTTAATTGTCGCCGACACGAAACATCAAAACAAAGTGATCTGGTATTTCAGAATCAGCAAAAAGTCAATTGGCGTCGTCATTGCCTGAAAATGTTCAATTTATTAGGGGCGTCGATTGTTGCTCGTAAACTAATGATTGAATGACGTTTTCGCCTGAACTCGTAAAGATTAGGGTTGTTAAATTTCAATTGTGGATTGATAACTTTAATCAACTACCAAATATCATATCCTATTGGTAATTCCAACGATTTGTTATCTATATTATGGAATATACGGACGTGTAATAATTTGAACTAAAATATTTATATCATTATTAAGCACGTATTGGCCCATCGACTTGATAGAATTACTAAAATAAGTCATACAACCATATAAATATTTTTTCTGCGATTGCATAAATTCGCATGGAAAGTGACATAACTCAATGATTTTCTATTCACAAATAGCTTCAACTATTTTGTATCATCACATAAAATAAATAATGTATTTTTCGCAACTATCTTACGAAACGTGCATTATCGAATTGCACCGTTTTATTAAATGCGCACACACAGAAATGCGAATTTAATAAAATCTTCACATTCGAACAAATGAAACGAGAATGTAAACATCGTATTTTACTTTCTACGACGTAAAAGAAAAGACTTAACGAAAACGTATCACGTTGCGATATTTGCGCACTCTGTTTTTCTAATAAACTCATTTTCTCGCACCCTTAATAAAACTGCTAAATAAAAAAACCTCGACTTTCTTTGTTCCATGCGAAATTTCGCAATGCTTTTTTTCCATTTTCGCCTTGAAAAAGGATAAAGCGCAATCGTCGAACGATAAAAAATTGCGGCGATGATCTCTCGAAAGGCCGCATACAATATATATGTGCATTGTACCAATGAGAATATATCGCGAATTTGTCCGATTAGAGAAATGTTCGATAAATAAACCGGTAACCGCCAATGTCGCGCATATGAGGGCTAATTGTAATTATTTTCGCAATTTTTTTCTCTTCGAAATTTCCATACAATCGTGTTACGGTTTGTTTATGGGTTTTCGCACGGTATCGCGAAAATCGTGTGATATTAAAAAAATCGCACGTTATTGAGGGATTTTAAAAATTTTATATCCTCTCGGGAACAATGGAATATTAAATTATTGTTTTTTTAATACAAATTCTGGTTAGTGTCTCGTAAATTCTCATTAAATAACCGCAGATGAGTTTGCTGAATGTCTGAATATTTCGTTATGTTCAAATGATGTATGGTTCGTATTTGCCAACTTGTTTCGAAATTGATACAGAACGTCTAATGATACTTGTTACCAGTCGAAATCATTATATCTGTAGTGAGTGATCTCTGAATCACTGTTAGAACGTTTAATATTTAAATTATATTTTAATATACACAAACGTGTTCGTAATAATGTGAACTTACTTGAAATTTATGAGTTTTCTTCTTGATTTGATCAATTGATATTTGATGACAACAACATTTCCAAACAATCCATATAAATGTATTTCAAAAACTAGTTAAATTCGAATTTTACTGGTTAAATTTTAGTCATTCAGTTTAACTTAAATTTTAGTTTTATAGAGTCATTAACAAAAAGCTCACGTCTGTATATTAAAATGTGGTATAAAAATAATCAACATTTACATTAAAATAAGATATTTTTTAAATAATGATTTCATAAGTGACCATTTCAATTAGTAATGAATAAATATTAAATACATTCTAATTTTATAATTTTTATGTATAATAATCACATCATTGATTTATAAATTCGAAACAATTATACTGCTGAATTTGTAAGAAGGAAAAAATCCATTAAGAAATTTCTTGGATTTATTCATGACTGTTCACGATGATTCATTAATATTTTTATTTATAATAATTCTCAATATAAACTCAACACCCGTCTTCTAACTGGTTTAAATAGAATATTCAACACTTCAACGTAATAGAATCAACAAAAATCCCACCATGCAACAAGTACCGCGCAAACCTTCAACCAACATCACACGCCGAGCGTTTTCCAAACTCCGCCAACAATTCAATACAAACAACCAACATTTATTCTAAATCATTCGAACAAACCCAAGGCCTACTATACTCGAGTCCTTACACGGACTCTCCCCATTATCCTTCATACGCACAGTCGATGCACCAACCACCCACCACACCTTCACCAATAGCGCTTCTTTTCCTCGCGCAAACTGGTTCCGCGGGGATTCCAGGACCTCGCGAGCTGGCCCTCCTGGAACTGGAGACCAGCTCGGCGACGTCGCCTTCCTCGATTTGCATACAAACGTTACACGCATCCGACACACGCTCGGAATGATAATCCGCTGGCACTTGTCGCACCTACGGTTTCATTAACGCGGATCTGGTCCGCGAATATGTATGCGGACTGTGCGGCTAGTGTGCCGTTTCGCAAGTCGAACTTTTAAAATTGAACCGCGGTCAGTGGTGTCGGTCGGCTTTCCAATGCTCGTCGTTGTTGTGGTTGGTTGGTGGAAGGGTTAGAGTTTGAATGTGGGCGCGATTCGAATGTGCATTGAAAAAGTATACGTTGTGCCTTGGAAAGAATTTGTGCATTAGAATAATGTGCGATGAAGAATCTCGTGTTGAGCAGCGTTTTGTTTGTGGTGTACAATGAAAAATAATTGGCGTTATAGTGTGAGCATTGAAAAATATGAAATGATCAATAGAAAAAATAGGGTTGAGCATTGAAATGATCGAGAGGCGGCAACGTCGTCAGAGTGAAGACGTTCTCCATAGACAATACAATATAACTGTCAACGTTTCGTTTTGTTGGAATTTTAATTTTAATCACGTTTTAACAATTTAATAATAGAAATTATGAAAGTTATGAATAATGGTCATGCGGTTAGTATTTAGCCCTATTCGCGCTTACGGCGTTGCCGATCCTTTATTTATATTCATTCTAATGCACTTTTTGTTTTAAGATACAAATATTTTTTCAATGATCTATGAAATTTTTCGAATCTACACATTATTTTTTTTTTGATGTGCAATAATTTTATTAAATGTACATTTATTTTATAAAATGCACGTTTAAATTGGTCCTCTTTGAAAATTTTGGTTTCAGATTTGTGTTTGTGAGTTCGTTATAGAGCTACCGTGTTCTCTTGAAAATAAGACCCGGTCTTATATTAATTTTGAGGCCAGAAATCGTGCTAGGGCTTATTTTCGGGGCGGTTTTATTTTCGGGAGAGCACGGTAGTTCTGTATTAGGAATGGTACGATATATTATTATTAATCTATTTTATATTTTATCAATGTAAACGTATGATATGTTTCATTTACAAAATGTAATCATTGGATCGATTTTTTAATTTGAATATTGAATATGAAAATTATTAGATGATCAATTTTGTATGATAGTATAATTCCATTATTTGTGTGATGTCCGTCGTTGGTGAAATTATTTTCTAAATATAATCTGATTTTGGGTGCGATATGTTATATAAAATATCATAAATTCGTGTATGGAATCGACAAACCATTATGTATAGACGTTCTATTTTAGTGACAGGGAAAATTCCGTAGAGTTAATACGGGACACGCATTGCTAGTAACGCAACATCGTCGTACATTCTTGAAATGATGGGGTATTTTTATATTAAATTGTATGGAAAATCCTATTTATATTCCTAATTATATATAAATAGGGATATTACGGTATTTATTAATAAATGTATTTCACACACGTTTAATATTTCATGCAATCTTTATACACACGCATTTGCGTGCAGTTCCGGTTGAATACAAAGCTATGTCGAGTGGAAGATTTTCTTTATAAAAATTTCAATAAAAATAAGAATCTACCTGAGATAAACATGTCATATCTTTACTTACAATAAATAATATTAATAAATTTCACATGCTTCCATTTATCGCTTCTTTGAAAAACCGCAACCGATAAAAATACTGGTGAAAATCCCCGGATTTTTGAAATAAGTTTTTACTTAATTGTCGGTTAATTGAAAATGCATTTTATAAGGCAATAACTTAAGGATAATACTTAACTTATTTACAACACACAAGTCGTACAATTGATTGCAAAAACCGACAAGTTTTTACAATTCGGAGCGTGTGAATATAACGGACGAAGAAGATCGTTTTTTCGAATGACTCACTCATTGTCAGTTTCTTTTGATTGTTACGTTTTTTCCGATTTTTTTCCATTCGTCCAAATTTGCCGAACTGGTCCGAGGAACGATAACCCGATTACCGATCGCAAAAAGGTTACGTGTTCGCAACACAAGGTGACATCAGACAAAACACCCACGCAGAACGCAAATTCACCAAACAAAAACGAAATTATGAAACCGAAACTGATAAAACGCCGGCGGAATCTCCGTCAGACGCTTTTTTCTGGCCTCGAACGGAACCTTCGATCCCGTGACAATAACCTCTCTTCGATAAATCTTCGCCTTTTAAACTAAAGCAATATCTGGATTTTGTGTTTTCATCTGTTTTTCGATCACGGACCGTTTAGTAGCTATGATTAATTCAATGAAAGGTGAAATTCTTGACCCACTACTCCCGGCACGCAAAACGCATTCGATATCGTATAACTTTGTTTTTTCTCCGCCGTATATTATTTTAGAATTTAGATCCTCGATTTGTTGTTCTCATCTGTTGAAATATTCGACGATCGCTGTCCGATTTAAAAAGCCTACCTTGATTTTTAAAACGGTACGAGCTGTCGGCGAACTGGTCTCAGATTCGCATACCAAATCCGTATAACAAGCCCATGATTATTTTCATCGTTTTCGTACTATTAAGTTGATTCGCTTCTAACTCTCCATGTGAATTTTATCTGATATAATGAAGGTCTATGAAAGAAATCTCCGTGACGATCCGATGTAAATTATGTGCATATTGATTGATACCGTGTTGGAAGAAATCGATACTATAATTCAATTTTATGTACAAGTGAAACGAATCCGCACTTCGATTCGGAAAATCAGACAGTTTTGTGACAATATATGTATCTAAGATGAGCATTTTTATATATTATATTTAGTAATACGCGTCTTCTACCTGACAATTTCATAACTGAATTCTGTACAAATAGTAAATCCACTTGAAAAAAATTACATTTTATAAATGTAGAAATCACGTGTTTCTAATGTATATTTTTAACAACAAACACGAGGAAGCCTTTCAAAATCAAAGTACGTTTTCGGAACTAATGAACTTTATTTACTTGAACGAAGACATAAATATGAACGCATTTTTGTTACACTTGACTACTAATCCCATAAAAAAACAATCCATTTTCACGGTAAAAGCAATGATCCTTGATTGATGAATCTTTTACCTTATCAATCACTATATTACTTTATCATAGTCCATATAGATTACGAAATTTCCGCCACTATATTAAATTCGCACTTATCTGAGACCGTAAACCCGTTGAATCGCTCATATTTAATTAACTTCCATTTCCAATAGAATTTACCACTATGCAGCACCGACGATTATCCAGAATTAGGATCGGGCTTCATATGACAATCATGAAGATGATTCACAGCGTTTGATGATCATTCCTAGCGGAGTTCACGGCTTTATGGGGAAGGTTGGGCGTGGGAATCGGCTATGCAGGTATTTGACTTCGAACCATACGGGTCAAATCGATGATTTTTTCACACTCGTTTCAAATATTGGTCGCCTAATTTTTAAAATTTTAAAATTTGTTTAAAATGTGCCGTGACTAAATGAGGTTTTTCCAATGTAAATTCATTTTTGTGATCGAAAACGAAAGATTCTGTATATAATTCGTTCAATGACGTTGCGTAACTTATTTGAAATACCTTTTTTTTCCTTGTAGTGCGTCGTCAATCACTGATGTGTGTTTTTTTGTTATTTATTGTTGACGCAAAAGTGTCGAATTGATCGGTTTACACAAGTGGCATTTTACATTTTTACATGCGAAATTTGTCATTGAATGATTTATGTATTAGACTTTCATATGTTTCTTCGGCGATGTACCGAAACACGTAATTACTAATGTACGTACGGTTTTATTGCATTATGTCAGTATGAGAGATTTATACGAACATAAGTGTCTCTTGATGGCAATTTTTGAAGCATCTATTGTGAATATTGAGTTTTCAATCAAATAGATAATATTGATTACAGACATTTCTGAACATGTCTATCGTTTGAAAAAATCAAGCATTATGACATGTATCGATAAGCGAAAGTTCGGTTATTCAAATCTTTCGAACGTCCTTATAATAAAAAAATTACTAACATTAAAAATATACTATAGCAAAGCACAGTACTTTAAATTAAAATATACAGTCGAAGAGAAAGTATGCTCATAATATAATACGATATATATCTAATAAACAGGAGAACACTATACTTATACCACTTCCTCTCTTTGCTCACATAAGCATGACCGACTTACAATTAAACTGAAGCTCAATTCTAAACCTGAGATCTGATATCTATTCAAACCATTTGATTTCTGCAACCGTTCGATCCTATCGGAAACAATGGATAACCTCGTGAACCAGTCCACAATGAAAAAACAGTATCAACACGTACTATTGTGCTCGTTTTGTCTCACGACCGATTTCGACCCATTTACGCATATGCTTTCTTTCGAGTTGAACGCTCCCAGTTTTGCTTTCTTTCTGATGTATTTTCAGAGCGGACTTCCCCTTTCGTTTGGTTCTCTATCTTGTTGTTTTCACAATAACGCATTAACTTTCCTTGTCAACTATGACGACGATGCTCCACAACAGTCCGAAAAGAAATTCGTCAACGAACAATAGATGCGTTGATGACGTTTTCTCCATTGTTCGAATTCCGGAAATTTCGACCGAATATATTCTAAACTTCCTCGCGCTCGATGTGTGGTCTAGATCGGACCCATTTCGCATTTATAGGACACTTTCTGTGAACGAATATATGATATTCGACGTAATCGTAAAATTTGGGTCACGCGTTTGAACTCGAGATATTCGTTTCGGAAGACTTCGTGGATTTTTCTGGTACGAAAAAAACAATTTTCGATCGTTTATCGTGTGATTTTAATAAAATCGCACCTTGACTTTTTCTCGGAATCCTCACGCGCCATGTATTGAAAATTTGATCGTGAAATCGCGTATTGGGAAATTATCAGGCTGTTAAAGAAAACGAAAACAAATATGAGATGAATCAACGCTTTTTCGCAATGTCACATGTAATTTATAACAGTTTTATCCTTTGAGTAGGTGTGCGCTGATTTTACTTCACGTGCCAAAATTTATTTAAGAACAAAACATTTTCAGGTGATTCATCCTGTTCTCAATTAATATTCATTGAAAAAATTATCGTCATGAAATATTGTTATTATATACAGTATTTTATTACCGAGCTATATTCAAAAATAGGCATTCAGGATCATTATGAATATTAAATCTTAAAGAAACTCTTTTGTTGTTGTTTTTTAACAATGAAAGTTTAAGGTTAGTCAAAAATGTGATTAAAACCGCTATTTTTGTTTCCTTATCGAGGTAAAATATTTAAAATTGTTTTCGTGAACAAATTTTGAGTACATGTGTCACATGATTATCAAGAAGTTTAGTCTACTGCACTAGTGCATTTAAATCAACATAAACAATAATATTAATTCCAAATGTGTTTTTCGTGGAAAATATGCATAATTAACATTTATTATTTGAAAATCAACAAGATTAATTAGCAATGTGTTATGTATCTTGTTAAATAACATCTTTAATTTTTCACATTCTACACAGCTGTGAGACAGGCGGATTTTCGAGCCGCCTTATTTCGCGATCGTTTCCGAATAATTAACCAAGTTCTCAATTAAAACTTTATAATTAACCTTACTTAAAATTTACCATCTTATCAATCTGCGTGCTATTTCTTCGATCAATTTAACTTTCACTTCTTCGATCGACGTCAACTTTTCTCACAGAAAAAAATCTCGATTCATACGATGAAATCGCACGAAGATCACGTCGACATATTTCTTATACAACCACTTGTCCTATCGATCCATTCGAAATCCTTTTGTTTACCGCCTCATGATGCAAAACGAGCGTTTTGCAACAATTGCGAATTCACCTTGAGCAATTACCGGCTGCGTACGCCTTATCTTCTTGCTTGGTTCTCGACCGTATGATGAACTCTCCATCCTCGAATCCCACGACTTCTATTTACTCTCGACAATTACATAACCTAACCCTGATCGAGTTCGTTAATCGCTGGAAGTTATTTCGGTTTGTCCGGAGGCCGAACGGCCGCTAACTTTATCTCTTCATAGATAAGAGTAGGATAATGAACTGCTTCGGATGAACCTCTCAATTATCTCCGGATTCTGGACAAATATTTAAACCTCTAAGGGCGTCGGTGTTTAAAAAATTGACGACCTTACATATACGATGTGTTCGTTTATATTAAACTCGATAGCCTTTTTTAACTGTACGGTTAAGGACGTTCGGGTTATACGATATTGTCGTGTTTTTATTGCATCGGAAAATAATTGGAATCCTTGGATTTGGAGTCGATTTGCATCGTTGCATCTGAATCGTTTTTTTTTTGCAAACTACTTAAGTGTACAATTTAAATCGTGTGACACATTGAATTTCAATAAGCGCATGATATTTTTATATTAATATTTGACCGACCTTAACCGTTCCGTTCCGCAGAGGAATCAATCGTCCGGAAACATGGCACAGATGCGCATATCCATCTGGAATGTCCTCTCTCACGTTTTTACGATTGTTTTTATTTTATTTTACTATTGAAATACCCGAACATAGCGCTTTTATCTGGTTCATTTTTTTGCAAATTGGTCAGCCGACAATCACGAGTCGGACGAAGAGGTTGCATCATATTTCATTAACATATATAATTGTGTAATAATTTGTACTATTAATATTTTCCTTTATGTACCATAGATAAAAGTCGATTATTTGCGCATTATATCTAATGTTGGCGAGTGGTTATATCATCTAAATTCATGATTACATTGGCTTTTTTTATTATCGAATAGACTGTTTAGAATGTGTTAATTCGTATTGGTATTTTATTTACGTCAAACATTATCGCAAACACCAATTAAATTCAACTATATTTATCAATTTTTTCGCCAAAAAATATATTTTAATATTCTATCGTTCAAATAGAAAGTCCTTCGACTAACAAGGATCATGGAAATCGCACCAGACTACTTTGAAAGGCATTTATCTCACCAAGTGTGAAATTCTCTTAATTATCAAACTGTTCTACATTCTAAGAATAATACACAAACAATTATGTTTATATGTTTGATTAAGATTAAGATTTATTAGAAATATTTCTCGCTTTATAGAGCCCGAGAAAATTCTCGATTATATGAAACGCGAATGTTCTGAACGAACAATTTACATATATTAAGTTAACTAATTAGTGACAATTAACCGAGGAACAGTGCGTGAATTAGAAAGCGATTCTGGGTTGATAATTATTTATGTAAATTGTGTTTAGCAAACACGTCACCTTGAATCTTTCGACGATTCGCAATGCGGAAAATCTTCGCTGAAAATTTGTTAAAAACTTCTATTTTTTTTCAAAGTGATCCTTGACGATCGAATGACGAAATTTTTCCGCCGTATTCCTTCATATTTATTTTTTTTGTGTGCGATAACTATTTTTATTGAAGTACTCCATCAACGAACTGATAATCAGCTCGCATTATTTCACACCCTCCCACGTGAATTTGTTTCGGGTGGATGTTGTTTTTCTACCGCGTCTGTCGTCTGAAATTTTAGCGAAAAATCTTTGTTAGAATTTTCCGAGATATTAATCAACGGCATCCAGTGGAGTATTAATATAACATTGTTCGAGTCGCAGTTTCGAAATATCAAGATGCAAATCATCGTTATTATGTTACAATATATTTAGTACAAAATTCAGAGGGAAAATTCGTTATTTTTTTATAAGATTAATAATCTTTTGAATAATAGTTTTTTATCAATAACTGATCGTATCCTTTATCATCATTATACAAAAATCGAAAAATATTTTTCATGTATAGGAAACGTTCACTGCCAAGGTTCTATCTTCAGCGAATCGATTCGAGTTTAATATTCGCCTAATCTGGACGAAGGCTAAATTTGCAGCTTTTCACGAAATCACGCGATCGGACAATAAATATTCAAGCGGCTGACCGTTACCATACAACCGAATATTGTTCAACACGAAAACAAAACCGATCGCTCACTACATTTTTTTCCTAACATCAAAAATTCACAAACATAATCACAGTTCCTGATCGAATGTCAACTCTGCATGAAGCCGACACAAATGTACATCAAACCATGAGAACGAGTGCAGTAAATCAAATGCATACGCAATTTCGTTCTGAATTCATTATTCACAACCGTTACACGTTGTGGAATATCGCGGAAGCAACAACGGCCATTATGTGTTACGAGTTATTCAACTTTTTTTTTCTAGTCGAACTATATAATACACGCATGTACCGATTTGTTGCTTTTATTTTGCAACGTATCGCGAATCCACTTTAGTAGAATATTTGTAAGTATCACACGAGTCACGAGAAGAAATTGTCCTTCTTTTCGGGTTGCCTTTAATTGGTTTGACCCTTCGAATTGAGCTGTCCACGCATAGCAACAGCATACGCAATGTTCGGGAACATTCCAAATTTGAATTTGATTGTTCGTTGGGCCAGTTCTTCGCAATGGGCGTAACCCTATGTAATTTTTAAAAATCAATTAAAAAATTATGTGAATCTTACGCACATTCGAATATTTAGACATTGAAGCCTTTGAATGGCTGTCATTAAACCATATATACGAAGTCTTCTAGCTGTATAAATTTCGTCAAGACTAATTGCTAATCCACCCCCTCATGATTCACGACCGATTTACCTTGGAGACAATGCATGTCCATCGAAGATCGGTAAAAATAGACACGATGCCGAATTTTTCAAGGCACATGGTGGTCGAGCATCGATCATGGTTCTCGTTTCGGTCACCCGTTTTAATAATTCTGTACAGATATCGATCACTAACCTTGCCGACTCCCACTTGAGGTTTGTGTGTATGTCTGCATGTCTTGTCCACATGTTCACTGTTAAATATTATGCAACGGCTGTGTCTCATTGCCACGGTTTGCCGTATCGTACTTCTAATGCATATGCGTCTAATACATTCTAGTATATAATGTTATATGTCTAATAAACAATCCTGTGCTCATTTTAATACTGAGAAGTCTTTTTTGAATGAAAATCATACCGCCGAAAATAACAATTTCTTTTGAATTTTTTTCGAAGAAAACTCGTGTAACTAACGTAATTTTGATTTTCTCAAATTAGATCGTATATTGTGTACAAACATCCAATATTCGATTATCTTCTGCTGAAATTCTGAAATAGGTTCTATAATCGAAACAAAGACTTTTTGCATTTAGAAATAGCGATGACGGCACAATTCCCACCCACCTTTATTTATCGGAAGGCACATCGCTCGGACTGATCGATATCAAATAATATGATTCAAAAAAACAATAACTTCATCGAACGTAGATGTTATGTATGTGACAGGTTTATTAATAGTTTTTTTTTGTCCACAGATTCGTGATGAACCTGCTGTTCGGCAACCTGGCCTGCGCAACCTTGCTAGGACCACTGCTGGTTGTCGATCAGGCAAAACTCTGGTCACCCAACGATGCCGTGTGCGCTTTAGCGGAAGGCACTTCGGCCTTTTTTTGCATGGCTGCGGTGTTAGCAGTCCTGCTGATTGCTGCGGACCAATATTTGGCAGTCATCGACCCCCTCCGATATCACGCTAGGCTCAGTCGTACGACGTCACTGCTGATGGTCGGTTCTCAGTGGTTTATATCGACGATATTTGGTGTGATGGCCGCTTTGTCTCCGAGACCGTTTCCCAGTGCGTGGAATTTCTGTACATCGTACAATGATGAGATCGTTGAGTTCAGCATTTACAAGATCATATTCTCTTCCGTTTATATCGGATGCGTTTTGCTGTCGCTGACTTTGATATGTCTCATTTACGCACGCATCTCTTTGGCGGCTCGACGCAGTGCACGTCCACCTGCTCCTCCACCAGCTCTAGTTTCGCTCAAGATAGATCCCATAGTCCATGATGATCCCAAAAGCGGCGAAGAATGCATCAGGTTACTCATGGGCTGCGACAAAAAACCGACAGAACCTACCGAAACCACTTCGACGGAATTACCCCCATACGAACCTCACCTAGCGCGCTCTTTACGAAGCGTACTTTTGGATGTGAACAAACCGTATCCGACTCCGCTTTGCTTGAAATTGACACATGAATCAGAGAAGAGAGGACTTTCGCATGATGACATATACAAAATAGCGCAAGAGCCCGCCGCTCCGATGTTGAAAACAGTCAGGTCAAGCCCCAACTTCGGCTCGAGCGATTGCCAAGTCGAAGCTCCGCCTCCCAAATCGTACATGAGCACTTTGAGATGTCGCATATCGAACGCTTCTCTGTTCAGGTATCGAGAAGAATCGAGAGCGGCCCGAATCAGCGCACTAGTCGTCTTCCTAGCGTTGGTCAGCCAATTGCCTGCAGCCGCCCTCCAAGCTGCACCGTCTATGGGAGTGGTCCCTTTAATAGCTTTATGCATAGGAGGTTGCATGTCTCCGTTTCTGTTCGCCTACCGCAGCCGACGAGTCAAAAAAGAACTCCTTAGCTTTTGCGGCCGTGGCACTCCGGATGTGTATCCACACGCTGTCCCACTTAGGCGCACTTCGTCCTTGAGCACTGAGAGAAGTTGGCACAGTTCGAGGCTGAACTCTTCACAAGCTGCTCTTAGATTGCTCAGAGCTTTGGCGATTCAGAGGGAACAAGCGCCCAGGAGGTCTTCTTCGCCTGGAATCGTCCACTCTCCACCTGGTAGATCTATTTTGAAGAGGGTGAGAGCTCAATCTTTGAAATGGGGTCGCCGTCAGAAGAGATGCAAGTTCTCTGCGGACCTCAGTCAAGGATGCAGCTTCATATCCTCGTCAGACGACGCCAACGTGTCGTCCTCGAGCATGACCAGCTCTTCGAACAGTTGACAGTCGAAACCGGCCGTTGTGTTGCACCAACACCGCCCCGACCTTTTCATTGATCTGTGATATTATGTTTCTAAGCGATGTTAAGAAAGTTGTATTTATTTATGAACTGTAGCCGTTGTCGGCAGTCGTAACGTTCGAGATGTACGTTTGCCCGTTGCCAAGATTGTTGCCATTTCTATGATGTTACCTTAGAAAATTTTTAAAGGCCAAGTTTGACATAGTTTTGTATTTTTTGTAAATATTCGCGTTAAATTTGTGTTTGTATGTGTACGTAAATGTTTTTGAAAATATTTATTATTGCATAAAATTCCGGAGCTAATAAACGTTATCATATTAAATTGATCAAATTGAAAATAATTTTGAACAGGTACGTTGATTAAAATGCGATTGGATCAATCAACTGTACATATCGATGTTTTGGGTGTAAAGTATTTCATAGTGAAATTTTATTTCTATCGATGTTGAAAATGTATAATTGTATTTTATAATATCAATGAAGCTATTTCGAATGTATTTTTTGTATTATAAAAAATTATAGACGAAAAAGTAAAATGGTCATTGTTGTCACTAGATTTTTTTAAATAAATTCATGAAATTGATATTTAAATAATCAATACCATGTACATATGAAATATATAAATACTATATAACTTCCTATTTTATATTACCAAAGATGTATTCAATATAATGAAATTTTAATTACTTTTCATAATTAAAGTTCAGTATCTATTACAAGAAACTCGATGTATTAATTTTTATTTCGATATTCTATGTTCAAAATAACTGCTATTATTTATTTTTTAATTTTAGTTTTTTTTCTTTTTTTTGTAATTTTGTTGCATTTACATTTAAATGATTCCTTGACATTTTTAAGAAGATATTTTTACGATTTTGTATTAAATAGTGGGAAAAGCATGAATTTGAAATATTAAACTATACAAATTTATTGAAAAATAATGATCAAAAAATACTTATGTTTTTTATACAAAATTTTCTATTTTCTCATTCTTAACATAGGTACATTCCACAATACCTAAATTATTTTCATTGAACGTGTACCTAATTTAAAATGAATAAAAATGTACAATTAATGTAAAAATACTAAATTAATTTCCATGGCATTTTTGTTTTAAGTTATTTTACTGTACCTAAAATGTGATAAATAAAACATAATAAAATATTAACCTTTTTAATACTCATTTTTCCCATAAAAGTTTTATACAAAAAATACCTATACGAATTGTCGATTGAATTTCAATCATCAACATATTGAATAGTAAATCCGCTTGAACATAATTTTTCAATATTTTTTTCAAAAATAATAAAAATAAACGTTGAATAACCAACTGGTCTTCTGTATTTATAATTAATATTGCGGTTAAAGTTTATTCATTCAACAACATAAATACGACGTTTTTTCTACGAAATCAAGAAATCATATTTTTTTTATAAATATTAAATATAAAAAATGCCAGTTTTTGAACAAGCAAAAAGTTCGACATAAATAATTATTTTATAACGACATCTATACGTCATCTGCATAACTAGCTCAGTACGAAAATACGTGTTAATACATAAATATTATTAATATTTTATGCATTTATTATTATTGTGCAATCACAATAATGATAAATGCGTTTTTGCCAATGTCACGAATTTTCACTGCCCGAAAATTTATAGAACAAATGTTCATACTCGAAAGTTGCCCCCCATAATTTTTCATACATCATCATTTTCAATGCATAAAATCATAAAAACCAGATTAAATTCATCGCAATTAAATTTAGAAAATCTTATAAGAACAAACAAAGAATTTGAAATAAACACTTTGACTCAAATTTTCGGATTCTTAGATTTTTGCCACACACCAATAATAACTCATACGATCCTTCAATTATAAAATTAAAATGAATTGTAAAAAATTAATCGAATCATTTAACCATCATATAGTCCTCCGATTGTTCTGAAACAGGCAAAAATCGCTTACTGCCCATGAACGTACCAACCTCCCAAGCGGTGAAACGCATTTATACTCGTAAATGCACCTATCCTCATTCGCAGTTGATCCTACGAAACTTTTAGTTCAGGTATCGAAACAGTTTCATTAGAGTATTCAACACCACGACCAATCCATCAACACAAAACCCAATTTCATTCATTGGGTTGGGTTAAGTTGGGTTGGGTTCTAATATGAAATACAACTGACGTTTAACGTCAAAACTTGGATACGAATGTGTGCGTGAATGCAGGGTATCTACTTAACTTATAACTGGATATGTATATGTATGCATTTCACCGCTTGGGACGTTGGTACGTTCATGGGCGGTAGTTAAACTCTACCCATATAGTCTTCCGATTAATCTGAAACATGTCGTGTGTATTAGTACTGTCGGTGAATACCAGTTTTTTATGAGCTAGAGTCGTTTGGGCAAACGTCGGATTACCAAATTTTCACTATACAAATGCCACTATAATTTTTAACTTACAATCACTTATTAAACACGCAATTTCGACGAAATACATTTAAAAAACATTCAAACAAACTGATCACGTTATAAATCAAACTTTTCGAATATAAATTTTTGATGACCAACAAATATGAGGCAATGGCCGACATACTAGAATCATTATTGTCAAATCGGTGCAGCGTTGTGCTTGTCATCGTTGTTCGCCGGTCAGTAAAAATGGAGTGCATCGTCGGTATCCGTTTCCAGGATTTTGTCATGTTGGCCGTGGACGCCAACAGACTGATGGGAGGATTGCTCATCGCCAAAGACGGTAAAATTCCGGTCATTTCTGTATATTTTGCCGCTCCATCTCCCGCATCATCACACCCGGTTTCGTTTCAGACGAGCAAAAGTTCTTCAATCTCACCAGCAAAATGGTGATGGCTGCTACTGGAGAAGCCGGAGACATGGTCCAGTTCGCTGAGTACATCCAAAAGAATATACATTTGTACAAAATCAGAAATGGCTATGAAATGAGTCCGTCAGCCGCTGCTAGTTTCACTAGTTATAACCTTAAAAAGTCTCTTCGAAGCAGGGTAAGTATCCATATTATTGTTTGTGTCACTTGTTAGTTGTAAATCTAATGTATTGTTCGATGTTATAGACGCCGTATGCTGTGAACATGATGTTAGGTGGTTTCGACGAAATCGACGGAACTTCTTTGTATCATATGGATTATTTGGGAGCTATAATCAAGTGTGATTTTGCTGCGTTTGGTTATGGTGGCATGTTAACTTTGTCCATAATGGATCGTTATCATTCAACTAGTGAGTATAGTGAAAGTGCAGTCTTTGGTGAAAAGAAAAATTGTATCTGGTTGATATATTTCGTTTTTGCGCATTTTTTGCAGGTTGTACTAAAAAAGAAGCTTACGAATTAATGGAAAAATGTATTGAAGAAATTCATAATCGCCTCGTAATCAATATACCCAAGTTCAATGTTATCATTATTGGAAAGAACGGTATCGAGGAAGAATCAACTATTTCTGCAAAGGGCTTAACTGTTAAAACGCCTTAACTAGTTCTAAAATAAGTTTTATATATAATAAATCTCGATATTTTTTTTTTAATTACACGTAACTGATTCAATGCTGGTTTTATTTCTAACTCCAAATATGTTCAGCCGATCGAGGAGTATTTTTGTACACATTTTTGTATTTTTGTGCAATAAAAGCATATTGAACTTTATAAAGTAGCAATTATATGATTTTGTGAAACTGCAAACACAAACTTGTTAGTGATTGTGCAATTTGAAAAATACAGTAAAACCCCTATAGCATTGAGATAGGGGGGGACTTGGGGAAATAAATAAATAGAACATTTTTCTTTTTTTTTTGGTTGTTTTTACGTGTTGGTTGCTTGTTTCGAATGCATTTAAAACAAATTTTATTTCTATTTTTCAATTACGTTATAGGGGGGTTTACTGTAATTATCACAAAATACAGCAAACCCCCCTATAACGTCAAGATAGGTTCTATGTTACAGGGGAGAACTTATTGTTAGGGAAATCAACAAATGAACAATTTTCATTTTTCTTTTTTTTGCACAATTTTACATATTAATTGCTTGTTTCAAATGTTTTGAAATAAATTTAAAAAATTTGAATTTTAATGCTTTTGAAAAAAATTACGTTTTAGGGGGGTTTACTGTACAATAAACCTCCCTATAACGTCAAGATAGGTTCAACGTTATAAGGAGGAATTTAAGAAAATCAATAAATGAAACATTATCATTTTTCTTTTTTAAATGACGTCATAGGGGGGATGCCGCAAACGTTATAAGGGGGTTTATTGTATATTGCAAATTACAACCCTGAATAATTCACAAACTTAAATAATTGACCAAATTCGTTCTGTCTAAATTTTAGTTTTAAAAATAAAATCAACCTATGATTCAAAAAATATCCTTCAAAATAAATAAATAGAAATATCATTCAAAAATAAACAAATCTGAATATAACATACTTTTTCGAAGCGAAATTCCAACGACGAAACGACGAAAAAACAATGGCCGCAAAATAGAACATTATTAGCAGGCATGTGAAAGTGGCAATTCCGCCATGTTTATTGTTGTGGTAGCGGCGCTATGTGCGTGCGTCATTTGAGCGCCTTTTTCGTCGGCGTTTATTAACAGTGATTAGCGGTGCGTTTCGCTCTCGACCACTCTCTCGTTTTTATTATAATCACGTTGCGGATCGCCGTTCGCGCGTTAAAAATGTCGGCCGCATGTTCGGAATATGTGCGCGTTCCCAGAGCCAGACGTATATTGTTGCTATTTCATGCTGCGTCGGCGAAAGGAAACGCTTTCCGAGATTTTTAATCGTTCTCGAATGTCTAGTTTTGATTGTTAACTTAAAGTCCGTAATATGTGCGTTCTGTGTATGTAATACGTTACCTTGAATTTGCCTTACGTGGATAATAAAAGCTGTTTATCATTGTAGACTTGAAAATATTAAATTTAGTGAACGTGCACTTTAGGTGCGTAAATTGTTTTATAAAAAGTTTGTATTATAACATGAATAAGACTGTATTTTAAGTGCTTAAATTTAAATTCTAAACGTGTTTCACGAGTAATTCATGTGTAATTTTTTTTAAGAAATTTTTCGCGTAGTTTGGAAGTTATGCTTGTTAGCTTTTCACTATATCGGTAGCACCTTTTGTCGTCCAAACTCTAAGCATGTTCAAATTTATATGATCTAAAGCAAAATTATTTGTAAAAAACACGTACACAAACTAAACGTAAATCTCGTTAAGAAACCAAATTCACCGAATCATAATGCATTAATTACGAATGAAATGTGCTAAGAAATTTAATTTAAGCAACTATATTTAATTTATATTTGTAAATGAATAATAAATAATTTACATACCTGAAGTGCAGAATTACTTATATGTTATTTGTAATTTTACCTAATTTTGTTTATTCTTATCAAATTAATCTTATTATTAAAAGTGAAATATTGTATATAGAATCATTAAATATATAATACTTTACGTTTGAGAATCGAAACTCCCTTGAATAAAAATTTAAGTAATTATTCTAAATATACATATAATTTTCAACTATAATTTCATGCATCATTATTCATTATCAAGGTTATTTAAATAATAAAGTAACAATTCTTAACATATTACGTAAATAATTAAAATTCTAAATTTCATTCACCAAAGTCAATTCTAATTAAAACAAATTTCTTTTTCAGTTCATTAATTAACCAAAACATTCTCATATCTACCCAGATTATTATTATACAATTATTTTTCCAGAAAATATATAACAAAATGTCTACCGAAGATCAAAATCTTTCCGAAGAACTAGAAAAATTAGAAACCATATCCGGAAAAAGAAACGAAGCCTTCACGTGCGAAGATAATCCATTTCAGAGACGCAGTAAATGCACCGGCCGCACAACCACAATTTGGCCTTCCAAATGCCACTGCCACTACTCGAAAAGATCCATCAAAAACACCGTTTCGTTCAAAAGACACAGTGGAAAAATTTTAAAACAACCCACATTCAAATTCGCTGGTTATTGTTATCAGAACGATACCAAATTAGACGAATTAACTGACGCGTTACCCACAGACATGTGTATTAGTGAAAATAATAGTGAAAAAACAAAATGTTCGTTTCAGCAGCAATCTTTAGATCCCTTGTCCGATATTACTATATATGAATTAGCTAGTTATTTCGAAGTGTTAGTCGATATTCCTAAACAAATGTCCACGATGGCTGAAATGATGTATATGTGATTCTAAATCAGTACTCGAATGTATGATGTTTTTTTTATAAATACTTAGGTACTTAAAAACTTTGATTTTATGTTTTTAGTCATTTTTTTTTACTTTGACGTGTTTTTTTTCCGATTAAATCGTATTGTAATGTCGAAATTTTATAATCGAATATGAAGTATATACTTGGAAACTTCACTTGATCGCTATTTTGTAATTCGTTACAATTTTTTTTATTATAGTATTGAACAAAATTATACTGTATTTTGTTAAAAAATTATAAATTATGTTTATGATCGATTTATGTGTGTGCATGAAATTTTACTTTCTAATTTTCCTGTATTTTTTGTATTTATTCTAAAGCAATAAAAAAAATCTCGAATCAAGCCAAAGTTTTATTAATCATCGATATATTTTCAAACTTGAAAAATCTAATATACAAAATTCTAACCACTACAATCTGACAAATTCAACAGTTTTATAAATAGTCAAAACATCGAGTATGAAATATTTACAAATAATAATTATTTTATAACGTTGATAATTCGTTTTATTGCTCAACTCAAATGATATAAATTGAGACAAGCGTTACAAGGGTCACGCAATTTATAATATACAATAGCAAAAAGCTTAAATATCAAGTAATATTCTCCGATGATAATCGAAAATTAGAAGTTGAGGCAAAACGTTTAAAATCTCCAATTTTGTGGAATATGGCAAATATTTTTAGTAGTCATCTTTTAACTTTTATGCAAAAATTTGCTTATTCAATTTTATATGCTATCATAAGTTACAGTTCGTTGCATGAAAATTGATAAATTTTAAAGAATTACACACAGCTCTTATATCACATTATCTTAAACAACAGTATTGTCAATCACCTTAAATGTAATATCAGGAACAATATGGTATTATTTCACATTGTTCACCTTCAGATACAAATATTGCTGTAAGTTTGATTGGAATATACGAATAACTCGTAATCAATAAATTACTTTTTCAAAATCTTCTTCATCTGCTTGTTTTGATGTTCCATTGAACACAACGCAGTGTCAGCTTTGTTCAGCAAAGAATCTAATTTGTTAACTTGCGATGATACTTGCTGGTTTATGTCTTTCGCAATGTTCATGTCCTGATTTGCTTTCATCGTGTCCAAGTCGTTAAGAGCATCATTTATATCTGAACCAGTACCAGATGGGCCAGCTCCGTCTGGAGGCAGATAACTCGGATCAGTGGAATAAGAGATGTTATCTCTCGATCCGGTGATTTTGTTTCTAATTATATCTGTTAAACTTCCATACATCCCCTGAAAATATAAATTATTATTAAATTCAATATTTTTAGAATTAAACTAGATAAACTTTCTGTACCTTTAGTTTATTTAATTTCTTCTGTGTGCCTGAAAGAATCGTGTTCAATTCATTCAATCCTCCTCCGACTTGTTTCAACTCTTCGTTTTGAAGTGATATATCCTAAAAGAATCGATACTTATTAATTTTTCAGAACGGAAAAATCAAATATAATATAATTATAAATACTTCGAATTGAGCAGCATCGTGCTCTGTAATTTGTTGAGATTGAGGGTAAAGTCGAAGAAATTCTTCTTCATCCGGCTTTTCTAGTCCCAAAAGTTCAGCTCGCATACAAGCATGTGCATAAGTTCCTTCAGCCATTTTTATATCTGAAAAAAATATTAAGTTGATTAGATTCAAAATTTTGTTTTATTTTTGAAAATTTACAATCACCTTTTGAGTTTTCAGTCTCTTTAACGTGAAATTTTTTGAAAAAATGCACACTTCCCAATTCTCATTATATCAAAGAAAGCTCAAATAATAACGAAGCGTAAAGTGGAACGCGGCGACGCAGTCTGCAAATATCGATTCGCCATTTATATAGAAAGCAGGCTGGCAAAATAATTCGAAAAATTCCAAGCCCTTTAACAAGTATCAACTTAAATTTTATTATTTATAACGAATACGTTTAAATAAATACGCTTTTAATATTTGAATCTATTAATTTATGTTTAGTTATAATTAGAACGAAACTATTTACAATAAAAATGATGAAACGATCAATTATATTTGCACATGAATCAAATTTTCAATGTTTTATTCGTTCTCATTACGAAGTTATAATAAAATTTAGAAAAATTATTTAGTATTGTATTTTTTTACTGTTCTGATGTGTAAATATATTACAATTATAATATTTATTCATATTTAAAAGAGATCTTGTCGTTTTTAATGAGGGAAATAAAAATGAATTAATCGTCGACAAAGTTGATGTTTCGTTCATAGATGATGGACAAAATAATGACGGTTGAGTCGAAATGGCAGTAGAGTGAGAAAGCGGATTGGTGAGTGGCTTTCGCTTGCCGCGTGCGTCATTTTTCTCGAATTTCTGATGGCTGCTCGTAAGTTTATCTCAATTCCTTATCTTTTATTTTCACTAGGCACTCGAATTTCTTTGAATTTCCATCAACTTTTATCACTTTTTGGTTTTTCTTTCTTTAAACTTTGCACTTGACAGGTTATTTGTTTCTCAATTTCATCCCGCATTGGCCTTAACATATCCATCGTTGACCATGTGAAGTTAGAACTTTCGCTTTCACTTTGTCCGTTTATTTTTTCTTTTACAAGCTTTAAATAATTCGAACCCTAAATTTCTTCCTGGTTATTTTTTCAGATTTGATCGTAGCTTTACTCTGAAATTTGTTATCTGTACAATTATTTTTAAAGAATTTTATTTTCCTTTTAGAACCGTTATCTTCTGAAAAATTAGCAAATCTTTTGAAAGATTTTGAAAAAAATCCTGTAAATCTCTTAGCGAGAAATGTATGCACCAAGATCGATCCGTTTGAGGCATGCCTTTCTCGTAAACAATTCGAAAATTCTCAACATGTCTTCGAATATAAGGTAACTTATCAATATTTATTTTTATACCATGAATATGAATATGAATAGCAAACCATTCGATTAAAATTGTATTACTCCTTATAGATAGAAAGCGAAGGAAAACCAGTTACCAATCAAAAAACATCTGGAAGATGTTGGCTTTTTGCTGCACTCAATGTAATGAGATTACCTTTCATGAAACAACATGCTTTGGAAGAATTCGAATTTTCCCAGGGGTAAAATTACCTTTCTCTCTTTTTGTATTCTTCAAGATGCTTAAATTTAAAATTTATGAAAATTTCAGCTATCTCTTCTTCTGGGACAAGATCGAACGTTGTCATTATTGGCTGAATTCAATCGTCGAAACAGCTAAAAGAGGAGAAGAAGTAGACGGACGACTCGTATCATTTTTGTTACACGTGTGTTTTAATAATTTACGCTTTTCACTCTTATTTCATATATTTTATTCAGTTTTCTATTTTTTAGGATCCCTCTTGTGACGGCGGCCAATGGGATATGATCGTCAATTTGGTCAACAAGTATGGCGTCATGCCAAAGAAATGTTTCCCTGAATCATTCAGTTGCGAATCGAGCCAGCATATGAATGCAATGCTCAAATCTAAAGTGATTCCTAAGTTCATCTAATCTTTTACGCTTTTTTTTTTGGTATATTAACGATATTTTTGTTTCAGTTAAGAGAATTTGCCAAAGTTTTGCGTGAACTTGTAAAATCTGGTGCCGATCAATCAGAAATACAAAAAACTATTGATCAACAAACAGCAATAATTTATAGAATAGTGTCTATTTGTCTCAGTATGTTCTGCTGTAATTATTATGATTCAATTCTGTGATTTTTTTTAAATTTTAAATTTTTTCCACAAGGCACACCTCCTGAAGAATTTGTCTGGGAATATTATACAAAAACTAAGCAATTCAAATCGGTGGGACCTATTTCTCCACTTGCGTTTTATGAAACATTTGTCAAACCTATTTTCGATGTGAATGATAAGGTATTTTATCATCTTGATACTTTTAATTGGTCTGATTAACCAATCTCAACTAAGATATTTTTCAGGTCTGTTTAGTGACTGATCCCCGACCAAATAATCGATATGGATGTTTATATACTGTCGATTGCTTGGGCAATATTGTTGGAGGACGGAAAACTCTTTATAACAATCAACCAGCATCTTTGCTTATGAAGTATAAATATAAATACAAATATTCGTTTGATTATTACAATATTAAATTTATCACATTATTTATATGCATGTTCTTCTATTAACAGAGTAGCTTCAGATAGCATAAAAGCCGGCGAGGCTGTTTGGTTTGGATGTGAAGTCAATAAACGATTTGCTGGCAAATTGGGATTGGAAGATTTGAAAATGTTTGCATTTTATTTATTTTCATGTTCTTTTAAATTTACTGGTCCATTTTAATTAACGTGAAATATTGATTGATGTATTTTAGTCATGATTTCTCGCTTGTTTTTGGAACTGACATCCAGACAACTCTGAGCAAAGCCGATCGAGTCATATTTGGGGAATCTAGTATGACTCATGCAATGGTTTTTACGGCTGTATCTGTAAATATTTAAAAATATTTTACTCTTAGGTTTATATATATTTGAAAACACCAACTAAAATTGCCAATTTTTAGGGCCAAGAAGTTGCTACTAAATTTAGAGTTGAAAACTCATGGGGAGAAGAACGAGGGGAGAAAGGATATTTATTGATGACTGCTGATTGGTTTATGGACTTCGTTTTCGAAGTATGTATTTCAATTTGAATCATATTTAATGTAAAAAAAACTCATACTCAAGATTCGTATTATTTATATACTTTTAGGTGGTGTGCGATAAGAAATATGTACCTGCTGA
Source organism: Hydropsyche betteni (assembly GCA_028571205.2). Classification (NCBI taxonomy): domain Eukaryota; kingdom Metazoa; phylum Arthropoda; class Insecta; order Trichoptera; family Hydropsychidae; genus Hydropsyche; species Hydropsyche betteni. The sequence goes on along the minus strand of JAOXNN020000050.1, from coordinate 203,487 downwards.
TGTTCTAAGTGTATTTGAACAGGAACCAATAACATTACCTGCCTGGGATCCGATGGGAACCTTAGCCCAATAATTTCGATGCATATTCACAAAATATTTAAGCATATACATACGTTTTACAATCAATCTAGTGTATATTTTTTTCTAATAACTTGTACTTAAATCGAAGCAATTGTACAATGAAAAAAATAACTTGTTACCGTATTATTTTAATATTTTAAGCCTAGTTTATATGAAACTAATTTCGATTTTGGAGAAATTATTATTATACAATAAATTCTGGCTTATATTATTTATACATGATAAAATAATAACTGCATAATGAATATTAATAGCGTGGAAATATTTATAGTGGTAATAGTTTTTTTTGTTTTTGTTTGTCAACAAATTTTCGATTAAATTTAATTAAATTCGCTTGTAAATTCTCTAATGAAAATTTCTATTTTTAAATAATATGAAAATGTTTTCAATTGGAAATTTTAAACTCACTTAAAATAGCTGAAAATTGATATTTTTACTTTGTATTTTTTAGCATAATTATTATCAAAATAAATTTGATGTACTGAATATCAGTTACCCTATTGAACTGTCATATAATACTATGTGTATTTTTTTATTTTAGTACAAATAAAATTATTTCATTATAAGAATTAGGCTTTTTATTATTAAAAAAAAATACATAATAATGAGTATATTCTGTCATGTAGTGTTAAAATCGTCGCCCACGAAACAAAACAAAAGCATAAAGCACAATTTTTGAACGTGCAACAATTTTTTTTTATATAGGGGAGGGAACATTTCTTTGCGAACTGTCCCGTTTTGGGTTCTGGGAAATATGATCTATTGTAATTATACAAAAACCTCAACGAAAAAATACATATAAATGCTAATTTTTATGGCGATCGGTCGAATGGTGCAGGAGTGAAACGCCTTCAAACAAACAAACATCCATTTTTATATAGATAGATTAATTTCAAATATATTCCTTTATTTTGAGGTTATCGTAAGAAGATAAATTTGAAAAAGGTGATTTCGAAATGTAGATTATGTACATTATAAACTTGCATATTTCAATTGATTTCAATGTCAGAGATGGGGTAAATGGCAAAATGGTAAAAGTAAAAAACTAATTTTGCGTGACTAACCCCCTGCCCTTCCCCTTCAAGTTTTCTAAAAAAAAAAAGAAAATTTTTTCGAAAAAGTAACTCACTGGAAATAATGTAAATAAAAAAATACCGTAATATTTGCAGTTTAAATTTGTCAAATAATGTATTGGTTTTACGTTTGAATTTTAAATTAGCTGTCGTAATAAACTTTGAATTCAATTTTTTTTTTTGAATTGTTATTGCAAAACCTGTATAAGAATGTTAAAAACGCGTCCTCATTTCCTTGTTTCGGAATATAAAAACTGCAATATTGAAACAGTTTGAGAAGCTCCCTTCATGAAAGCCTCGAGTTAAAACCGACAGTCAAAGAAATTTTTCGTTCAGTTAGTTGGACGCATCATCGAAGAAATATTCCTGCTAACGGTGAAGCCTGCTGCATCTTAATTAGCCAGTAAGTGCAATATTTTATGCATTAAATAGACAATAAAATTAACAGACGTTTTAAATTATCAATAGTATATTTTTTTCGAATAGTAATAACGGATTCAGTTTAATATATACAAATATTTTATGCATATTTGATTTATTACAGAAAGTTTCTTTTTTTCGGTGACGCTAACTCAGTCGAAATACTATACAATAAGTAAATCGAGTTAAATTTTTTGTTACATTATTATTTCAATGTGACAATCCATTATTTTTAATTTCTATACTAAACCGAAAGAATTGATTGGTAAAAAAATAATATTTTCAATGTTCCCAATAGTTCTAAACTTTTTAATTTGTATGGATTGAATTTTGATTAAACGGTTTTCTTATAAACTACAATAATTAAAAGTACACATGTATTTACTTGTAAAACAACTATATGAATTCTTTTGAATAAAATTTATGTAAAGTTTCATTAATTACTGCGCTTTGTCAGTTTACGTAAATTATCATCGTTTACGTAAATTATCATCACCAATAATCATCGCAAATTATCATCACAAATTATAACAATACTTCATTTAAATTTAAGGTTTTCGGCTTTGTAAACATGAGTATTTATCACATACTTTACAGTACACATAAATTTATTTATTTTATTTTCCCATTTCACATTGCATTTTCGCGGACAAAGAGTGCTTAGCTACTAGCTTATTACAAAAATAATAAATAACCGTAATGAGGCAGATTGCTACAGATTACAAATACAAAACCTTGATGACGATTCGTATAATTAGAACAAAAACAAACAGTATGTCATAATCACGATTATAATGATTAGTTCGTGATATTACAATACACAATTAAAATATTTCTTTTTTTTTTCAAATGAAAATCACGTCTTAAAACTATAGATTTTCCTGCTTTGTACGCGGAAATCATGCACGACTTAATTTTCCATTGAATCAACTATATTTATCGATTTTCAGAAAAAAGATCGGCATCATGGATACTTCTTACGGAGAGGTAAGCTTTTATTAATTTTCGAAAGTTGATTATTTACAAAAAAAAACTTATTAAGAACAAAGTTGATCGACAAAATATAACATTTTAGTCATGTCATTGCAATAATGGCCATATATTGAGAACCGACTATTTGCCGAATCCAGGACCAAGCATGGCCAATTCTTGTGGAGGAGGCAACTTCTTGGTCTTCATGACGATCCTGGAGGCTTTCATAAGGGGACGATGCGATTTGGCTGATCCTTGCAACCGAATACAACCTCGGGGTGCTCCAGATTACGAATATGATTTCATTGTCGTCGGCGGTGGCTCAGCAGGACCAGTAGTCGCTTCAAGATTAAGCGAGAATTCGAAATGGAGGGTAAATTGAGAAATTTTATTTAAATTTTGCTGAAATTAATTTTTTTCGTATATCTATGAAGATAATCTACTATTACGCAGATGGCTCTTTTGATACGCGAAGAAGATTTCTGCTATATTTCTATCATTTTAATATTAAAAGAAAAAACATAATAATATACTTAAAGATACGTTTATATTTAAAAAAAAAATGCTTGTTATCCATTTTTGAACTTTTGGCCTCATTCGTTCGGAATATATTTTAAATTTTATCCTCTTTCGTCTCCGTGGTCCGTTATGCAGTCGTTTTATTCTCTTAGAAACAAATCCTACAAACCCGTTTTAAAGTCAGCTATGAACGGGTTAACGGGTAATTGACATGGATTCGATGTAATCTTTTCAGGTGCTACTTTTGGAGGCTGGGGACGATGAACCGGCCGCTTCTTCTGTCCCTTCTTTGATTGCTTCTTATTGGGGAAATCCTTTGATTGATTGGAATTATAAAACTGAACCTCAAGATAACGCATGCTTGGGTGAACCAGAAAAGAGATGCGCATGGACCAGAGGAAAAGTTTTAGGTAAGTATAAAGATAGTATTATATCAAATTAAATTGTTTAAATTTATTCGTAGAAGGTTCTGAAATTTGATAATGAATTATTTTTTTTTTTTCAGGCGGTTGTGGTGTTTTAAATGGGATGATGTATATGCGAGGACACAAAAAGGATTATGATGATTGGGATAAAAATGGAGCTCGTGGATGGTCTTGGAAGGATGTGTTACCGTTTTTCAAAATGTCAGAAGATAATACGGAAATCGGAACATTGGTTTCGTCACAATATCACGGATCCGGAGGATATCTCACAACTCAGAGGGTATTAATCCGTTTTACCGTTTCCATAGTGATGAAATGAAATATAATATTTATGTGAAATGTTAACAGTTTCGACATCAACCACAATTTGCTCATGATTTATTAAATGCTGCTGAAGAAATCGGACATGGTGTCACCAACGATTTGAACGGGGATAAGATCACAGGATTCACTATTGCTCAAACTAATAACAGGTTAAATTTGAATATATTGTCAAATTTGAACGAAAATATAAGTGCAATATCCTTTTAGAGATGGATCGAGACTGAGCACAGCCAGAGCATTCTTGAGACCAGCACATTCGAGAAACAATCTTCACGTTATGCTCAATTCAACTGCTACGCGAATTTTGATCGATCCTTCAAATAAAGTCGTATTCGGCGTCGAATTCTTATATCAAGGAAAGAAATATACAGTGAAAGCCAGCAAAGAAGTATGAAATCGTATTTTGTGTAATTTAATGCATTAAATTTTTTTTCAAAGTTTTTGTAAAAAAAAATGAGAAATAACATGATAGTCAGTAAAATAAAATAACATGTACTTTTATATCAGGTAATATTATCAGCTGGTGCAATAAACTCTCCGCAGTTATTGCTATTATCTGGAATTGGACCGAAAGAAGATCTAGAAAAACTTGGGATTCCAGTCATATATAATTTGCCAGGAGTAGGAAGAAATTTGCAAAATCATGTAGCTACTTATATCAATTTCCAATTGACCAAAGAAAATTCAACTAATGTTATGAATTGGGCAAATGCAATGGAATACATGTTAAAGAGAACCGGTCCACTGTCTTCAACGGGATTGTCACAGGTATACCTTTTAAATACATTATTTAATGAAATTAGTATTGAAACAATATTTTTTCTCGTAGATGACTGGAGTATTGAATTCAAAGTATGCCGATCCTTCAGGTGAACATCCTGATGTTCAAATATTTTTTAGTGGATATTTAGCGATGTGTTCAAAGACAGGAGAAGTAAATGAACCTACAAATCTTGATAGAACTGAAGAAAAAACTACCATATCGTAACTTATTAAAATCTTCATTATTAAATCTTCGAAAATGTCAATACTGATAAATACATACTTATATATTTTTTTAGAATTCGTCCTGTCAATTTACACCCGAAAAGTAAAGGCTATTTAACATTGGCATCAAAAAATCCATTAGATGCTCCTCTGATGTATCCAAATTACTTAAATGAATCAGAAGATGTTGAACGTCTCGTAGACGCAGTGAAATTATCATTGAAATTTGGCGAATCAAAAGTTTGTTGAGCGAAATACTATTTTCCCACATGAATTAATGAAAAATCATAAAATCCAACAATTTACAGATTTTAATTGAAAAATACGGAATGCAAGTTGACAAAACCCCAATACCAGATTGTCTATCATACGGGGAATGGGGTAGTGATGATTATTGGAGGTGTGCCGTAAAAGTAGCAACTGGTCCTGAAAATCACCAAGTAGGCACTTGCAAAATGGGTTCTGCCAACGACCCCATGGCAGTGGTCAATAATGAACTGAAAGTATACGGCGTTAAAGGTAAATAATTAAATATTAAAAATGTTTGAATCTATTATGAGGTAAACTACATAACTTTTTTAACAGGTATCAGAGTGGTAGATGCATCTGTAATGCCTACAGTTCCATCGGGTTGGTTATTTAAAATTTATATAATAAATAACTATAATTACAGTATATGAAACTAAAAATTTTTTCTTAATTTTTTTAAAGGTAATACAGCAGCTCCTACTATCATGATTGCAGAAAGAGGCTCAACGTTTATTAAAAATTTATGGAATTGGAACAAACCCCCATCTGCATTTGATACTTACAATTTGAATAACATGAAAACAAACTGTGCAGGCTAACTATTAATTTTGTCAACATTAAACTTAATTAGAATTAGTGATTATATTAAGGGAAAAAAATAATGTTTTATGAAATCTAATTTATTTATTCAATATAATAATGTATATAAAACTCAAATATAAAGATTTTTTTTTTGAATAAGGAATAAATGCAATTAGAAAAAAAAAACAAGATTGATTTTGTTAGAAAATATTTGAATTTACAAATTTACAAAATATTGAGATTTACGTTATGTTCAAAATAACAATAAAGCATTAACATCAAATGGTAGATGTCAAAGAAAAAGATAACTCAGATTTTTATTCATCATATTATTTTTATTTTTAAGTGAAACAAATTAAAAAAAAATGGAATGCCAATCTTTTCAAAAGAATGTGATTAGTGTTTTTTAGTATTTTTTTTGCATATAAATAAATATAAAATCTAAGTTACTACATGTTAAATATGATACTGTTTCAAAAGGCTTATAAAATTACAAAGCTAGTTGCAATATGCAATTGAAAATTATTGCTCATCTTTTTCTTTAGCACCATGCTTTAATATACGAGTGAATTCTACATAATCAAAAAGCCCTCCCATTCGGATAGGAGCTTCTCTATACATCTCGTCAACATCTTCATCTGAAAAACGATCTCCCATTGTAGTTAGTAATTCTCTCAATCGTTCTTCATTTATAACACCATTGTTTTCTTCATCAAAACAACTATAAATACAAAATAATAAATATTTTTACAAACAATAAATTTATATACAAATTTAACAAAGTACAATACCCAAATGCATTCTTAATAACATCTTCGGGATCCGTGCCTTGTAAACGTTCTCCGAATAGGGTCAAAAACATAGTGAAATTGATTGGACCGAGAGCTTCGTTCATCATACCCTCCAAGTAATCTTCAGTTGGGTTTTTGCCTAAATACAAAATGAACGTTTAAGAAAATTGAAAATATTAAGTAAAAAATATATTTCCGAACTGATGCAATTTAAATAAATTGATGGAGTATTCAATTTAGATAGAAAAATTCCAACCTAAAGATGCCAACATGTCATGCAAGTCATCTTTATCGATGAAACCATCGCGATTCTGGTCAATCATATTAAATGCTTCTTTAAATTCAGCGATTTGGGCTTGATCAAACATAGCAAAGACATTGCTGGTAGCTCTTTGAGCACGTTTTTTAGTTGTTCCTCGACGACCGGCTGCTTTGCGGGAAGACATGATAAATCTATTTGGAAAAAGATATAAAAGAAGGTAATAAATCAATATAACTTTCCATTTTTTAAGGATATACAATTTTAATTTTAGAGGATGTATATGTTTACACATTCCAAAGAAATGATGCATACCCTGCAGTATAAAGAATCAGGTCAAAATGACTAATAAGGAAAAAGAGTGTTTATAAAAATATAAAATACTGTTCTGAATAAATTTAGTGAAAAAGATGAAATCCAATTTCTGTAACCTAGCAAAATGACAAAAGATACTTTGAAAATCATTGTATGTAAAAAAAAATTACATTCTATGAGCGAAAATGATTTAGCAATACAAAGAACCATAAATGGACAAATTCAGATGAGACCATCAAAAGCGAAAGTGGGACAAAGACTGTATGATCACAGATGCAACAACGCACTGACAAATAAACCCAAGATATAAAGATAAATGGGAAAATGGTACCAGATATTTACAACTGATGAGTAAACTCAAACGTTCAAGTGCGGAAATATCTCAATTGTAAGAATATTTTGAGTACGAGAACATCTGGCTGACTTTTACCATATATGGTAAATATATGAGAATGTACACATGTACACAACGTTACTCGAAATAATTGTCTTTTTCGAGTAAAATAGATAATATTTAATGAATGTATCGAAGAAAAATGATACTCAGTATGATATTAGATGGAAAAAACTAATATTTTTTACCTTTTTTGGGTATTTTCCGTTAACTGACAACGAATACCAGTGAACTGGCCGCACCCCACACACTGACTAATCTCGATATTGCTACCAACATAATATAGCAAACCGTTTCTATTTTCACGTATGGCAATTAATTTATATTCATCATTGTTTACGTAAAATGAAAGATATGTAGGTATTAAAAATATATTTCAAAATAAAATTTTTCATGCTTTTGTATAAATCTATTACAAAAGATTAATAAAAAAATAATGGTACTTTTTTTTATACGATAGATTTTAATTTAATTTTCCAATGGATCATTAATAACGTCATTTTTAAAATTAGATTCAATTGAATTAGTTCATGTTATAGTGTACGTCGTTATATGCAAATCGCTCTGTTTTGGCTCAGCTGGCCCTGAATTCGACTTGTTCTCGACGCTACTAAACGTCAACAACGATAACTGTCCGGAAATAAAAATGAACGGAATGGAGGCTCTCTCAGGTTTATTGGCTCATTTAAGTAACGACGAGCTGAAGGATATTCTGAACGACGAGGACAAAGCTGAATCTATATTTAGGGATATACAACAGGTTAGAGATTTGCAATTTTCTTTCTGAGATTTATTATAATGTAATCTATGAGTCACTCTTATTGTTAGTTATGTACAAAAATGTTATTAATTTGTTTTAGATAAAGGATATGGATGCAGAAAAAGATGTAATAATAGCTAGTAATAGATCTTTAGCAGAGTTCAATCTTGGTAGGGAATCAACATTGAATGACGCTAAGCAAATAATCATGGAAAAATCAGCAGTAGGCGAAGAGCTCTGTAAATCTATTCAGCAAAAATTAGATGTTTATAGTAAGAGCAATTTCATTTGATCTAATAAAAATGTATATGGGAATATTTTACTATTGAAACAATTTTGATGTTACAGAATCCAAATCTAGTGGAGTTTCATTGGACACTACGTTAGCGTTGTTAGAAGCGTCATCCGCTGAAAGTGAAGAAAATTCTGAAAAAATAGCACAAGATTTCTTAGCTGGTGAAATAGATATTGATAAATTTTTAGAAGACTTTTCAAAAGAACGCACAATTATGCACCTCAGAAAAGTTAAAATTGATAAAATGTCCGAGTTGATTAGGGAATTACAAAATCCTAAACCTAACGCACTATTCGGGAACAATCAACCAAGACTGCCATATCCTCAATACCCACCAGCAATGGGTATGCCCATGCCTGGGATGGCGCCCAATTATTTTTATTGAACTAATTGTATCTAGTTAAACTGTGTCATAAAATATTTTAGTTTGTAATTTATGTCTTATTAAATTTAACGAATTTATATTTTAATCAACAATGAGATTTTTAAATTATGTTTATACATGGTTAAATTTATTTGTATATTGATATTTGAAAACTCTTTGAAATTGTATGTTGTATTCTATTGGAAATAAAATTTTCATTATACTTTTTTTCAATTCTTTCATGTATAATTATGAGGTGCAAAAATCTGCTAAAATGTTCGATACCTGAAAAAATATTTGAGGCAATGTTTTAGTAAAAAGTAAGGTAATCGTATTTTTTGACATTTAAAACCTAGATTTATTTTTTAAAAAAATTCATTTTTAAGTTCATCAATTATTAAAAACTTTAACCAGCACAATGAAGATCATGGAAACATGAAAATAAAACATAATTTTCAATGTTTATAGATAAACATTTTGAAGTAACATAAGGGAAAATAATTTAAAAACTAATACAGATGAAAAGTCACACTAATGAAAAAGCTCATTAGACGTGCCAATCTGTCTTATTATTATTCAATAAAAGAAATGAATATATTAATCTTCATACTCGCGAAAAAAAAGCTCGAAAGTGGTTTATTATTAGTAATATCTTAAAAAAAAATTAATACATGAGAAATGAATTTATAAAAGGTGTTGATGATATTTGCTGTATTCAAAAATTTTCCTGATGTAGGTATATGATTTTAAATTGTAGCATCTAATTTTTATATTTCAATAACATTTTATTGAAAATCTTAACAATAAAACTGAAAAAAAGAAAGTTGTCGATACTCTTCATTTCTGAAGGTAATCAAGTACGTAAATTTGACATTAGTAATGCCAAATACGAACGACAAATTTTTATAACCGACCTCATTTTTTTTTTTTAATTTAATAATTCTGCTTGAGATACTGTGTATCAACTATACCTAAATACGTTCATAGAGAATAACGATATGCAATACATCTAATAATTATAATAACTTTTATCACAATGGCGATTTTTATCGTTCTAAAAATAGATTGATGTTCACTATAATTTTATATTAGAGGTCTTTCCGGATTCTTATTCAATTTGCATACTGCATAACTTTGGCTTTTTAATTTATTTATACGTGACTCAAACAAAATGGAAAATATATTACGAAATAAAAAGAGGGGATTGAGATTGAAGCAACGTTCAGTATTGTTCGATACATCGAGCTCGTAGTTTGTATACACGTGAGCTCATCAACAAAAAACTGATAGACTAGAAATAATCGACAATTACCATAAATTGAATAAACAGTTTTACGAAAAAATAGTGAAAGTGTAAACTGTCGCAATGAAGTGCAGCCTGTCGGTAAAGCATACTTTCACATTTCTCAATATCATAAAAAAACTGTATCAAACAAAACGCCATCGTCTTATCTTCGAATATTTTTTAAGAAATATAAACATATTTTTCTCAATAACGTCATTGATTGTATATTTTTTTTTAATTTTTATATGTCAAGGATCACAAACATTAACCCGATAATAACCTCATACTTAAAACACAACCGGTTTATTACACGTACTTTTTCGCAAGCGCGATTTATTTAGATTATTTTTCATACTTCAAGGTACAGATCCTCCTTTCTATATTTTGTTTGACCTCTGCGTTTGAAGATGATGTCATCATATCTACGACTGTAAAGCCTCATCCTTACGCCTTCAATTACAAAGCGGGAAGATTTCCGGGACACGTCGATAGATTCCATAGCGAAGTTAGCGATGGAAGCGGCACGGTTAAAGGTAATTTACATTTTATTTACGAATCGAATCACGATTGTGAAGAAGAGATAGAACTGTAAAAGTTCAACGGGTCAATCTTAAATCTCGTACTGCGCATTTTGAAAATATTGTCGTTAAACATTTGATTTTAATCTAATTGTTTTCATACTTATAAAATTTCCCAGTAGTCGTAAGTAAGAGGAGAATCTATGGGGGTCCTTGTCCTCCCTAAATTTTGAAAATAATAAAAAAAATTTTTAGTTATGAGAATTAGGTATACCTATCATGACCATGACATATATGATATATATTTAAATAAATTTGAATACCTTAAATATATACGTATAAACGTCTTAAACAGATATTATTCTTTCAATGGGAAGTAACATATGTATCACATACCTACAATTATATTTAAAAAAAACCTGGCTATGACTGTGCATAGCCTAGTAAAGCTATCTTTTAAATACGACGGAATTATAATTCAAATGAAATTTTAGGAACATATTCATATGTGGATCCTAGACATCAAGTTCGTACTGTGGAATACGTGGCTAACGAACATGGCTTTTATCCTTCGTTGAGTCATCCAGCACCAGCCGACACTGAAGCTGTCGCTCGTGCTAAGAACAACCATTACAATCTTTATTCTCAAATTGCTCATGAACATGCATCGGCTAAACTGCAACCTGGTGAGATATATTCGATTTATTTCTTAATGCAAAGTTCGTGGCCGATTTGAAAGATAATTGCCATATGTGTTTTTGCTCGATAAAAGAGCGAGTATTTGATACTGTGAATTATTTTCGTCGTCTACCATTTCAGTTGATGTAGAAAATAGTCATCCCAGGGATACGGAAGCAGTCAACCATGCGAAAGCCAAACATTTCAGCCTGTTCGAAAAAATTGCCGCTGAACACGCTAAGATAGCCGCTGAAAGAGAAGCTGAAAAATTAGCGTATGAAGATGCTAATCCGAATTACCTGGAAAAAGTTCATCCCATTTACTAATCAATTTTGAAAAATATAAAATTTATATCGATGATTTTGTAATTTGTTATTTTTTCATTCAGTAAATGTTCATATTCTATAATAAATAAATATTTTGAAATGCTTTATTCATTTATTTCTCAAATCATCATTACGTCAAAAATTGTTAACATTTCTAAAAGAAAAATGATCAAAATTAAAGGTTATCAGACTTTTGCTCAAGCGACACTAAAACACACTGACACGTTTTGCAACAATAGAAAAAATACATAAGGGTTAAGCAATCTAACAAATATTTTATAATTTATTTCAATCACACTATTTCAAAATTATTCGTGGATTGTTTTCTAAGCTCAGTGTTGTGGTGTCTTGTGTTTTAATGTCGGTGTGTTCTAATGTCGTTCAGTCAAACGTCAGGTCATCAAAAATAACCAGGACTTTGTACCGTATTCTTTTTTGTTCCGGTTAAGCTCTGAGTTTCCAAAAAAACTGTACACTTTCAAAATCGGCTTTCCCAAAAATTCCGAAAAATATTTTCTAAAAAAAAAAAACGACAACACTTTTCAAAAATATTCGAATATATTATATATGATAATATTTTTCTGAACCGAAACAGACTGATATTTTTTCCAGTTTTCATTCTGGCAAACATTTCGGATTTAGCGGTTTTCGGTTACCGTTCAATTCCAGTTCGAAATCCTGAAAATAACAACCTAAACATGGACGACACGCGCATCCTTCGGGACAAAATCTTCTATCAAGTTGGCAGCGCCAATCCGCATACCTATTGTTAGCGTCGTGCTTTTCCCGCGTCTCCTGACAGCGGCGGTGTCGCACATCGTCCGTACGTTGTATTTAATCTCAAACTAATCTCGAGGACACGTGAGTGACCTTCACAAGTATACTTAACCGTTCCTGACACATTCTCGATCTCCCATATAACCTTAAATCAAGAGTAAACTCGTTCGATGTGACAATTCCTAAAAAAATATTCCGCCATTTCACAAACGCCGGTTTGGCCGCTTTACAAACAATATTTGCTGTTTGTTACAGTTTCAGACGCATCTTTAGATCAATCCTTCTTTCCTTTGCAACTTGGTCTATCAACTGACGCTTCGTTGAGGAAATTTTACATGTGGTTTAACTTGCTGGTGTTATGTTGATGATGGATAATATTGTCCTATTTATGATGTTTGTAGGATTGGGAATAGCGTGTTTGTGTTGAGGAAACTCGTTATTTGATCTGAACGAATTTTTATACAATAATATGAGAATGACGGTATTAGTGCATTGCATCGTAAATGTTTATGGTTTGTCGGGCCGGAATGTCTTTGGGGAGATATTGAAATCTGTTTCGTAATTTGTATCTCGATTGTGTGGTCGATATGTAATAATCTACAATTTTTTTGTCGGTTATTTTCTGCTTGTTATTGATAATCAATCAATGTAATGAATGACTAGTTGTGATAATTCTTGCTTCTTTGATGAGTGATTTTTCATTGATTGGAATGTTCAATCAAAAGATTTTCCAAGTTTATACAGAATATTTCCATATCATACTTATCACACTTGTCATACTTGTAGACTTCTAGAAAACAGTTATAGGTTATCCGAGTTATTGAGCTGTCACTTTTTTTTCATCTAGTAGTTGTGATCTACATGTTATTTTTAATGCTCTTTTTGGTGTTTGCAATAATAATAAGGAAATATATATGGTTTTTTGAAAAGCTGATGTATCGGCTTAAGGATATTAAGAGGGTTAAAGATTCAAGGCAAATAATTTGCCGCCAAGATTTCATTTGAATGTTGCAAAATTAAGTACAGGCCATAAGTAAACTGGAAAACTGTGTTTCACAGTAAATTTCAGATAGAAATACTGAAACTTTTCTTTTTTGCCATATATATGTTGCTTTGAAATTTGGTAATGTAAAAAAGTTATGACACCATCGATAAAATTTGAGTTATTTGATTTCCTATAACCGTCTTAGGTTTTTACCACTGTGAAAAGTCATAAGTATATGATATTTGTATTATTATTTGAATTATCCATTTCCCATATTTTAATAAACAATTGCGTATCTATTTTATTCGAAACTTATTAAAAAAAATTGTTTTAATTAAACAATTCATCCTTGTATTTTTGTAATTATTTGTTATTACAAAACGATTCATGTAATGTTTTAGAATATGTCAAAAAAAGATAAAGACGGCGCTGCATCTGAAGGTGAGGAAGAATTCTCCGTAGAGAAAGTACTCGATAGACGAATTCGAAATGGGAAAATCGAATATTATCTAAAATGGAAAGGATATTCTGATGATGATAATACTTGGGAACCTGAAGAAAACTTAGATTGCCCTGACTTAATAAATGCTTTTGAAGAAGCACGTAAAAAAAGAGAATCAGGTAAATTTTGTTTTAAATAACAGGCAAACGATCTTGGAAATATTATTTAAATATGTCTTAAATACTAATTTTACCATACATTCATTTTACCATAGCATACATTCTTTATAATTTTTTTTTATAAATTTGAAAATTTTGCAAAATGTGCCAGTCATTGAAATACCTTTTTCAATTAAATGAATTTTTTTTTAGAGGGAAAGGTGGAAAAATCCAAAGAAATTTTAAAGAAAAGGAAACCTACTTTAACTCCATCCGACATAAAAGGTGCAAAGAAAAAAACTCCTGATGACAAACGAGCCTTGGGTTTTGAAAAAGGATTACAACCTGAAAAAATTATTGGTATTTTATTTTAATAGGAATGTCAAATATTAATATTTCAGATATTCTATACGATCTTTATGAATTGTAGGAGCTACTGACAGTTCTGGAGAACTCATGTTTTTGATGAAGTGGCAAGGAACCGATGAAGCCGATCTTGTTCCCTCTCGGCAAGCAAATGTACGTTGTCCTCAGATTGTCATACAATTCTATGAAGAGAGACTAACCTGGCACACTCCGAATGCAGACGAACAAAACAATGATGAATGAGCATATGCCATGTATATTTATAATTTATATATTTTTTATTTTATTTCGTTTAATAAAATAAGAGTATTCAAGTTCATTTTACTGACAATTTTATTCATTTTAAAGTTTCGCAAATATGAGTCGTAAAATGTCTGTGCTTGTGGCTATGCGACATACTCTATTTTACACTAATTTTATTTTTAAAAGTGACGTGTTAATATTATCTTAAAATTTATTGTACTTTTTGTATACTAATAAATTTAAAAAAAAATTATGATTTCTATTATTTTTTCATAATTTGTATTCCTCATTAACATATCTTGCATTTTTATGTTTTCGTTGCAGACAAAATCTTTTCAACTTCATTGAAATTTTGGATACTTTCCCTTATTAGATGTGCTCCTGCAAAATGGTACAGTGGAACCCCGCTATTCGTACACAATTCGTTCTAGCAGGCATTTCGAATGGCGAATCACTTTTTCGCATAAGATATAATGTAAATTGCATTAATCGGTTCCAAACTCTATTTAAACTAATGAGTTGAACAGTAGAAGTAAAAATGTACAATTGTATAATTCTTTAATACGATTTTTATTATTTAAACTACTTACATATTACAATTCCTCATCACTTTCTATATTAAAAACGTTAGATGATTTTTCCCTTGATTCTTTTTTGTCTTTTTGGTGCTTTACATATTAAAAAGATATCCAATGTTGGTTTGTTTTTGTCTTTTTTAGAATCCTAAAATGATCACGTTGTCGTTAAATAAGTTAACGCTCCTATTCGCCACAGCTGTGTTTGGATGCCATTTTCGGACAAAGTGTTCTATATTTTCCCAATGGTGACACAATTCTTTAATTTCTTTAGTACTGTGGCGGTACATATACACACTCAAGTACGCACGAAATTCTCCGAGCGCAAGAGTGAGTCATGTGCAGCGGACCTCACGACCTCTTTTCTCCGTCGCATGCGAGCATATGATTCATCAACGCATTCACCTGCCATATTTATAAACATCGAACGCACACGCATGCGC
>JAOXNN020000050.1:82741-179373 GCA_028571205.2 Hydropsyche betteni | reverse complement strand
TATCAATTTCGGCACTTGCACTAACCTTTGTCAACGAAATCCAAAATAAATCTAAATCAAAGATCTTGCTCTCTCTCCCTCTCTCTCTCTCTCCAACCGCCTGCATCAACCTCCTACCAAAGTACGAATGGCGATTTAAATTTTACTTGAAAAAGTTGTATGAATAGAGAGGCGGACGAATAACGGGGTTCCACTGTACTTGTAAATGCTGAAACCATACATTTCAAATTATCTCAAAATCAGATCAAAGGCAAGTGATAAGAATACACGTCCATTTTACTAACTAATCAAAGGGAAATTCACCATCCTGCCTTTTACGTGCACCTCGCTTTAAGTCAGCTTCCTAAGCCGGTTTGGCTACACTAGGCAAAATTACAGAAAACACTTAAATTCACTGGGAACTCACATATAATTTTTATTCAAGGAATCGCGAAGGTCTTGCTTTCTGGCAGGAGTACGGAATGCTGAAGTGATAAAAATCTATCAAAATATGTCTACAAACTGATCCATTTGGTGAGGGTACATTACGCATGAAAGGCAGATCTCGAGGAAATAAGGTTTATATTAGAACATGAAGAATGGTCAGAAAAATATGTCCTTCCTTTTATTTTTTATCAGAAGAACGGACTACACAGGATATTATTCAGGTCCTGAATCTCAGTGAGGGTTATTTCGCTATCTAGCTGTATAAGCTTGGCAATGAACGTGTGGTAACCCATTAAATATTGTGAAACAGTGATTGGGCACAACTTACGTATAACTCAGATGCTGTCTGATATCTGGAAAGAAAGAGTAAGTATGACCATCAGTTACAGCCGCATCCTATCTCTCCTGCCAGATGTATAGGGCTTTATAAACAACCAAGAACTTTAGCCTTAGGGGGAGAACAAGGCGAACGACTGCTGAATTTATAATTCCAGACAAACACAATATAGGAAATAATTGACACAAATGGCTATGTACACATATTTTAGGTGGTCGAATTTAAAGCCCCAGTGTCTGCCCGCCAAACGAGTGATCCTGCAGATAAATATCCGTTCAAAATATAATTAATTTGTTCCTTAAAACTTAATTTCCCACCTATAAGGATGCCCAAATGAAGGATTCTGAGGTTATAAGGAAGTAAGGCACCATTGAAACGTAAACGTGGAAGACGTTTGCCTCAGTTTTTTGGAGAGGATAGGCAGGAAGAGCATTTCACTGACTGCCAAATATACAAACTATCTTGAAATTGTTAATATTAACTAGATTCCAATTACTGTAGTTAGAATTTGGTTAGTGCAAATATCGAATTAACCAGCGGAAGTTCATAAAATATTTATTTTTGAATTTCTATTTAATTATATTTACATTTTTATAATTGAAAATATAAGTTAAAACTAAATTACGCTATTTAACAGGTTTTTTATATTCATGATTGGTATGTTCTGCTAAATCATATAGTACAAAACATGATAAAACAATGAACATAGTAAACCCCATTAACATAATGTTACTATCATCTTTACGCAATTCTTCAGAATGGATTTTATTACGTGTTTTATTGCCTTTGTATTTTCTCTCAGCTACAAATGTTTGTGAGTAGTGTTCTTGAGTCCTGCACACAAATTTTGTTTTGATTTTGAAATATAATAAAAATAATAAAGTGAATCAAATTTCATGTCAAACAAACCATTTATCAAAGTCATATATCGTAGTTTTACCATATGCAGGAACTTTATGTTTTTTTTCTAGGGATTTGTAAAATTTCTCTTCTGGTGTTTCCTCTTTTTTAATTTCATCATCTATACCGCGTATGACTCCTGCGATAGCATAATTTATAATTATATTATGAAAATAATGAATTGAGTTCTATAAGCATGTAGAATTTGAATTCAGAAAAACAATCATACTTTCAAAAATATAATAGTTGAAATATGAAAGTTATTCATAAGATGATTGATTTTTCTTTCACAGATCAATAGTAAAAATCTATTCAATTATAAATTCTCAATAGAAAATGTTAGTTTTGACAACTATCGCTAAATAACTTTAAAAATTAATGATATAAAAACTACCTTTGTCATATAATTTTTTTGTTTTCAAATTACTCAAAACTTCATAAGCTTGATTCACTTCACGAAACTTTTTCAGTGCTTCTTCATCCTGTGAATAATAAATCTATTTTATCCAAAAAAAAAAAAACAAGATCGAGCACTAAAAGCCCTCAAAATTTCTATATTACCTGATTCATGTCGGGATGATACATTTTGGATAGTTTGTAGTAAGCTTCCTTAATTTGTGCTTGAGTGCTTTTAGGGTTAACACCGAGTATAGAATAAAAATCACCTAGCACTACTGAAGTTAAATGTATAGAACATTTTGAAAATCGAGGCAAAAATAAACTTTTTGAATATTTCAACATTTTCAAACTGAAATTGAAAACATATGTTGCTTTATTATGATTATAAGGCACAATCAAAATATTAAAATCTATGCATTTATTACTTACATAATCGAAATTAATTTCTATAAGGAATTTCACTAATTTAATTTTAATGGGAAATTGATAAGAATATTTGATTTGGTTTTTAAACTACTTAACATTTTACGGATAAATCGAAATACTATAAATAAAACATTCAACCAACAATCAGACGTCCACACACCATGTCACATCATGACATAAGATTTGACGCTCAATGCTACCAACATAAAAAGTAACAACAATTTAACACAAAACAAAATAAAATACATATTTGACTATTTTAAATGAAAGAGAATATTAAGCCTAAATTTAACGATATCAATATTAATAGAATAATTTCTTAATTTTATAGCATGTCTTCCAAATGTTTCTCGAGTATGGACGTAAAATTATTTATTATGTATTGTTAATTTGACGTTTGGCTGTTGAATACAAGTCGACTTTAACGTTCAAGCAGAGAAATAAATAATCGGAAAATGCCGCAAGACGAAGACGATACGAAATCAGCAGGAGCTGCGGGAGGTGGTGAAGAATGTCCAGGATCGCAAAGGTTGACCAATGCTGATTTTCGAAGGCTGCTGATGACCCCTAGAGGGGCACCTACTCCAGCTCACCATTCGCATCACTCACATAACCATGTCGCCCAAACTCCTCAAGCGACTAGGTATTTTCAATGTTTCTATTTTTTTATTTATCAAATATAGCCATTTTCTATTCGCAATTGTTTTGTAATCGCGTTCGTTTTAGTGCTGTGTCTTCAACCGAAACTGAAGATAAAGGAGAGCTGAGACGTAAAAAAAAATCATATTATGCAGCTTTGAAAAAGCAAGAGGATAATAAATTAGCGGAACTCGCCGAAAAATATCGTGATCGTGCTAGAGAAAGAAGAGATAATGCTAATCCTGATTATACAGCCGAAGATCCTACGGCGAATACCAGCAACGCATACAGAGCAGTGGCACCTGATATCAAATCTGGATTGGACGCAAAGGAAAGAAGACGTCAAATGATACAGGTTTAGTAGAAATTTCTAATATATGGAAATTCGTACATATTAGTTGTTGTGAGTATTATTTATACTTTTTGAATAACTTTCAGGAGTCTAAGTTTTTGGGTGGAGACATGGAACATACTCATTTGGTGAAAGGCTTGGATTATGCACTTTTGCAAAAAGTTCGGTCAGAAATACATAGTCGGGAATTAGAACAAGAACAACAGTTAGAACAATTGGCTAGTGGTTATGAGAAAGAAAGAGAGAGAAAAGAGAAAGATGAAGTAATCGATACCGATAGTTCTATACTAATTGTAATAATCGCATTAATATTTTAGTATAATCTAAAATTTATGTATTTCAGGAAGATGAAATGCAGTTTAAAACTTCTTTGGGAAGAGACGTTTATAAGACTTTATCTATTTTCAGGTCGATTAAATCTGATCTTTTTTTGTATTTTCATATTCGTAAATTTATAATAATGATGTTTTAATATTTTAGAAGTAAGCATGTTGAGCGCAATGAAATGTTCGCTCCAGGAAGAATGGCATATGTTATTGATTTGGAAGACGATGGTGGAGCTGGTGAAACAGATATACCGACAACGCTAATACGGAGCCGTGCTGAAATACCATTGGCTAATGCCGGTCAACCTACACTTACTACTAATGATATTGTCATAAATAAACTAGCCCAAGTGTTATCATATCTTAGACACGGTGCAAGACATAATAACAAAACTCGAAAAAATAAAGTTAGTATTTTTTAATAATAATTAATTCTTAAATGAATTTACATTTTTTTTATTCTATCACAGGATAAGACTGTGAAAACTACTAAGATAGTTGATGATTCTATTTATGGAGAAATTGGTGATTATGCTCCCACTCGTACGATACCTGACAAAAATAATGACAAAGATAGAAATAGAGGGAAAGAGGATGCAGATAAGAAAAAAGGGTCATATTTTGATAAACCTCTAGAAAAAGAGAAAGAAGAGGGAAATATTGGTAATTTCAATATAATTTTATAATGAAATATTTATGATTAACCGAAGTTGTATAATATTTTGTTTTGTCGTTAAAAAAAGTTCCCGGTACTCGTGTTCGTGCAGCAAATTTACTCTCCCGCTTAGCAGCAGAACCAGAGGGCTATGCAGAGTGTTATCCTGGTTTACGAGAAATGGATGATGCTATTGAAGATTCAGATGATGAAGCCGATTATACTAAAATGGATATTGGAAATAAAAAAGGACCTATTGGTAGATTAAAAAGATTGATTTATGTGATGTTTTTCAAAACTAATAAAAAATGTTCTTATTTAATGATTCATATTTTTGAAAAAGTCATTATATCTGAAAATTTTATGCTGCAAAAAAAATTATGTCTGAATAAATCTATCCAAATTAATTTATTCAGGTCGTTGGGATTTCGATACTCAAGAAGAGTATTCTGCCTATATGAATCAAAGAGAAGCCTTACCAAAAGCAGCTTTTCAGTACGGTGTCAAAACAATGGATGGAAGAAAAACTAGAAAGACAAACAAAGAAAAAAATGACAAAGCTGAATTAGATCGAGAATGGCAACAGGTATTTAACTTTATATTGTTTAATTTAATTAATAAAACTATTTGACAAATCTATTAATTTTTTTTTAGATACAAAATATCATTCAAAAGAGGAAAGGCCCAAAGGATAAAAATAATGATGAACCAGATTTCAAAGTTCCAAAATATTAATTTTAAAAAGTTCTATCTATTGGTTAACACAATCAATTATAGGTTTATATTTAATCTCATGTGTATTTATATACTTTCGAATTGAGAAATATACAAATATTTATCTCCACAGATAAACTTGTTTCTAATTAATTGTTATTAATCTATTACCTTAAATTTGGAATGAATAACTAAAAAGTCTAAAAATAGTAAAACAATCCAAATAATGGAAAGCATTTTGAAATTGATACTAAATACCTTCTTTTCATATTTTTTGTTTATCAATTTAATATATTGAGTTCTATAAAAGCATTTTAGAAAACTGCACTTGTTCAGTTTATGAACATAAAATTTTCCAGAAATAACCTCTATTATTTTTTATATAATATGTTGACCTTATATTGTACATGAATAAGGTATATAGCCAAGACCCCCAATATTTGATGGGAAGACCTTGTCCTGCAGTGGACACACAAAGGGTCGTCGATAATGACGATGATGATATCATATATACTTACTTTACTATATATTGTAGATTTTTAATTGCTGAAAGTAATGCTGTCTCATGTAAAGGGATTTTCAGTTAACTGAAGTAAGATATTCAAACTGTCAATTTTTGAAATTATAGTATAGGGCTTTAATACATTTAACATGTGTATTGATTAATTGTACTTGGTGTTTATTTTTATTTTCATCTTCAGTAACTACTTAAATGAAATTGTTATTATGGTTATATAATCAAGGACTGATTAATGGCACTTTATTTAATTACCTTTATTAGTACAATCATATTGTAAAACTCATTTCCAAAATATGATAGAATAGTGTGTATACTGGTATATATAAATATTATATTACAATTAACAAAATATATCACATGTATTTACAAAAAGCTTATCAATAATTTCCATCCTATGGCAATTGATATGAAATATTAAATCATAGAATTTTTTTTAAATATTTTTTTCCACATTTTCACTTCTCTCCAGCACTTAAGTATCATATGTACATAATTACTTCAATATACAATTAGATAATTCACTCAAATTATAAAAAAATTACAATCATAATTTGTGCAATATGAAAATAATATTTTGATAAACAGTTGATTCATAAAAAAATATTTTTTTCATATTACTGTGAATTTAAAAAATTTACAGTATATACATGTACATATATTGTAAAATTATGGTTGCCTACTAATGTTTTCGAAAAAAGCCAATTTATTTTTCAATGAACCTGTTTCTGGAATCTTCTCCTCAGTTTCTTTTGTGGAGCTTATATCATTCGTCTGATAATTAGTACCATTTAAAATTATTTTGCTTCCTCCTGAATGAGTTTTAGTTTTTGTTGGCATTGAAAGTTTCAATTCTTCCCTAAATTCCTTAGATATACTCCTTGCTGTTATGCTGTGCATATGTAGTGGTTGTTTAAGGGGTACATGGCTATTTGATATTGTTTTTGTAACAATTTCATTTTCCAGAAGTTCCTTACTAATTCTCCTTTTTGGCTATAAAAAAATTAATATTTATATATTATTGTTTGAAAATACCCGAATTTTTTTTCAAATTATACCTTTTCAACTATAGGATCCAACTTTTTCTCGGCAAAGAATTTTTTTGCAATTGCTTTGACCGATGGTAGCTCCACCAATTCTTCTTTGATTGTGTCTGATAATTGGTCAGTTGAATTTTTATGTTCATTGCTTAAGATGTCATTTGTATTTTTGTATAATTTAGATTTGGCGTTTTGTACAATTGTTCCAGTACCTACATTGTATATTCTCGGAACGTCATCGACACTACTAACACTATCACTATGCTCTAATGAGTCCTGTAAAATAACACCATTAGTCATCTGCAATAGTTTTTCTGTGTTTTTGTCATTTAAATCTACTGGCAACATATAAATAATACGATCATCATCATCGTATTTAACAGCATTTTTATAAATCTCTTCAAATTGAGAATCTACGTCATCTATCACTACAGGAGTGGCTGAATATATATCTTCATTTCGCTTCTCTTGGTCATTGAATTTTTTAATTTTCTCATCAAACGGAGTAGTATTCATCTAAAATCAATAAACACTTGTAATCTCCATTTATACATAGAATTATTCACACTAATTTAGATATATACATTTATATATACATTTGTTAAAGGTGTATGTATATTTATGGTTAGTAAATTAAAATCAAGCCCGTTGTTAATATGCAGTTTCAAAAATCAACTTTGGAATTCACTCACCCATAACTTGAAAATATGTATATTAATTTGCAACCAGGAGATATTCATGCAAATGTTTCACTGGGTGCATTAACCATAAATATGAAGAAAGTGTTTACATTTAATTCAAATTTATAAATTTAATGTTGTTTATTGAACAATAAGACAGTTTTCACATGCACAACACATAACAAATTATACATACATTAAATGACTTGTGAGGAAAACATATGCCATAGGGAAATTGAATAGAAGAATTATTGTTTTTTTTTTTTAAATAAACTAATAAATCAAAATGCTATTACAATATTCGTACACATAAACCCTGAAAAATTTTCTATGAAAAAATCATTATGTATTTTCTATTTGACATAAACTTTTCTGAAACATATTCAAATATACGAAAATTTCAAAAATAAATGTCAATTGTAAATATTTTTTCGAAAATCCACTATGAAAAAAAATTCATTAATATTTTCACTTAATAAATTGACTATTTTGAATCTAAAAACTTTGAAACATTACATTACATATTAAAATTAACTAGAATTTACAGAACACTTATTATTTTTATTTCAACAATGACTAAAACTTTTTCATCACCATATAATCGAATTATTGCTTTTTACACGCAAACTTCCGCCAAAACTATTTAAGTCAGATTTATTTCTCATTAGTTTATTAAAACTTTTAATACTATTAATTTTCGAATTACGTAATCTACTAAGTGTTTCAAAATTTATTTCTACGATTTCTGGTCTATTAGGTATGTTGAGTCTCAATAAATCATCGTCGCTATTAACATTTAATAATTTTGTATCGATTAAAGAATTGAATTCTAAATCTTGGTACACATTGATTTGAGGTAATTGAGGGTCTATGTCTTGAGAGCTGTAATCACTCGATTGCATATTTTCATATAATGGATTAACCGCAAATGTGTGACTAGCATTTTGAGACCTCATGCAAACCCTTGTAATATTTCTGTGTAATGTTATGGCTTCCAGGTCATTCAACGAACTGTTGAAACTTACTGGAGCTGATGTGTCTGATGTTGCTCTAAGAACTGGAGATACATTATTCTTATTTTGAGCCATCTCATCAGGACATGAATCATATTTAAAGTCTTTATTTTTCTTCCTAGTACCTGCAGATTTTTTAGCATCATTTATGTAATAATCTCGTCCATATCTGCAAATATATTATACACACGTTTTTATTTATTTAAAATATTTCGAAATAGACATAATAATAGAGGTTTATGCTATACCTTTTATAATCCATTCCACTATCACTTAAAACAGTTTGCATAGTCAATTTTTCTTCTTTCGTAGGTGTACTGGTAACATAATCAAAAACAGAAGTAGGTTTTGGTTTATTGAGACGTGATTGTATTGCTTCGGGCGAATATGGATTATTTGCCATTGGTACAGCATTTAGCCATTTTTTATGTTCCCTTTCAGCAATTGACGATACTTGAAAAACAATCAATGCAATATTTACAGATAAAAAAATAAACACATGTATTTCTAGTAAAATAAATAAACCAACTAATAAACTAATGCAAAATAATAATATTCTAGAAAAAAATAGTGTTTTAAAGGAACAGTTGTAATATACATAGTTTTATACCTGGAATATCTTCCTCATTTTCGGATTTTTCACAACTTTTCATAGAACTTTCATCAATTTCATATTTTTCTGTACATTCCAATGATGAATTCAATATTTTTTCATTCTTAGGTGAAATGTCTTCGGTCAATTTTGGCACTGTAATTTTTTATTTTTGTAAGTATTAAAATAAATTTAAATTATGATAAATATAAATAAAAATATTTCATTACCTGTTGGAAATTGAATAATAATTTCTTCATCAAAACCGATTTTACTATCACTCAATCTGGAATAAAGTTAGATTTTATTTTTAATATTTCACATTAACAATATCAATTAATAATTTTTATCAAACAAATACTTTGGAGCAGGTGTCGGTGGCAATGGTGGTGGTTCACTGTCTTCTTCTATTATATCATCTTTAACAACAATAGGAGAGACGTAGTGTTGCCTTTTTAAACTATCCATATGTCTTTGAACAGGAACTGTTACGGTTTCAGTATATTCACTCTCTTTTTGAAGATTTTCAGCCAACTCATCTAACATGTAAAAAAATTATATAAATATACTTAATATTATACAAAAAAAATTTGTATTTGAATATGAGGCTCAAAATTACTTACCTTTATTATCTATTACATCAAGATTTGTAGCTTCTGTAACATTCCTACTGGAAAAAACATCTTCTAACACAGAAGGCGATCTTCCATAATAGTGTTCAATAACTCCAAAGTCTCCTTCATTGTCGCTCTCTAAACTTTTCAAGAAACTTCTAAGGGCGGATTTTGTATTGTGTGTTGCTTCACGGCGCTTGGGTTCTTCACTCAATAGCTGGATAACATTTGAACTATTTTGTTCCTCTTGGTTCGCTGGTAATATATTATTATTTTCCTCAATGTTATTAGAAGTCGTAGAATATTTTTCACTGTCGTCGTTTTGTTTGACGTCATCGTTGTCGATGTCCGTCCTCAAATCTATTTTATTATTTTCTTCGTCATCATCCTTTACTAAATCGTTCGGGGTCTCATCCTGATCAACCATAGCCAAAATAATATCCGGATTTTTACCGCCAATAATTGTTTTCGAATTGATAAGCACGTGCTTTATATCTGAAGTTACTTCTTCAGTTTCTGAGCCAATATCTGAAAGATCAGTGGTGTCATCTGCATCTCTGTCTCCTATCAAAGCTCGGTATTCAGTATTCGAATTCGGTATCAGCATTGGTACTGGAACAGATTGTGAAGTCTTTATTCTCTTTTTCTGAAAAAGCCAATTTTCCTCCCATGTATTGTTATTAGCGTATATAACAGAAGTCATCGAAACATTTCCGTTCACCATTTTGGAATCATCGTTCAAACTATGTTCATTATCTGAAATCGATCAAAAAATACGTATAGAAATAATAAAAACTAACGAAAAATAAATAAACAGTAATTACCATTATCCTCAATAATATCACCACCATATTCCGGAAAAATTATACGATTATTATGCGAAAAGTTCATGTTCGATAATGCACCGTCGACGGGATTTGAATAAAAACTTTTATACTGGTCATCATCGTCGTCAGTGGTATAAACACCTCTTTCATTGGAATAATTCTGGATCTGATAAAAAAAATCAAATTCGAAAAAAATGACAAAAGTCTCCAAAATTTTAAACGAAAACAACAACTATTACAATAAGTGAACTTACACGAGGAGGCGTATCTGATACGTGTCCGCTCGAATCGGAACGCGCATAGTCGTCCTGAGACATTGGCTCCAAGCTCGAAGGTTCTGGAGACGGAGATGGAGACGGCTGATGGCTGTCCCTCTTCTGCTGACGACGTCTACGTCCTCGTTCCAGCTCACCAGGACTGGAACTACCCGAATGGACTCCGCTACTGCTTGCTCCGTTGCTACGTTTTACGTCATGCTGATATCTATCGATAACCTAGAAAATTAAAAAAATAGTTAAATATGAATCATAAATTGATAATATACCATTTTTTAGATTATGAAAAAATCATAATTTTTCAAAAAAATATGTATGGTTACAAATATGGTTCACTTTCTCAACCTCACCTGTATCTCGGAAGTGTCATTGTCGACGGGACGATTCGGCTGGTCGTCAGCCATCAAAGCGGTTTCGAATTTCAAAACAATGAATGAAACGAAGAACTCAAAGCGGCAGTCGTCCACCGGAACGACTGTCCGACAAGTGGTATGCACAACAGAACCTCTATTAATGTTAAGTAGAAAACGCGGAAAAACTACCCCTCGGACAGAGGCAATCAACTGACGACCAGTGTTCTTTTAAGAGCTGTGACGTGTTGACGAATGATGCGAGATTTCGGAAGAGGGTACAAATTATTATAATTCAAGTAGATAAGATAGTTGAAGGTATGCAGTATTTCGGCGAACGTGTTAAGCTGCCCAATTTAAGATTTTATCATTTTGCATCGATATTGGAATTTCGCTGATTAAAATTACCGAAAATATCACTTTTAGTATTAATATACGATTCGATTTTATGTTAGCCTACATTTGTTGGAAAGTTGAATTTGTATATGTTAATTATTGAAATTATTTCATACGGAACGTTTCAATTCTATGAGTTTGCATATATTAATTTGAAATTTTACTACATGTTAAGTACGATTTCAAGTAAATGTGTCTATAAAAAGTGACCGTTATATTTATGAAAACTAAGTAATCGTAAATACCGAAAACATCTCGATATCTTCGTAGAAAATCGTTTAATATATCTTTGAAATGCGATATATCGTTAAATCGTAGATGGTGATCTGTCAAAATTGTATGCTTCTTTTAATCTAATCACATTTTATCTAAACGGCCTCCGTAAAAAACATAATTAAGGACAAAGTTTATCTTTCCATTCCCCCGTTAATATTATATTTCATGAATGGTACAACGTGAAATTCCGCTGTTTATATGAACTCCTTTAATCGGATATTCTGCCAAAATAATCACACCAACTTCATAAACAATGATTTCTCTTCAAAATCGTAACCCCTGTATATTTATTAATGGGGCGATGATACCATACAACACTGTATCGCTGAAAAGCAACAGTATGCTCTGGCATGAAAATTTGTGAGGCTTCTTCTGAACGCGAAAAAGCACAAATTTGTACAATATCGAAGTACGATGCCGTTTGGTCTAGTTATGGTAATCGATATTTTGCGGTTCAACAGCTGGTAATCACATTTACCGCAATACAGTTTCAAAGTTAATTGCTCTCTCCATTCACATTCGCACACATACGTGAAAATGATTATTCTTCACCTATAATTATGTTAGAGTTTATTCAAAACAATTAGTTGCAATTGTTTTCCATCAGAATTTGTATTTTATTGATCGTTTACAATATTATTAATTTATCACTTTAATTCGCACTATTCAATATCATGATCGTAACTTCGCGTAAATAGTCAGATGAAACATTCATTCCAATAATAATAAAAAAACAACTATTACAACAATTATGACGATTTACAAAGATCAAGAATAGCGTGTGCATAAACTTGCATGTCAATTTGCAACGACCCTTGCTCTTACAAGGTTAGATCACAATTGTATACCGATGCACTCAATGTATCATACTTTGAAATAATAATAAAAAAATACATATAAATTTACATAAGACAGCTTGAGAATAAATTCAAAACAGTCAATGAAATCTGTTTGCACATTAAATGCAAACAAAGCCATACTTCATATCGATGAGAGAAAACGATACATCTTAAATGCGAGAGGGAAAGCGTTCTTCTCGCTGTTGATACACATTGGTTTTTCTTATGATGTTAAAAACTTAGAAAATCGTTATAATTTGAATAAATTTTTGAATTCAAAAAATCTCTTTCTGATCTGGAACGATTCGAATTATATTATTTCACTTGAATTAATATAAATTGTTGATAAGAGAATTAATTTTCATACTTCATGATAACGAGTTTGAGATTAAATTTTTTTGTAAATGTTTGATAGTTAATATAAGATAATCCAAGCAATTTTTCCGAAAAATTAAATGCAAACGTAATATAATTTTTTTTTTATATAATAACATGAATTCATGCATTATATATTATATTACGGATCACATGTTTAGCGATCAATAAAAGAATGATTAGTTTTCACTCTCTCAGAAACCCGTCGTCTTGTGATAACCATGTCGAAATACCAGTATAAAAAAAATCGCAACCCGAGTTACAAGTCTGCAAATGCAACATATCTGACGAAGATTTTTTTTCAAACAACCTGTTTCACGCCTATCACTTTCGAACGAGCCCGCATTATATTATTCGATATAACGTTACGTTAAAAATATTGCTATTACCTTATTCAGTATGGCCGTGGCAAGGAGGTCTTCGTACGTCTTGGGATTGAATTCCGGAAGGCTTCCATCCGGATTCCTTTCAATTCCGCTGTAGTCCAAAAGCGCAGGAAGTTTCAAAGCCTCTTCGATTATCCTTTGTACGAGGTGTTGCAATTTGGCATGGGAACTGTTCACGGTTTCCCCGTCGGTTAGTGGCAAATCTATATAATGAAAATGGATTGATTGTTAATCTCCATTTTCCGAAGGTTTATCTATTTTACAATTAGTGATGTGATAAGTCTGCATATTTGGAAAATCCGCTGTGAACAGTAATCGTTGAAAGATTTCGCTGTTAACTTATCAACGTTCGAAAATATAATAGTATTTTGTGCATATTTGTTATAACAAATTCTATTCAAGATGAAAACAATGCAAAAATAAATTCATAAATAAAGATATGGTAAACAACGAAAAAAAGTATAGCGAACCTTATTGTGTATTCGCGCGTGGGTAAAATGTCTTAAAAAGCGGTTTCGTCTTGATTTGTGAGAATTTCGATTCACAAATATTTTCAGATTTACTAAATTATATGTCATAATCAATTTCGCCACGATATCAAGTAATTACTCTTATAAACCGAATAATTAAAGCAGCATTCTTCTTTGTTAGATGAATGAAAAAAAATGCTCTGTTCCTACGTGTGAATTTTCTCATTTTAGGAAATGTTTACACATTTTGTTCACCGTTCAAAGTGCCGCTACACAACAAATTTGTTAAGCACCATCATCTTCAAAACTCAGATATACGATTAAAAAAAACACAATAAACCCATCACAACAAATACTCACCCCATATTTCTTCTATCCAGTAGAAAGCTATGTACAAGAGAGCGGATATTCCCATCCAAAATCCAGCGAACATCGACAGAACATATTCCAACATTTTTCACAATCGTTATGAGCTCAAAACAAAGTACATGTTCATTTGAAAAGTTCCGCACACTTCTCGACGCTGTGTAAAAATTTAGTTACGCTCATTTATTATATTTTGCAATGATATCGATCGCGATTGAACTTGGCAAAACCGATAATTAGACCAGAAACCGGGTTAGCATATTGCGTATTAACAAGTTTTTCCGTTTTCATTTTTAATAATAGAAATCTTTGTAATCGAGCGCGCGTCCAACGTTTCTAATAAGATAAGAAAAATCAATGAATAATATGTTTTTCACACATATAAAATTCATCTACTGTTGAAGATATGGGACAGCTTCCCTGACACGCGACGCTCTTTCCATTTCAAAAGAACGTTACGTTTTGAATTCATAACACATTTTTTTCCTCATTTTCAAAATTTTGTCGTATCCAAGGTTCGTTTCGCATGCCAATTCTTAGGTCATCATTCGTGTTTTGCGTTTCGTTATTCGACAAACACAATAAGTATTCGCGTACGGCACCCCTTTGACCTCATCAATTATTTATTAGAGTTACGTCAGTGAATTCTCAGGTATACTTTTTGACGCATCGTTATAATTCGCCATCGATTGATTATATGACGTGAGAATTTGAATTTGAAATTCCGTCCACGGTTTGATAACCCGAAAACCTAAAAATCGATCGTCGAAGACTCGATCGTTTTATTTTTGTCGGAAATATGTTTAGGTGCGCAGTAAATGAAGTTTTACAAATATGCGATTCGATACACCATACTGGCCAATCACTTTTAATTAAATAGCAACCAAACATCTATATTTCTATTTAAATAGCGAGCAACGTTATTAAAAAGCAAAAAAGTAAATTGTATTAGAAACTCGACATACATTCCAAAATTTTCCGTTTTTGCATTCAGTTACAGGCCTGAAGCGATCGTTATCTAATAATATTGATGAAACGAAACGAAAACAAAAAAAGTAAAAACCATGTGAAAATTTGTTTTCGAATATGCTTGATTTCATTTGATTTACAAATATTTTCGAATTACATTATTGAATAATTTATATACGCAAATATAATAGAATGTTCAACATATTTGTTTTCAATGTGATGCCAAAAGCATTTTTCAGCGATTCGTCAATCGGAAAATTGTCCATTTTTAACTGAAAAAATTCGTCCTTTACAAAGTGGGTCAGTGAGGCCTTTAACGGCAAAAGTGCGATCTGTCAAGTGCGTTGAACTTGAAAAATAAATTAACTATTCCCGATGTCGATAAAGCCTTCTCGTTTAACAGTAACAGCATTCCTCCACGTTAACTCACGTTCTAACATTGATCGTATTCAAATCACACGGTTATTTAATGTCTGTACCGAAATCTATGTGTGAATTGGTAATTCAATCGGAACATGAAAAAAATCAAATATCTACAGTTTGACGATTGTGACAACAGATAATCGATAAATTCAAGATTGATAACTCAAACAATGGTGACATTTATCGAGTGCTATTATGTACTTTAAATGAAAAACAAGTTTCAAAATATTCATGGATATCTTTCGATCAATCAAATCGTGATAATTGTATGTAATTAAAAATATATAAATAAATTACATTTAGCAATTATCAAAATTCACACTTTTATCTTTTTAACGAACGAGTTGCAGAAAATAATCAATACTTTGATCAAAGGTTAAATAATTAAGCAAATGGTGAACGTCGCACATTTTCTTGGATGAAAAAAAAACGAGCACACAAACGCACATTTGTATGACAACATAAATTTTCAAATGTTAAAAGCAGAACGACCTTGTGAGGTCGTAGAAGAACAGGTTCCCGTGTTCCACTATTCTGCTTGGACAACTAACGAACGCATTGGTCTATCGGCCATTTTACGGAAAAATTAACAATGACACTTCATTGGCCGTAAAGACGGCAATATTATGCATATAAAATAATATGCGGGTCCAATGTATAAAATATAATCGAAAAGCCAGTTTTTCTGTTGGAGATTTGCGTCAATGAAGCACACAAGTTCACCGTTCAAAGTTTAAACGTATTATATTTGCAATACGCTCATATGAATAGATCGTTTGAGACGTAAAAAATACAAGATTTTTTTATAACAGAATCGATTATTAAAAAGTTATGCCGTTTCCGACTTTCTCTTTCGCTAAATCAATTTTAAAATATTCATAGGTGATCATTATGAATTCTGCAAATGATAAGGTTGTGTACCGTTTTATCCGGAGCGAACATGCCTTTGGTACACATTATGAATTCAAAATATTTTATTTTCAATTTTCGTGGAACACGTTTCATTGCTACACATTTATTAATTGTACATGCTATTTGCATGATTTTTTTATCTCCATGTAGCTTTGCGTTTAATCAGTTGCTTTATATTTACTTGTAATGG
The DNA here is from genome assembly GCA_028571205.2 of Hydropsyche betteni. Lineage (NCBI taxonomy): Eukaryota > Metazoa > Arthropoda > Insecta > Trichoptera > Hydropsychidae > Hydropsyche > Hydropsyche betteni. The sequence continues at coordinate 162,689 of JAOXNN020000050.1, read as the reverse complement.
ATAATGTACGAAGTACGGCAATGATCGCTTGTGTGTTCAGAGAATATTGTACATTAACGCTTTAAATAAGCATAAATTGGTTTTAATTTTGGGAATATTTACTTTGAAACGATGGGCCAACTTTCTCAATACATAAAAAAAATTATAAATACTTTATAACATGTATTACCCTACTTTATGAAAAAATAATTATATGCCTGTTCAACGGAATTGAATTAACGCGAAATGTTTGTTTTCATGTAAAATTTTATCTTTTCAAGAAATACGCAAATAACATATTAATCGAGCATGTTTTTGTTTTCAATGAGTGCGTCCGAAAAATCAATTTTATATTTTATAAACCCTTTAATTGCACAAAAATGAGTTATAATATTGTATATGATCACGAAATCGTTAAAAATAATTTTCACGTTAACCTAGATGTTCTACCTTACTTTCGTAATATAATCAATCATTTCAGATGAAAGTCATTTCAATTAATTTGTTTGTACAAACGTATATAATTGAACAATTTAATGAGTAATAAAAAATAACATTTGCTAAAGATATTTTTAGTCACTTCAGCAAGAAAACCAACGCCTAAAACCAATAAGCGATAAGAATTTAATCATCGATAAAAAGCGTCATTATTTAAAAAACATCGATATCAAATATTCCACTCGACTGAAAATAATTATGAGAAAACTTGATTGATTTTTTGATTGAAAAATTATGTTTTTATTGCCGGATTAAAATCGTCCATATAAGATTCGAATTAAACTAAAATTTGCATTAATACTACTTGCATAACGCTTTTTGAGATTCTGCCATAATAAATTTCAACGATCCATTTCAAGCACGTCCATTAATCAATAAACAAGAAATCCACATTATATACTTTCGAAAAATCACAATTAAACAATTGCGCAAACTTCACCAGTCTACGAAACGCGAAAAACCGCCTTGGCCTACACTTGAACAACACTCGTTATCATTGCACGATATAACAAAACTATAACTTCAGTCAACTAGAATTCGTAATAATACGATGACACATGAAAACTCAACAGTTTTCAGCCAAACCAACCATCAAACTTTCGACACGAACCGTTCAAAAATCGAAGAATAACACTTTTAGATCTCAAACCGATTACATTATCATAGAAAAATATACAAATAATCACGATAAAATAACACAAACACAGACTAAAGTGCGAACGGTGCTGCTTCGATAAGACCGTTCACATGGCGCGACCGCCACAACAAGACTGACGAGCAACTCTTATAAAATGTACCCGACTTTTCGTTCAAACGTCAAAGCTTCCTTTAACGAATTTTTCAACCGTTTATGAATCATCGATACGTTTCAAAATCTATTAAAAACTCGAATAATATCCATGCAAATTGAATGAATCAATACGATTCGTATTGGAACAGATCTGATTTGATTTTCATAGTACCAACGATACATTTCAAAGTGCACGAACTCAATCAAAAACGTTAGAATATTATAAAATTTGACAAAAATTTCGCTTTCGTTTGATTCGTTTGTATCTTATATAGTCCATGTGATCTCGCACGCATATAAAAGTTACGTTTACCATAACTGGAAATTCTTTCACTGGCCACTCGATGAAACCGCCATGGGCAACGCGTTGGAAAGTAACACCGGTGAACTTACAAGACGATGCTCAATGTCGGCTGCGTTTGAAAATCGGACTTTTCCGATGCCGACATTTTCTAGCGAAAGTAATCTTATCTACCCGTATATGTCTCCTGTTGTGAGACGTTATATGGGCGGAAAAAAAAAACAGCGAACGGATTCCGGCGTCTTTGATTGCGATGACTTAAGATTTAGAAATCAATAGATGTGAACTGTTGCATTTGGAGCGGTTTCGCATCATTAGACAAATGTATCGTTTAATTTTCAATGTTAGGAAAAACGTTCGTATATAACATGTAATTATAACGGCAGAAATAAAATAATTTCTCTGTTCGAGATGGAGTAAAAATTCATTTTTATGATCGTTTTTGAACCGTTACCGTGTTTATACATAAAAATAACACGCTCATTGGGCGAAATACGGGAAATAATCGGTTCTTTTATTCTAAACGCTACAAATAATTAATTTTATCTGGCTTAGCGACAGTTTATAAATGAAACAAAATTTTATCAGTCTACATAGCCATAACATTTCGAATTGTGAATAAACATGCAAATTCGTTTCTATTATATAATTAGAGTTTGGAAAAAACAATTTCGAAACAAACGGCGTGATGATATTTACACCTCGCCGATTACGATCGACGACCCCTCGATCGATGGCAAAAAGGCAAACGTTAATATTTCAACCATACGTGCTAAATTATGGCAAAAAATATAAGACGCGCCATTTGTTCGAGAAGAACCCAAGGCAATCTTCTGCCTTGGGTTGCCGTCATAACAAAAAAAAAAAAGAAAAACGAATCAAAACGTTTTCCAAACTATGTGTTTGAAGAACGAAAAATATACGATCATGTATAATATCTTGCTCGTTTCTATAATACAATAAGCAAAAATAAAGAATCCAACGTTTACGGGAAAAAATCGCCAATATCAATCAAAAAACTAATTACGAACGAAAACGCGAGAATGCACCTTTACCATTCACCATGCCAATTTATTCTAGGATCCCCGCTACGATATGATGAATCGAGAGGCTAATTTACGCGAAATACGGCGTGTGAAATGTGAATAAACAGTAACGAAAATAAATAGACAAATCTAGAAAACGGAACGGACGAAATCCGTTGCATACGCCGTCCGATTCCGATGGCAATTTCCATGTCCGAGATTTGATTGATGTCATGTGTGGCGAAACCTCCTTGGCTGACCTGCTATGGCGACACCCCAACAATGCCTCGATGATGCTGAGAACGCATTGCATCACTTTGCTGAAGTATGCACTGACCTGGCGTGTACGTGATGACCGCAAAATTATCCTTGTTTCTGTAGTGTGTGTGTGCGTTTTTGATCGTCGTCGGTTTTGAGTATTTCAACTTAAGGGTTAACGTACTCAAATACTCAAACGTTTTGATAGGGTTGTATCTGATTGTTTTTTTTTTATGTTTTACTACCGAAAATCGGTATATAGATAATAATATTTGGAATTTTATCAATCTGACTGATATATTATTTTATTAATTAGATTGAGATAATCATTAAGTGTGCATGTAATACTAAAAAAAACAAGTGGAAATCACAATACGAATAAGTGCAATTGTGTGCAGAGAGAAAGATCAGTGTATGGAAAAACCAAGAGAGTTTATAAAAAAAAAAATGCAATTTAAATAATCCACTAATCATTGCGGGTACTTTCAACTTTTCCTCTTTACATAATTGACAAAAAGAATTCGAACGTCCAACGTTCACAGTTATCATTGTTTAGTCAATTACGTATCGCCGAAATGTCCGCCATTTGTTGAAATCGGTACGATGTCATTCAACGTTTGATGCGAGAAGGAAACGATGAATAATAATTGCGTGTCGAAAGTCCGCGAGATTGCTAAAAGCCAATTTGCAAAAGAATTTCAGATGTTAGAGAACTTATGAAGAATGAAAGTAAAATGATCATTGAAAAAGTTAAGAAGTTTGACAGAGGACACGCGCATGCCATGTTATTTTTTTTTTTAACTTACTGCGAGTCGAGTTTCTAATACATATGGATAATCTGGCTATCGCTGAACATAGAGGTCCGTGAAACCTTCTGAACATCCTGATATCTGAAAAATTGTCGTTTTGATATTTTGCACTTAATAATTGTCGAAAAGGTTCTTTGTCGTCTTACTATGCGAATATAAATATAATTAATAAAGTAGTTTATTTACATAAGTTAATCATGCGAAAATTTTATGTTAGAATAAAATTTAATTTGCATTATCAGTAAATTAATCATGTTGAACGAAAATGATAACGACATATTTTTCATATCGTAAATACCACAATTTTTATCTGAGTTTTTCAATATGATGGTAAAGATAACTTTATAATGACTGACTATGTATGCGATAAAATTTTATGTAACATTTCACAATTTTTCATCATAATAAGTAATGTGATAAAAGAGTTCCAATTACAAAATAACTATTTTATATAATGATAGATGTCGTTGGTTAGTTATTTAATGTTATAAAAAGGTTTTGTGTATGTACAACAGAGATGGCGCATTTTTCTAGCGCCATTCAAGATTTAAAATAAAAATTAATTTATTTCTACGTACAATCGGGATGATGATACATTTTATTGACAGTGACCTCGTCTAAAGACCCTCCAGCTAGTCTTTCTGATAGTTTCTGCAAGAAATCTCTAACTTTTCTTCCTTCTTCAACAATTTCCCTCTCCAGATCACTTCTAGGAGTTTGAGCGCCAGGGGCGCGAGTTACTAAATGTTAATAAAAACACTTCAATAGAAATATACTAAAATATTAATTATTTTTAAAATTTCAAATGGCTAACCTTTGAAACGATTCAGATTGTCGTCTGATGTTGACCAATATCCAAAAGTTAAAATATGTTTTAAGTTTCTCAAAAATGAATTTCCAGATTGAAGCTCTCTTGAGAATATAAGCCTGAAATTAATTAAAATTTAGTAATGAAACAAGTTGATATTTTTTTAAGTAAACATTTTTTTCACCTGTCAGTTCCACAAGGGCGACATCTAAAAGTTACAGAATCTTTGTTTGCACAATCTGTACAAGTCGGCAAACAGCAAGATGAACACAAAGTATTACTGGCACATTTACACCAAGAACATGTATTCAAATCGCCTTCTGAACGTAGTTTTTCACTCTGTCTTACACGTCTGAAAAAAATAAAGTAAACCATAACGTTTGTTCCACATAAACTTTGATTCATAAATCAACGAAATTTATGCACGCATCAAATTTACAATTTTACCCGTTGATTTTTGACACGAACAAGAATTTAATAATTCCCTCCGGGGGCATAAATACGTTATCCGTTATATCAGCGATTGCTACTAACATTAGCCACTTTCTAAAGATAAATCAAGAATGACAAAAAGTATCAATGAAACAGTTCAATTCGTATGTACAGGGAGAGAGAGGATAGTTTATGAAGATTGCCTACTTTCTTCAAAGGTTAACAATCGCTTTATTATTTTATAATAAATTGAAATGCGTGATTTTACACATGCAAAATAATGAAATTATTTCTATTGTTAACGAAATAATATGTATCGATAAATATAAATATTTTTATTATGTGTCTGTGAATAAATGATAATCGAATTTAGCAAAACAATTCACGCGATTCCGTCATATGTTGATCGCTTTTATTTTTAAGTATGTATTTGAAATTGAAAATATATTTCTGACTTTGAATTCCAGAAAATATTTGTCACTGATATTAGTAAAATATTTGTTTCTAGCTTCTAATAACTCCACTAATAACTTTATTTTCTAGTAAAGCATTTATATTTAGATATATGATGAACATGATTACAAGATATGTAATTATTTATTGATTTGGACAAATTGATGTAAAAATTGAAGCTTATGTATAATATAAGAATTTTTGTGTTTTGATATCGATCGAAATAAAAAATTGAAAGAACTTAGAATAAATTAAATAAGAAAGCAAGTAACAAATTGAAAGTACACACAATATTTACGATGTGAATATTATGCTAAATTTAAGATAATATCTTGAACAATAAATATTTACCTAAATGAGATTACTTTCTAATTCACCGTTAAACATGAAAGAATCAAAACTAATGAATGCATTTTGACGCATTTTAATTAATGTACCTAATAGCATCTGAGAATTTATGATTATTAAAATTGAAATTGATTCTTGTTTCCGAATTCAATTGTAACACTTAAATCTGATGATTAGAATCCGTATACATTAAAACAATACAAACGAAACGGGTATTAGTACTTTTAAAAAAAAATAAAAATGAATTATTTCCACACCTGCTCTGCGCCTGCGTTGCCTGAAGGCAACGAAAGTGCGAATAATATTTAGAATGTAAACTTTTATGTACGTGACGATGTACTGAGATGATCTTTTTAAACGCCACTTACGTTAAACGCATCAACAGATCAATTTTCACTTTTGGAGATGGCGACAAACGAGAATAATTGAATATGACACTAATTTTGAAACGGTCAAATACAAATTACTATTGGAACGGAGATTCTAAAGCTAATGACGAGAGTTGCGTATTATAGAAAAGACTAAAGCGATTTTTGTTCAGAGATGAAAATTAACGTTAAATGAAAAATAATTTGTATTATTTTTTTACATCAACGCGGTTTCTATTTTATATTTTTTTAAATAAAATATTAAAACACATTGAAAAAAAATATATATAGAAATTAAACGATGAACACATTTGAGTATTCAATTCGACAATTCTATGAAACATTAAAATATTCGTGAAACATTAAAAATGACCCAAAAGATCATCGAGATGAAAAAAATCAGCAAAACTCAAACATAAATACCCAATCACTGAACCAGAAAAAAAACGATCGAATGCATATATAAATTAGCAAATTAGACGGCGTTAAATCAGCACGAAACTCGATTTCTATAATATTCATATATATCATTGTGCAAGTGATTCGAACCGGCCTCAAACTCTTCCATTTAACGCGCCGATTTGCGCAACCGGTGTCCCAACACTCTTTCATCTTAACTTCCTCAAGAGGTATGCCAGTTGTGGTCTCTCGATGACCAATCGCAATTTCTTTTCAATGAAGCGTTTCGGCTTGCGTCATTGCACAGATCGTTGACGAACTGTCGCGAAAGAAAGTCAGTTAATAATGCGTGTTCATTGTGGCGGTTGGATAAAGGGAAATTTTGAGTATATATGATGCATTAAAAATTCAAAGGTCGTATATTTTTTTATCTCTGATTTGAATTGTGTTGCCCAAAATGGAAATTATAGAGAGAAAATCGTCTTGAGAATATATTTTGCACGTATATGTTATCTAATTGTATTCGATGTGTGATTGAACTGGTTACGCCTCGTTGCATGTTACAGGTTTGAAATAAACTAGTATAAAGTACATAGGTAGAATGTCCAACCATTTCACAATAATATTGACGTAACGTTAATAACAATAATATTTACAAAATTGAAATGAAAATATTGACTATGAGTCAAATAATGTCGCAAAGCAGATAGATGAACTTGGGCAACCTTGTAATCACGGCAAAATATTTGAAAACACACTGCTTTTTTCATTATAGTCTAATAAATTCAGACAAGCGTAACTTGATAAATTATTTATGATTTGTTAATTGTTATTTTTTGCGTACTTTGTTGGGTAACAGTATGAAAATGCAAAAATCGAAATCGCCCAACGAAACGATCGTAAAATAATTCAATTTCTTTTTTTACCTAAAAAACTGTATTTTCATAAATTAAAAACACGAAAAATATCACAAATTATTTTATTCACATAAAAAAATATCCATTCTACACTACTAATATAAAAAAGTCTTTGGCTTCGATTCGTATACTACACACAATAAATACATTTTCGTCAAAATGTGAACCTACATCATAGAAGCACTCGAAACATCATAAATCAAATTTACAGATTCCCCAAATCAGCACACACACACACAGCCGACCAGCGACAAGACCGAACACAAAATTCCCAACCCCGGGGTCACCCTTCGTCGCTCATCCACACCGACCCCGAATTCCTCGACGCGATCCTGTCCACGTACATCTCCATCGTGACGATCTTGAGCAGGACCACCTCCACGGTGCAGATGGCGAGCAGCACGACGAACAGGGCAAAGTTGGACGACGGCCCGCTCCCGTAGCCGGCCTGATGCTGATGATGATGATGATGATGCTGATGCTCCGGAGCCGGCCACATGTCGAGGATGGACGCCGGCTGGGCGAACCACCACCAGCCCATGGCGTCAGCGGGATGTTGGCGCGTTTGGGTCTCGGTTGTGTTTGTCGTTGTTTGCGGTCGTGTTTTGGAAGTACATTGTAGGCTCTCGGCGAAAGGTAATTGTTGATTTCTCTCGGTCGATGTGCGAGCAATTGGAGTTGTCGGCGTGCTGTTCGCTCGGTGGTCGCGTGCTGAGTGAGTTGCTGATGGCGCTCGGCGAATGCAATTTTTGTTGCAATAGATGTATTTGTATCGTCTGTGTGCGTACTCTTGAGGTGTTTTTTTTTTATTTAAAATAATTATGATTATACGGGTATTTGCGCACATGTTTTGAATGAGAGATGATAAACAATATCAAAATAGTGTATATTGACGGAAATTTTTATATGTACGTATTATTATTTTATGTAAGACTCGGATGAAAATATCGTATCGAAATTTGTTTTGAGACAATTGTAAGTAATGTTTCTAATTCTTATACAGTAAACCCTCCTATGTACTCAAATTCTATTTTTTTTCGAATGCATTTGAAACAAGCAGTTAACAGAAAAAAATGTCAAAAAAAAAATTAAAAAACCTTAACCTCCTATTATAACGTGGAATCTATCTTGACGTTATAGGAGGGCTTACTGTAAATGAAAATACTATGCATTCGATAAATATTCTAATTAATTCGCATAAAAATTGACAAATTTCATGTAAAAAAAAAGACTCAAATACTTTTTAAAATTGCTTATTTGAAAGTACTGAAAATAAATAGGCGTTTAATTATTTTCTTTATGAAGTGCAATAACTTCATCAGTATGGCTATACAATATAAAAATCGAAATACGTGTACGCGTTTTTATGCGTCCGATATTTTCATGAATTGATCACCTTGTGCCAAAATAAAAACGGTCAGTCTTTATTATACCTCTCAAATAATTCCAATTCGAATGAAATCATGGTTTGTGTATACATGTATGTATGTCGATCGTGAACCGTTGATTTTTATTGCTTCAGCAGATATATGATAAAGCAACTGACAGCAAATATAATACAAACGAAGAACTTTTTGTACTTGGACAATTATTATTATATGTGATAGAATATAATATTTATCATTTAATCAATGTCAAAGATGGATTTGCAGTACAATACGGAACACTTAACGTCTATTAAAAAGAAAATATTCTTATACAATAGACACATTTACATTTTAAGTTCGTAGCACAGACGATTTGATCTATTCGACACGTGGAAAATGACACGTTGATTGATGATTTCGAAATTTCTTTTTAGACCGCTTCACAAATCAAATTTGACAATCTAGTGGTGCGTTTGAAATAATTTATTAATCGCCTTTCATATCATGTACTATTCTTTACACACTTTAATGTAAAATGTTGACCATTCATTTTCTGAATACATTGAAAGTGTAATTTCACAATTATAAATAAATGATTCAATTAATATTTTCTTTTACATCATTATTAATTAAATTAAAAGATCAGTAAAGAAATTTTGCATATTTCAATAGACCTTTAACCATCATTAGTAAAATATGAAAAATGTTGCATCATTATTCAAAGTAATCAATATATGAGATAATGCAAAGTATGCAATATTACAATATTTTTAAAAGAATACCTACAATAACTACATACTTCTTAAAGAAGCATGTCGTCTTTTATATTAAAAAGATTCACAAGCACATAAGTTCATTATTAGATACAATGAAAATAAAATCAAAAAAAGAATAAATTGCTAACACGTGTAGTTGCAATTATCCTAGTATTTTTCGTTCCGACGTCCATGTGCAAAATTTCTCGTCATGATCTGACGTGCAAGATTGATTAGTACAGTAATGAAAGTTAAAAATCTTTGTAAAAATTTTAGTCAATTCAATTTTACTATAAAATTTATAAAGAATTTTAAGACCCCTTATAAGTTTAGTTTTTTTTATTAATAATATTTATACGTATATTCAAAATTCATGATTTTCATATTTAACTCAATCAAATTTGTTTATTTATTTCATAACGTGATAATTATATTTATTTAGATCAGCGAAACTTTCAAAATGAATAAAACGTTTTTTTCTTTAATCGATTTTGACCACGCATGTAAACTTATTTTTTATTCTAATTGATCGAACTACTTACAAAACGATTTTGGTCGTCACAATTTTGATCAAATCAAAATGTGAAAATCAATTGATAATATCAGTGATAGTATATTTCAGACTGCATACTTAAATTATATCCAACAACAAAATTATTTTTTATACAATAGTTCATGATTGTAGAAAAACAATTTCCAGAAAACATTTATTTTTTATATCAGCGATACTGATTGTAAATGTATCGATGATTATAGCGAATAAAATAACAGTTGTGAAAATCCTTAATACTTTCATTATAAAAAACTTCGTTAGTTTTTTGATATTTGAGAGTGGTTTTTCTTGGCACGGATTAACAGTTGGAAAAATTAAAAGTTTAGTAAGAAGCAATAAAATTTATATATCGAAATGATTTATGTTTTTAATATTCCTTGTAAGTTTTATAACAACTTATATTTTTTTATACACAGTTAAATCGCACCCGAATATTACTATAAAATTAACTTTATTAATAATTTGAACAATTAAATTATAAAATAATACATACAAACAACAGTTATATTAACAAACCCATTCAAATGAAAAACAATTTTACACTGAACTAATTATGATAGTAGAACACATACATATTTAGAAATCAATATAGTAAGAACGAGTATATTAATTTGGTAGTTCCGATATTTTTTTTACTTCAATTCACCGTTTACTTCACAAACCTGACTTATCCAATTCAAAGCACTTTCTGTATATTTTTTTCATTCTATTTTCGAAAACAAAACTCCGAACATGTCGACAATCTAATATTAGGCTTAAACGATAGTTAGCAAAGTGAACGTACAAAATGTTCCAATAATAAACAAAAAAAAAAGATTCGGACCTATCGATACGACGAAAATGTGTGGAACGCTCCATTCTTTCCGAACATTATTTTTAACGAATAATCATGCGATTTCTCCGCCGCGCAAAATAAAACCATTATGTTCAGATACGAACGCACAATTATATTTGAATTACGCCTTATCCGAACAACAGAATGAAAGTTATCTTACAGCGAACAACACGGAACAACCTGCGACATAGCGACGGACCATTATACAGAATGGATATCGATAAAAACAGCAATTTTACTAAGGCCGATATGTAAATAAGATTCACGCAGATGATTTAAACTAACGTACGACCTGGTGATAAAAAAAAATCGAAATTGGTTAACTCATTTCGTTGTATAGAGCAGTGCGAGGACGTCGTTTGCACTCGACCGTAAATGTGGGTCACATCAAACACACCACGCCGAATGACTGCCCCAACGGTCGAATTTTGCCCTCCTCTTCGAAAAAATGGACACATGTAAAAAATGCTACGGTTCGATTAATAACAAAATGAATTTGGTCGAAAGCACCTGTCGCGTAGAACAGGAGATTCTTTTGCCCGGAGCCATTCTGTTATTATATTTGGCTTACACGAGGCGTCCGAATTATCTATTCGATAAAAAAGTTTTTAATGTTCGCAAAAAATCTTAATAAACCATTATCGAGTGAAATGCAACCATCGATTGAATTGTGGTCTTTATCTTATTAAAGCATCTAAACGGGTTCGTTGTACATAATTTGTTTTGGAACTTGATTGATTGTAATTGCAAATTTTTGCATACAATTTTACTTTTCCATATTGAGAAATCATCAATCGTTTGGGAATATTCTGAATTCGATTCGATTTTTCTGAAACTTTTTGCAAGTTCGATCGTTACGGTGGTTGAGCATATAGAATTTACGATACAGTTATACCGCTTGAAAATGTCAATTTCATATTTTACCATTATTTTCAATAGAGAACATATCCTTTGTGCTTTGATAGAAGAAAAGTGCTGCCACCGTATACAACGTAAAGGATAAAGTCGAAAAGAAACGGTAAACCATAAATAGAGGAACCTTTTTCGCGATAGATTTGAAGATTTCAAAAATAGTCATCGATAAACTAAGTAAGCGAGTTCATTGGCTTTTTTACATACAATTTTTTTTGTCCGAATGTTGTTAGTTTCGGTAACTGTAATGCTAATTGTAAAATTTTCAAAATTTTCCTCAATTTTAATAAATATTAATAATATTATATATTTTATCGTAAAACAGAATTTTTGCTCAAAATTTGTCTTTTTTATGTGAAAGATGAATAAATACCATTTGTATTCAGTACGATTCGTTGGTCGGAAACGATCACCCATGGTTGTGTGGGAATCATTTCCTGCTGTCAACCTTTTTGTCTCTGCTTTAGTTCAATGCCATAAGCACGAATCGATCGTCGATATAAAAATAAATTTTTCTTTTACATTAAATTACTAACTAATGCCAGTGTCATTTTTTAATAAAAACAAATTCAAAGATATTATCATATGATTGAACATTTTAGTAGAATTAATTGATCATATATGATAATTAACACTTGTATAATTAAATAAATGTCAAAATATAATAATAATTAATCACCAACATATTTCTACATAATATACAGTTCCGTTGGGAAATTGTATGCATAAAGATATGATGTATTAATCATAGGAAGAGAAAGAAGTAGTTATTATGTTATGTTTTGGCACGACATTCACTCAATAATGAATTTATTCATAATTTGCAAAAAAAATAAACGCAAAATTTTTGCGTTCGGAGACGCCGATCGTAACCGCGCTTAGATAACGATTTGCCAATTTTCCGGGATCATTATGGATACTTGCACCGAAAGTCAACTAACGACATTTGAGCTTAATATATCAACTATAAAAATAAACATAAATATTTATAATGACTTGCTAATCAGTTACTTATTTTCTAGCGAACGTATCACGTTGCGCAAATTCCACACGACATCGACAGTTCGCATAACCGTTCAACACCGATGACCTTTCATAATGAAAAGAACCAGCGTGAGATACATAAATGCATAACAATTCAATAACCGATACGAGGTTTTCACATCGTAGGCCGTGCAGTTCATCGACCATGATAATTGCATTATATTATAATCCGAGATTAAAAAGAAATTCAATAAAAACGAACGATTTACAATAATTGCTAGAAATTAATAAACTATCTCTACACGCATGAGCGAATTTATCATTGGCACGTTTGTAATTACAAGCGAAAAATCCAATTATCGTGCAACTTTTATGAATGGTTGTTTGAAAAAAAAGAACACGTTACAATTACCGATTGAACAAATTGACCGTGCAAAAATACCGATGCCGCATTAATTAACATGCAAACTCACCGTCATCAACGAAAAATCATCGAATAAAACCCATCACAGATTCACATTTCGTTCATTTTCAGCGGACATGACACGAAAATGGCACTCTGGCGACAATGACGATGTTGATGATGGACTACGGTCAGTGATGATGACACGATGAGAGTACAATGCGCGTCGGGTGCGCGACTGTGACTGAACGGAACGCATTTTTTCCGACAAACCGGGAAACCGTTCAAATGCGACGGTTGCTTCCCGCGCTCGTTAACGGCGCAGCCAACTTGACGGTGGTTGAGGGAGACCCCGCCGTATAATTAATTCGCCGATCGTCTGCGATGATCTAAAACCGAGGGGACAATGCGGTTATCGAATGAAATTCGTTAAATTTTTAATTCGTTTTGTAATGTATTCAAAAAGTAACCGATAGAAAGTGAGTCAATGAACATTGTATTGGAACGGTTAAAAAATTTGATTTGAATCATAATAAAAAACCATTGAACGTGTGTCAGTTTATTAACTAGCCGAACAAATCAACGTTCATCAAAATGCGCCAAATCGCGTCAAAGGAAAGCTATTAAGATCGATTCAGACACAAATTGATACGTCAACCATTTTGGAATTAAAAAAAAAACTGCAATATAATTACAGAGTGGTCAACTCTTGCGCACACATAACAAATATAATTACAATGTACGATCTATAGATCCGAGCGAGGAGGATGACGCGATCCACCGTCACAGGTGTTGCTTCCGATCAGAAAACAAATGGCTCAAAGCAGCCATTGTCATTCGGCTCACGGTTAAAGTTGACCGGTGGAAAAATGTTCTCGTGTCGTATATGTACTCGGATTTTTTTACTATCTTTTATAGCAAAACGTTTCCATAGAGGGGTCGTTTTCAAGCGGACGCTCCATAAATTTAACTTCCCGATTCGATAAATGGATTCTAAAATAAGTTCGTTATCGGCTTTTAATTTATTGCGGTTATTTCCATTATGAAATTGGTTGTTAAATCGATGTTGTTTAGGTGCGATTTATTAATGGAATGTGCGATCTCATGAAAATGCAAACTGGAAAAAAGTGTTTCAGTAGCGTATATTATTCGACGGATTGATTACATCGAATTTAGTGAGTGACCGGAAACATGGATATAACGGACATAGCAAATTTTGTTAGTGTCTGCATATTTTAAGTGAAAAAAAATTTCATTGTAAAGATGAGAGCAGTGATTTGTGTGTATATTTTTATCGAAATTATAAATACGATTAATATTAATATGATATTAAATCGTTGGCAAAAAAATAATAGATTACACCATGTGCATACTGTGCATTCTGAAATCACTTTCATTATTCAGAATGTTAAAATATATTGACTTTCTTTGTGTACGAATGCGGAAAAAGTTAATAAGTATTACGTCGTAAGTTAGTTACCTTCAATAAAAATAAAATAAATTGCATTCAAATTGAAAAACCCATCAAGAATTTTATTTCGATTTTTAAAAGTAACAAGCTTTAAACAAAATATCATAGATGACACTAAATTCAAAAATATAGTGTCAATAAAATTATTTTTCTTAGTATCATAGATGTCGTTAAAAACAAGTAGAAAAAATTATTTATTAAAATAAATAAAAAAAAAAATTGAACATACCTTGACCACGAAACTCCATTAATGACTAGAAAGCATACTCCAGAAACGACACCAGCCAAAACTCCCATTCCGACCCCTGTACTCAGCATAATTGGTAACATATCTCCAGGCATCTTCATGACATCAAAATAACACCAGTTTTTCAACGAATCTGCACATCAAATTCACTAGTTTATCTTGATCTTGTATATCGTTGCACAACAAATGTTTTGGTACTTAGAAATATTCATAATTTGCACCAAAAATAAATCTGTAACAAAATTCGAAAAATAAATAAACATGACCTTTATAAATGACATTTATGAAAATTCTGATAGAGAGAGCACACATTATATTTCACATGAAGTCAAACGAAAGAGTTCAAATATTTGCACGACTCATATTCGTTCTTGTATGCGGCAGTTAGCGACTTGAATACTACGGCGATGTTTATTATCCTCTATTTATAAACTAAAATTTGAAGATTCGAAAATATTTTATCTCTCGAAAATATCTGATAGCGAACCTAATAAAATATACGTATTTTGCGCAGTCCTCGAGTAGGGGCAAAACCCATAACGGCAATTAATGCGTAGTGTTGTGGTAAAGGAAAATGAAAATCAGTCAGGAGTTAAATCGTTCGAATCCGATCAATTAATGGGGCGTGAATCGTTTATGACGTCTCACGGATAATTGAACTGATTATAGAAAATCCTTGCTAATCCAGACGACCCAGAAAAAATACATTTGTCTACAAGACCCTCAACAGAGACGGATAAGCAGACGAACCCTCCACGTTGTTGTGGAAACTCACTTCGGCGAAAGTGTCACGGTAAACACGCCGTAAAAATGCGGCTATCATGTGTCCGAAAAGATTAATGCGATATATATATAAAGCGGGGGTGCGCAATAACCTTTATTTAACGAAGAAAATATTATACACACGTAAAAAAACGTGCTACTTTGCGAGCGGCGTTAGATTATGTTGCGGATAAAGCAAATATTTACGTTCGGGGAAAAGCGCGAAAATTGTTTTTCCGCGATACGTACTTTTACATGTGCAAAACGTAAAAAGTCGTACAGCCACTTTCGCGAGCCGAATTGCGATTTTTTTTTATTATTCGGCAATAAATACTCGAATAACTATCGTAGGAAAGTCGTAAAACGGCATCAGCCCTCAGAAAACTCGCGGCACCCCTCAGCGCGTTGAAGGGCATTTGCGGGAAAAAAAAGAGAGAAACTTCCGTCGGCAAAAGCACATTTTTCACCTAGTGAATAGAAATATTCTAGAGTGTTCGGGGTGGGTCAGATTGGGCCGACTCGGATAATCCACGGGACAGTTTATAATCCCGTCTAGGGTTACCAGCCTTCAGCTGGTCCGCGATATGCAATCTACTACCCTTTTAAACTTCAATCATTTATCAACCCGTTCTTAGCGCGTGACACCACCCCGTTGCGGAATTATAAGCTGCGGCCATCTGAGCTGAAACTCCCCTTTTTAATATTACCCTTACACGTAAAAATAAATGTACTGTCAATCAGGGGTGGTTCGATAACGTCGCCGGTACATTATGCGACCTGAGTGGATTTCGACGTTGCGACGATTTTATATGGCAGTGTTCGCGGTTTGTATGCGCATGTACTTGACGGGCTAATTGCGCTGTTCCCATGCGAAGACACTGAGGTTATATTGAATTGTTTCGTTGCATAGTCTCTGTAAATGTGCAACCGTGCAATTCTTTATTGTGGCTAATCGCGTAAATCGCGAGACCTATGCGAGTGCTGAAACAGTTAGGCAAGCCATCGAATCACCGCTCAGAATCTTTTACAGCCTGCTAATTAATTTTGTTACTTTGTAATTAGTTTGCAATGTATTTTAAAATAAACGAGATATTTTTAGATAAAAATACACGAACAAGAGTTCTTATCAGGCGTTCTTATTTAAAGTGACATATTATATTAAATCGAATCAATTTAGATTGTAACGAACTAAATGAAAACTCACGTATATTTCTTATCTAAATCAATAGAATATTTGAGCAATTTCAAGATATAGCAAAGTGCTCGTAAATATGTCGTTAATGAATAATACACATATCTGATTTTAACGATCTAGAAAGCCATAAAGCAAAAAAATAATCACACATTTATACACAGAAATTAATTATACAAACAAACTGAAAAATATTATAAAAACGATTACATAACTTTCATTTTACCAACTCACACTAAAAAAAACCAACATTTACCCATTCGAAAAACATTCAACGTGGACAGTCAACACTGTCCGAAAATGGACAAATCACCATATCAACATTGACAATCCGATTTCGCAAACCACCATTAAGGCAACCTCACAAGAAAAAACGTACATACACATAGAACGGCACCGACCGGACTCGAAATGCAACCCACCGAGCAAATGCATCCACGACTGCAACGAAAACACCACAATCACATGACCACCAACAACGCCTTGTCCGAACGCGATAATAGCAAAATTTAGCACTTGTTACGATTCCGATTGCGCACACGGTTGGTAGGCCTCGACAGGTGTCGGTTCGAAAAGTTTTGGCGCGAACCGTTGACGTCGGTTGCCTTCCACCGACTGCTGTGTTGGATGTTGAGTGCCTCAGGTCTCCGAAGGCGATGCTGCTAGGTGGTCACCTGATAATTCCATACGTTCGCTAGAGCAGTGCTATCAAGTCAACTGTTGAACGTTGTGTGTGCACGCATAGTCTTGCACAATCCGCTTATGAAAATGCGTTGTAAATTTATCTTAAAATCGAAATCGATATCGATTCATTGAAATATATCGAGACAGATCTATTTAGTTGAACTGGTCGAAAGAATTATTGCAATTTGATGTCTGCGAGTAACTTTGATACATTTCCAATACGGCTAAGAGGGGTTAAAGTACCACTATCGTTTCTGAAACGCCCGTTGATTTATTGCGACCAACCTGCTGGTAAACCATTCATAAATTATCATGAATTATCGTACGTGTGTACAAGTAACCGAAATGTATAATGCGATTGGAAGAAAACTCGCCGCATATAATTCACGGTCCTTTCGATTTTCTATGATCTACGTTTTCGGTATGTGCACTTCGGATCCGTTTATCTTGAAAATGGTGTGCAAGATGAAACACGCCAACGAGGAGAATTTTCAAACGATTCTCTTTAGGACACTATAAAATTTCGTTATCGGTATCGTAAACACACCCATTTTTTATGCGTCAGTATCTTTTCCCGTTTCAATATTAAATTATCTCTTTTTATACAAGGATACTTCGATGGAAAGTAATAATTTTTACCGAAAAAAAATATCGAATTATTTATTGTATTTACCTTGTTATGATTGTGAAGTATTTCATTTTCTAATACATTCTTGAGTCAAGGATGATGATTAAAAAATACCGATAAACCTTTATGAAACAATGGATTCAATTAACGTAAACATGCTAGTGTCGATTTTTACGTACAAATATCATAAAATTAATGACTTCTCACGATTGTGTTTTTTTTTTCAAAAGTGTGACGAAATTAAACTGTTTTTAGACATACGACACTGGTATATGGTCCACAATTTACGTTAATTTAGAAACGTTTCAAAGTAAACACGTTTGCTATCTTCAGACGAAACTGCGGAACTTCTCAGTCGTATGAGATTTTCAAGGTGCGTAAATACAAAATTTAATTATTCTAGATGAAAAATTACCGTCAACATCGTGACACAGATAACAATACCTGAAAAGAGGAAAACGAACATTTTTCCACGCATATTAGTATGACATACGAAAACGAGCGGGCGTATCGATTATGGTGAACAATGAAAATTTACGTGACCCTTTTCAAAAAAGAGAGTAGCACATTTTTCGCACTTTCTGACAGATATATGTAAAAATTATGCGGGCTGAAGCGTATATCCGCGAACGTTAACGGCCAATTTTAGCCGTTAGACGACTCTAGGTATTGAGTCACCGTGATTAAATGCGATCTGCATACTCCACTGTGAAAAAATTGTCAGATTTGAAACAAAAAAAACTCAATTGACTGTTTAAAATCCAAACCACGTTAGCAGCGCGGAAGATATATCGTATCTGAACTATGCGATTTTTTTTTAATTCTCATTGCTCAATGATCTGCAAAGAGACAGGTTGAACGACGCAAAAATGTATGCGATCGCAAAATCATTTTAGAGCACATATCGCCACACTTCATTTCCTTTGACAAATATTATATATCAAAGCATAATATACCCAGACTTCGATCGAATATTCAAGAAAATAAATAAAAAAGATTCATTTGAAATGCAAGTTTGAGCCTATTATTACATGCCGTAAAACCTCATTAGAGAATGTTACACGTGCAAATACCAGATACTAGAGCGCATTTATTCAATTGTAGGAATGTTTGGCAATAATCTCTCATTATTTTTGAATCGTGGAATGATCCGAAGACGTGAGAGAAATCAACTCGTATTCGACCTGAATGTAAAACTCAACGCAAACTCAACTTGGCCGAATCAATTTCAAATTCTCGCTAATGCTCGAAAAAAGGAAAAATATTTTTTTCGACGTGGGCTAATTGCGTTTTATCGCTAATTACAATGGAGGGGAGTCTGTGCGGGTTAAACATCGCAGATTTAGAGTAGAAGCGCGTACGACAGGTGTAAATAAACTTTTTCATTAAAATTGATCATCACATAAAAAAAATCTCATAATTTATATAAAAATATTACATAAACATAATGAATTAAATTTATTCAATAATCCGTTCATTGACTACACGTTATACGACTTTTATTCAAATTCGTAATCCATTCAAATATTATACATTCACTCGCACGAATTTAAATAAAAAATACCGACACATTCGATAATTAAAAAAAAAAACCACGAAATCCATATCTGGACAATACCCTACCGTTTGTCGACCGCTGCCGAATACTTTCATCTGGTACGTGTGTAATCCTCGTTAGTAAAAATGTTTGTGTCGGCCATTAGTACGGGTGATTGCGAAAGTGCCGAAACTGGTTTGGGAGGGCCGATCGGCTTCCAAACGGTTAACGAACCGACCACGTGAAGAAAGTGAAGATGATGGCGACTTTATCTTCGCCCGGAGTATGCGGGAGATGATGATCTTTGAACTGGACAGCTTTTCTGCTGTGATCTATTGCAATCGATTAATATTGAAGGAGAAAAATGTTGGTGCGTTTCAAGGTTGGGGTCGATGAAATCTTAGGTGAAACTTTCTGGTCGAATGAAAACTTGAAACGAGTCTTTGATTGATCAATGACACAATCTCGTTGTGAATATATTCTACATTCCTTTCTAAAAACTGGTATAATTATTCTTTGCACCAATGTTAAAAATATAATAGTGCGTAACACAACTAATTTCAATTTGTCTTCGAATTATGTAAAGACGATTTCGAAAGTTTAATTGTCATCTTAAGTAAAGATTGTGCCATTTGAAATTCGGAATATCTTGATAAAATTTCGAAAAAACGAGGAAGCGCCTTATAATTTTGTGTGTGTAGTACCATAATAATTAACCCATTTAACAGGTGAGAGATCAGTAAGATGCATTCAAACAAAGGTGTGAAAACTGCGACAATTTGTACACTTTCAATTCGGTTATGTGTCAAAAGGCGAAACTGGCGAAGTATGAAAGCATTCACATGGATATAAATAAAAATGTGACTAGTCGGCAGAGCAGATTCGTAAAAGAAAGGGAAAATCTGGCCAGTTCGCTGAAAATTTTACACGAAAAGTTGAAACGGCACATAAAGCGGACATCGTGTCAATAAATGAAGATCTTTTACATTATGATCGTCAGCTACAACTATATTTTACGGAACATTAACTTCCCTACCCGAGAAAAGATCGATCCCTACTTTTACGCGAACGGAGTTCTTTCGCCAAAGTTTTTATGAGACTCGATACTCGGTTTGTTTCACCGAACGTCAAAGATAAAAAAAAAAAATAATACAAAAATTATCCTTGAAAACATTCATGTTTCTTGGCACACGCGGAGTCGACTCAATGACACAGATACGATTCCATTTCAATTGGAACATTACAAACGACCCGAGCCGTACATCGTTACATAATTACCATTATCGATAGATGACTCACAGCCATCGGCCACTCATCAATCAACCCGAGAGCCGCGAAAAGCCAGAACCCACCACTTTCGCGAAAATCGATACCGCCCCATTTTCTATTTGCCGTTTTCCACACCTACGAGTTTGCATATTTTTTTCAGACGATGTCAGGTCGTCCACGAGTGCCGTTGACAACAATGGTGCACGACAACGACGACAATGGTGAACCGTTCAAATCGGCACTTCCTGCCCGACGGGGGGCGGTCATTAATTTTGCCGCCGTTCGGCGGTGCGAAATCAAACTTTTGGCATTCGCGAAAGAGAAAAGCTATCGTCTGCCATTCACGGCCATAATAAATCATAATCGGAGCGATCTATCATCAGATATTGGAGTTCCCTCTGCGAAGGGGTGGGTATCTCTAACAAACTTGTACGCTAATGCGCCCTACATTTTGTATTTCGACGAAAAGTTTTCGGCTCGGTAACTATTATTTCTTACGAGTTCTTAACGAATTATTGATGGAATCAATTTCTGTTCATTGCATTTAATTATATTATGAATGAATTGAGTTGTTACATTTATAAATGTTTTGCGAAAACATGAAAAAAATATAAATGTAATTTATTGTAATAGTAAAAGAAAAAACACCATTCTGTTCGCAAATTTAACGGCGTCGTAGCGTCTGAAATGACTAATACAGAAATTGTTATTAGGATAATCATAAATTTCTTCAAAGCGCCATAAATTATAAAATATATCAGAAACTGAAATGATCATGTCATTGGAAAAAATAATAGATTTGCTGTGAAAACATGCAAATTTCTTTCATGTTATATTTATATACATTTTCTTCTGTTTTTATAATGAAAGTAATTCAATTTTATTTCTGTTGAAAATTTAGCAAGGTAGAAAGAAAAATGTAATCGAGAAAATATAATACTAACGGGTAGAAAAATACATAGACACGTTTTTTCTGAGGAATATATTGGATAGGGATGAACGGGACATCTCTCCAGAGAAAAGAACAATTTCGTGAACCGTGAAAATATAAAAGGTTTCTCCTTAGAGACTAAATAATAAAATTTTCTCGAAACGTGAGCGAATTTCTCGGGAGAACATTATTTAATTGTTTGATAAACTTTATTCTTTTCTTTCATTGCTAGAAGAAACATATTTGTTTTATCGCTTATCGAGTCGTACCGATTCGTGATAATCATACATTTCATACAATCGTTGGATTTTACCGATGTTATGTTTTCATTGAATTCATGAATAAATATCTTCAATAAGATTTAAATTGCTTTAAATTAATTTTCATATTATAACTTTGTGATGTTGTTTTATCATTTCAATAAAAAGTATATTTTCATCAATAAAATTTCAACTTATCTTATTGTTAGTAATCATTAAGATTATATTATTTTTATCTCACACAAATGTTACTCATTGATAAAACTATTCAAATACAATAAAAACAAAACAAATATTTTCTATATTACGCATAAAATTCTAACAATATTATACAGTTAATTATGTAAAACTTCAGTAACATAGATGACATGTGACTACGTGGGACCTAATTGTATGAAAGCGCACCGTACAAAATGAACATTTCCTTTCTCGTCTTTCCTACCTTTAACCTGTCAAGTCAAATTTGTTAAGACACCCTCCTCAACGTGGAAGTTCAAAGCTAAGAGCATTCTGCATTATAAACAGAAAACTCAACTTATTTTCGTACCTCCGATCGAATTACAAACGAACTTCGACAATCTATAATACATAATATTTTGATCATATAAAAAATAACTCTTCATTTTATAAATAACTTTAATATGACCATACAATTTCCAGTATATAACAACATCAAACATATATTAACGTTGCTACATTTTCACTCAGATTTTGAACTCTCCACGCACGCTTGCCATTTAAAAAAGGGCATTTTTCGCACATCCTGTACACCAGATATATTGTAATACATATATGCAAATTGTAGACATGCGTACGCTATGGATGGTTGAAGGTCGCCCTTATAACAAATGCTCGCTTTTACTGGTGCCGCTACCCTTGGCTGGTGCCCAAAAAGTGCTCGCTCCACGCACGTCAAAAAGCCAATTTCACACGCCGAATCAGTTTCAATGTCGCACGCAAAAACGAATACGCAAATCGATATTGTGCTCTCTGGTCGAGGAGGGCTTTTTAAATTTCATCTGCCTACCCGTCTGATGGTGGCGTTCCGCAGGACAAGCTTTTTTCCAATTTTTACGCTCTCGACTCTCGACGCGAAAAAGGCCCTCTGTCGAGTATAAATCACTATCGTGCCGATCGAAAAACACTAACAATATGAAAATTGAAAGGAAAAAGACACCGTAGGACGCTATAAAGATGAAAAATGGGGTCGCGTTTTCCATATAGCTTTTTGCGGAAAAATAATAGCGTGTACAATGCCGGAAAAAAGACAATTTTCCGATACGTCGGGAAAACGGAGCAATTGCGCCTAAATGTATGCAATTTCATGGCGGTAATGTAGAGTAAATTGCATATGCATGGCGCAACTGATTAATCGTTAAAAGCTTCGATTATGGCGAATAGATACTTTTTTGGTGTATTCGAGCGCATAAATTGCAGTGCAAGTTTCGTGCAAAATGAAAATTAATATCCCGTGAAAATAATTGAATCGGAGCACACCACGCGGTTTAATAAAATGGAAAAAAAGTTGTGGCCATGCTTTTTTCGAATCGAAATGAATTTGACTGAACATTTAGTGGTATGTAAATTAAATTCTTACAATTTGAGGATGAATTCGGCAGTTTGTTTGAAATCTTATTTGTAATACTTGTTTTGAGCGAGTCAAAAAGCATTAATCGACGAGAAAGTAATGACGAGTTTTTGTAAACAAACGAATAATTTCAAAAAATAAAATACTCAAAACAAATTACACACCTGTTTTAAAATTTATAAAACACTTTTCCATTTTTTAAAATAACAATAAATATATTTTAAGAAAATAGGTTATCTAGTTTCAATACAGTTGCGCTATTCCGTGGAAAATTTAGCATACGAAAACCATAAAATCACCCACCCCCTTGGTGGAAATCTTCGATCGCGGCTATCTCTGAGTTTTCCACGTTTTCCCGGTGGAAGAATGCGAAAAAGCGCACGGATTCCGACATAAAAAAATAAAATAAAAAGCGTAAACATCTGCAGACTTTCGATATATTAAATGCCTTTCAAGACCTTTTACATGCCTGCGTGGCATTGCTGTGCCGACAACGATCAACAGAGAAAATTTCAAAGCCTACCTTTTACCTCCAAATATGTTTGCTCGAGGAAAAATAGTTTGCCGTGTCAATGTTTTCCTAATTATCCTAGATGATTTAGGGTTGATCTCGTATAATATTTATTATCGGATTCAGTGTGTTTCTTCAGTGATAATAACGTTGTTTATGAATGTTATTAATGAAGAAGATTATGATTTTAACTTTAAGCAATATTCTATGAATAAATTCATTTTTTAAACATTTTAATAATTACTATATTCAATTTATTTTAATTATAATGTATAAGTACGTATACTAAAAAGTGTCCTTGTATCTATAATATTGTTCAGTAAGATTACAAAAAAGAAAATATTTTTTTTTAAAGAATATAAATTCTTGGTAATCTTCAAACATGAAAAGACATTAAAGGAAAAGAATGCTTTGAATTTTTTTTCGGTTCAAAAATTGTGAACGTTTTTGATTTCGATTTGTTTTTCATTCACAAAATAATCTTTTTTATTTGTTCCACAGATGAAAAGCGTGGAATATTGGCTATTAGTAAAATTACACAAATAATAAATTCTTCGTCAGTAAAATTGAATTTTTTTCCTAAATGAACATTTCTGAAAATTTTATGACACAATAACATGAGAAGGCTTTTTCACGTTCAAATAAAACCCTGTTATTTTCGTGTATGATAACGCGTTCGAATTTATACACAAAAATTCAAAATTATGAACCGTTTCAAAATATATAAACGATTATATTTGACAAACTTGCAATTGTTTCACGTTAAAACATAAAATTTTCCAGCTCGTAAAATTTAACTGTAACGTACATAAATTCGGTTCATATGCAAACGAAACAGAAGCGACAAAGAAAATGTATCGAAATTTGCATATTTTTTAATTCTCGTTTATATATAAAGCCATTCTGAAAATAATACCAAAATAAAACACAATATATTGACCTCCATCACATTTAAATCGGCAATTTTATTACATCGACAATCGATTCGCCACGACACATTCCTTATGGAATGGAAAACGATAAAAAACGCGCTAAAAATTCAATAATTTAAATACGATTTCAGTCGCGAAAACACATACAAACAACACATGCGAATTTAATTGAAAATTGTTCTCGAGAGCGTGCAATTGTAAACGTACACAACATATGGCAGAACCAGCAAATGTGCGAGTTCACAAGCACGAATTTCACTCTAAATCGATACAATCTAAGCACATAGAAGCTATAAGACAATTTTAATGGCTCCAGCGCTTAAATTTGAATAAACAAGCTTAATTCCACTGTCGGCTTGATCGCAACGGTTATTCGGAACCTATGTTAACGCTGAGACATTCGGAGATGTAAACTTGACGCGGACCGTCATCTGATCTTTGACCGCAATCTTGGCCAACAATTTGGGCAATTTGCTTGATAAGGTCGAGATTAAATTCATAGCTCAGTTTCGTGAATTGTCCGGGAAATGCGTGCGATTCGTGAAGTGAATATGTTGGAAGTGATCGGGTTGTTTTTCGGGGAAGTTCTATGGGTAGCTCGAAATGTCGAAAATTTTTTCACACGTATGAAATATTCGACCGTGCATGTTTGCGACGAGAAAATCGGAATTTTCAATTTTGGCGATGGCATCCGCAATTCACAAATCGAACTTTCAACGAACTCACATGTGCAGTTTTCGTTCTCGATAAACTATTCAATTTAAATTTTAATCGTGTTTTCGTTTCTGACAAATTTAGAATCTATTGGAGAAATATAATATTAAATGCTTGGTGGAAATATTGCATGTATACTTCGAATGAGATGAGTCAATATTGAATTTTGCACAATTGTCAAAATCGAATTTACAATATTTTTACTTTAAGATAATATATCGGGTCTTTGTACTTGTAACGAGATATTGTTGATTGATCGCAAATTTTTTCAAGATTGACCGATTAAATACATGAATTAAATTGATCAATCAATCAGTAATACGAAATTAATTTTTGACGCTTCGACATTGAACCTGTCATAAAATTAAACTTTGTATTTGAAATTCTATCTGCGTGGAAATTCTGAAATGATCATTGATTTTATTTTGTGAGATTTACTCGCATTTTACGCACAAATGCGAGATTTAATACATTTACGACAAATCGATAATCTTCAATCAACATTCGATTTTATCTCGCTCGTAATTCCGCTCGGCAAATATTACTCGAATGATCGAAGCTTATCTGTAATTATATCCGATTTCGCTCCTCGTTGATAAAATCTGTCAAATGTATAAAATAAAACGTCTTTGAAAAAAGGTATAAAATAAATTGAACTCGACAAGATGGATAGTCGATACTGCAACTATGGTTAAGAATATCTATTCGATATGTAATTTTTATTTTGTGATTACTGAAAAAAATATTTCAAAAATAGTGCTTGAAATATATTTTCAGGAAATAATACAGTTGATAGTAAAAAAAAAATTCTCTTGTATTTGGATACATTAGTTCCACTGAGCAACGAAATTAAGCAGTATGTGCCAAAGCTAATATTATAAATAGATATGACATCGATCATTTAATCAAAAGATGGTTTTAATGTTTATATTGTTAAGTAAAAAATCTCTACGACGAACTTTTCCTTGCCACATTGTAGTGAGATCTATAAGATAAGAAAAAATATGAATTTCCATTGATATCGGAAAGATATCACTCAGTAATAGACATTTTTATCTGGTGACATATATTTTTTTGAAATATAGAGCTAATTTACGTGAAAATCGTATTATTTTATTTCAGTGCAATTGATAAAAAAAAATTTATTGATAAATAAATCATTTAAACTTTAAACACGTACACAAAATCGATTCAAATCTAAAAGTGATAAATTTCTTATATTGACAAATAATACGTGCATCATTGCGATTTTGACGGCGTGTTCACAGTCTAATGAAGATTAACATAAATTACAATAGAAAAAGTTGCAAAAAAAACTAATTTTTAATTCCGTAGTATACATAACTGCATTCCTCAAAGCTTCTCGACCAAACACATATCCACACGAGATAAAACACCATTCACAAGATGCAATAATAGACCTAATAATGCATGCTCGGTGTCACAACAGCAAGGTCTGCTCTAATCCCCGACTTCCTCCTCAGCTGAGATCCACTGATGATGATGGATGTGTCGTCCGACATCCGCAAGATAGGGGGGAAAGTGTCTAGCTAGTGTTTGTTGTTGTGGAAAATTTATAGCGCGGGTCAAAGTTTGAAAAAACAACCGAATTCCAGCGTATATTAGATCGGCGGCCTATTGTTGTCGAATTTAAGCAGCGTTGTGCGATATAATTTAATTTAGGACTTTGAATAATTTTCGGAACAAAATCAAACTCGAATCAAACACAGAATCGCAACCCATGTAATCTATTTTTTATATATGTCCCGCTAGAGAGTTCGGGCGGCTTTTACTGACTTCCAATAGTTCCCATTTAATTGTCTCTCCTGCTAAAGGAACACTCGGGAATTCTCTCCACACCGATAAAGAACATCGAACGCCATAAAAGGGCTCACCCAGCGTGGCCCTTTGGCCGAGCCCGTCTATCAAAAGTTGCCCGGGACTGCGGACTTTCCCAACCCTTTCCCAAACCCTTTTCCCATTGCTATGAGGACACGTTAGTGCCAGCGATATTCAACAACATTAAGTCATACAAATTCGATATTAACCAAATTAAATTTATTTTTTATGAATAAAATTAATCTAAATTGGTTCATCTTCAATAAAAAATTGTTAATTATTTATATTCTAAATATTTCCTTTTCACAAATATTTTAAATAAAAAATCTTATTTATTTTCATTATCAAACATATAAATTTGTCACTCAGAAATAATTTGTAGAACCAATAAAAAATATTACATATATATGTACATCAAACTCAATAGCACATAACGAATATGACCGATATTCAAAATCTACCAGTTCAAAAAACTATGAAATTAATTAACAAACCCAACCCTTGACGTCATCGTCCCTGTATGCTTGCGGGCACGAAGTTAAGCTTCCATGGAACAGGGCCTCAAAATTGGGTCAAGTTCGATATTAGCTTCAGGCCAGGGATCGGTTGGTTTGTTCGCTCGTTATGATATGGTAATCCTTGTGTGCACAAATGCTTCGGGTTGTGTTTGAACGTCGCGTTTGTTTTGCGTGCATGTGCATACAATTTGGTGCCCAGACAGACATTGCGTCAAAGAAATTATCGCAATGTAATCTACACGTGTTTTGCGCAGGTTTTAGGAGCAAATGACACGTATTCAATTAAAAATTGATTGGTAATGTATCGAATTTTTATTTTAAGTCTGTTCAAGTAAATGTTATGTATAGAGATTCGCGTGGGCAATAGAGCAAAGTAATCAATGTTTTCGTGTCGGTTAATGTGGTAGTAAATCGTTTGTCGAGCAATATTGATGATGGCTATGTTAGCGTTAGTGTTTGCGTACATTGTCAGTCCTGAGAATATTTATCTCGAGGCAATTGTATTAAGTATTTGTATAGAAATTTATGGTGAATTATCCTATTTTCCATAGGCTTTCTTAGAATCAAAATATGATATAATATACAATCTTAAAACGCTTTTCATAAAAAAAAACATAATCAAAATATTGATACTCGTACATTAGTTTATAATTTAATCAAACATTATGTCTTTGTTTGAATTGAAAAACATTTTTTTTTCAAAGGAAAATATGTGAAAATCATTTAGTGATAAAAACGTTATTATGAATTGTTCTCTTGACAGTTTAAGTTTAATATTAAGGCTATTATTTAAATCTCGTTTAACCATTGAATGCTATATTCAAATTTACTGCTTGCGTTCCTTTAACGAGCGCAAATATTGCTCCATCGTTCTACTACGACAACATCCATTCAAGACATAAATTTCTCTATTAAAACATGCCATTGTCGGTTAATGGATTATTTAATATGAAACGATTATCCGCGAATAAAATTTTAATATGCATCATCGTATACCTATCGACTAGGGATTCTGTGTCGGGTCGACCCGGGAATAAATACCCGTTTCGGAAATCGACGTTTTTTCGCTGTCTCGTGTCCCAGGAATTCGAAAAATATTTAACCGGGACTCGAGACTTTGAGATTTAAATTTTGTAAAATATTTCGTACTTCTTTTTGAATAAAATCTACATAGCAAAAATAACCCGTTCAAAATTTTCCTTTGTTAAATGAAAAACAATATCTTGAATTATTTATTACATGTTAATTTTTAAAATAAAATATGCAGCACGTGACTCCTAAAATAAACCTAATAAAAAGGATTTAATTTTTTTTTCGAAAGTATCCGTTTTTGTTTAGAAAAAAAACTATTAAATTTACTTATAAATTAAAAATATAAAAGAAATGAACAATAACCTATTTCGACGAGGGATTATATTATCTTTGCAATAACATCTTTAAAATATCACTTACTAAGTAAAAAAATTCGAGATAATTTGTTCAAAGTATCTGTGAGTTTTTTGACTTCATCTTTTTCATAAAAAATAAAAATAAGCTACCTGAAAAAATTGCACAGTACATTATATTTTCCATAAATTTTATTTTCTATGATTGAAAAAATTAAATCCTCGAGACCCGGGAATTCCCGGGAATTCAAAAATTTGTGTCTCGAGTCCCGGGTATTTGAAAACCTCGAGACTTCAAAATCCTTGCTATCGACTAACAAAGCCATTTTCATACAATAGAATTGAAACAAAATACATATGAGAACATTCTCAGTTGAAAATTACATGAATACAAACGTTCAATCGAATAATTAAATAAATTGCCAGAAAACGAATCAATCGATCTTTGCCCACTGTATACGGGCTAAGCACGATCTCTGTGAAAACTTCGTTATGTAACTAAAACTTTTTTTGCACATGTTCTTATAGAAATGTCTAGATCGAACGAGCCACATTTCTCAAACGAACGAACACAATGACCGCGGTTACCTGTATTTTATTTGGCACTTTCAGTCTTCGGCTAGCATCGAAAGGGATAAGTGGGCGATTTGAAAACACTTCGCACTCTCGAATAATTTACATAAGAAAATATTTTAGTTATCCGGGTGAAATTTTTGGCTACGAAAACGTAAGTGCTTTCATATATAATTTTCAATTTACGCGTGTCTTTGCTCTAATATTATTAAGCTATGATGTACGTTTTGCTATTTCCACATTAGCTAATGCGATACATTTAATGTGCACAAGGTTATGAGGAAAAATCTTGTGAATTTTTCGTATTCAATTTTTCCGCTCGCTTCTGAGAAATAATATATAATTTTATTTGTAGAATATGTGCCAATGTTTATGAGGACAAGCAATATCATTGTGATGATATTACAATGTATAATCAGATGAGCAAACAAATTTTTATCGAAATAAGAAGGCAAGTTTTATGACACTATTTACCTTTATATAGGACAAAATTTGTATAATCTTTATATGAGATTTTAAGATTCAAAGCAACATCATTACTTTTCATGGTTCAAAACAAAATCACAAAAAGAATTCTATATAAAAAATTCAAAAGAAAAACGTTCATAATAAAAAATTCTTTTCAACGTGACAGTTTGGCGTAAATGAAAGCCTTTCCGATATATTTCGCATGCACGACGAGAACAATTCGATTTCTATTGTCGTGACGATAAAACTCACTTTTACATACATACATTATACATCCATACACCATATTCGCTTTTTATTCTCGAAAATTATGCGACACGAGTTCGACCGATATATTTCAGGATTTATCTGCGAACTAAGTCACAATGCCGCATAAATCAAGGGGTCTTGTCAATAAACGTGCCGTGTCGTAAACAAGGATTTTTTATGATTTTTTTCTGTATTTGTAATATACCGTTTTCTATGTATTTATGGCGATTCATTTCGGGGTTCTCACCTTTTGTTCTATTATGACGGCGGGTGACTTTGGCGCGGTCGATTCGTGTGTCTGTTTATATATTTTTTTTGTTTTGTATTTTTGGGACGTGATGGGAATATTGTTGAAAAATGTTTGGTTGAAAAAGGTTTTTCGCGGTTTTCCGCGCGTCCAGTTTTTTGCATTAACCGTCGAGCGTGAAGCTTTGCGGCTTTTGGTTGTATTCAATATAAGCTTTTTTATCAAAGCTCGGTAGCGATTCGAAAATGTTTCGTAGTTCGCTTACATTTTTCAAAATAAATAGAGATCGGAAGAAAATAAAAATATTTGTGAATTATACGAACATTCATGATGAAAAATAAAAAAAAACTCCTATGAATTTTTCCGCAATATTTTTTGAAATGAAATCGTTAAATTATATTTTTTAATATATAGCGATATTCAAAATACTTAAAAGGATTTCCTAAAACATAAATTGTCGATAAATATAAAAAAAATTGCAATAAATAACTTTTCCTATTTTACTTTTTTACGACAAAATCATGCGGCGGGCACATACACTTTTTTCGGTTCAAAGATCGCATTTTCACATCCGGCACGTACCACATAAAAAAAATATTTAGAATTTTCCTCACATGAAAGACGCCATTTACACAAAAGTCAAACCCCATACATTTACACATAAAAATTCGCAGAAAAAATAGAACACACACACATACACAAACACTATAAAGTCACTTACGAATGGCAATTTTCAATTCGCATTTTAAGGGCAACCCTTTGAAACGGACCGGAAATCGGAGGTGCAGGACATGTTTCGGCCATAATAAATCCGCCCATAACCGGGGCCCTTTCTCCCTGCGACGGTTGACCCACATGTGTGTATGTGTACGAGTTTTTCTTTCCACCCTTTGCTTCTTTTTCCGCCTCTTTCCTATGATATTTGCACAGCGAAACTGGGAATGGGAGGCGTTCTGCAGTCGTAAAATAAAATATATCTCGCTAACTGGTCGAGGTTCCTTTTCTCTTTTCCCTCCATTTTCGTTGGTGGTCTTCCGTTCATTTTATCCATACTATTTGACTTCCGCTCTGTATCTGTGTATTCATAGTCGTTTTTCAGGAGTGCTCAAATTTTGTTTTTTTTTCCTCGATCGGTTGTTGTTTTTTCGGCTGAATCATCTAGTAATATTTCGCGTATCGATTTTCTATTTAAGTAAATGGATTCGGATGAAATTTAATATCGGAAATACTTTTATTGTTTACTATTATTTCAATATTGCATTGTTATGCTGTTATTGTATTTTAATAAAATACAAAATTGTTTGATTATATTATTTTATGAGGTTAAAACGCTTGTTATTGACGTATCATAATATTTACTTTTACATAAGAATTTCTATCGAATAAAAATCAAATGATTTTGAAATTTTGAATATATTATATAAAAGAATTTGAAAAGTTATTTTAAAACTTCTAAATGTATTTCTCGAGAAGTCATAGGAAATTCCTTAAATAGTGCTATCTTTCTCGACAAAGCTCCTTAGATTTGAGTTATTAATTCTTTTTCAAATAGTTTCCACTATTTCATAATAGCTACGTATAAAAACTATTTGAAGTATACCATTTTACATATATTTATGAACTTTAAATAAATTAATATTTAAAAGTTCGCGATGGAAATTTATTCATGAAAAATAATCATGTGTTTTATCTAAAAGTGCATAAATTTTGGATTCTAAATATTATATTGACGGTAATTAAAATAAACATTCTGAAATGAATACAGTATTTCAATTGGCTACGTTTAACATAAATTCACAAAATTCTTCAGCTTCCCTATGCCACGTACCTTTTTATAACTCACTGGAAAACTTTCTAAATATAACTCCCCTCAAACAAATAACTCCATCTCAAAAATTATCTAGAGACTGAAAGTCGACTACTCTACAATTATCTTAAATAAAAAATACATATACGATTTAAAAATAAGATCGAAAACATAAACTGTACATGAAACGTTCGCATTTCGACGATTGAAAATTTGCATACTAAATTATAACGTACGCGCATAATCGTTGAAAATAAATTTGCGTCTTTTACACGTAAATGCCATTTCAGCTTTCACATGGCGCGAAATCCGTAGGGGTTCTACAGAAATTCGCAGAAACTATATACATATTCGTGGAGGCTCTATGTACGTCCGTAACGGTTATACGAACGCTTATAGACTCCCAGAGATGCTTAACCGAAATTTATCGTACTTTTTTCCTTCAATTACGTGTACTTAGTGCGCTACTTATCTTGCTTATTAGGTGTATTATTCTCGCTCTTAAAAGTGTTTGTATAGTATAAATATAATTACAAATATTGAAATGTATTTATTAAATCGAGTTTTATTGAACGTAATGGTTAAAGTTAAACGACAAGTAAAAAATCTGTTGATGGATTTTTCATCTAAAATTATTTGATAGAAGACGGATATGTGAAGTACCGAAATGATATATAAAATAAAAAGGTACTATTATATAAAGAAAAACCGCGTAGATTTTCATGGTTTTGAACAAAATAGAATTTTTGTACAAAAATTTGACATAAATCTAGTTTTTAAGTATAATTAAATATATTGGAATGATTTTATTGTTATTTTCTACCGCTTCATAGTAATAGAGTTATATTATTTGTGTATTTTTATTCTAATAATTAATTGAATCGAATCGGAACGTGGAGTGGAGCATGGAGCGGTGCCGGAGCAAGTACTTTGATGCCAGAGCGAAGCTGGAGTGGAGTAACTTAAAAAAGTTGTTTGTATTTTATTGAATACTTTTGCAGTAAATCGGTTAAAATAGACAATTAAAACAAATAAAAAGATATTTGAAGATTAAAAAACATTTGACAGTTGACGAATAATGGTGAATAATAATGAACATGATAAAGATGATTATTTTTTTTAATAATTGCTTTCTTACTAGTGCACAATAAAAAAATGTATATCCTGTAATAGAATACGCTGCATATTATGATGATTTTTTTTTAGTACATGTGTAAATTGAGAGATACAATGAAACCTTTAAAAAAAATTATTCTGTAATGAACGTTGAAATCGTAACTGGTCGGCAGTACCGTCGTCGCAATTGTCAACTATCGTAATTAAACTAATATACGTTACATATTATGACAATAACTATTTTATCATTTTATTCTAGCTCATATGTAAATTAAGAGATTCAACAAAGCCTTTTACACAAAAAAGGTTAAAGACCACACGCTATCCGCAGATCCGTAGAGCCTCTACGCACATTCGTAGAGTCATTGTGAAGTGATTTGTGCCGCTAAACGACGCCGCCATCGGCCCCCATAAACATCGCACAATATTCAAACCGAAAATTTTCCTCGGCCCGAGACAATCGCGCCGAATTTCCACGGCTTTTGCCAACGTCGAAATTCGCGATAGCGTCGTTTCGGCTGACGGATTTCGCGCGAATCGCAAAACTACCGAGTTCCAGGGAAGTTGTTTCGTTGTCGCAGTCGCCGAATGATAAATTAGGGTCTGTCTTTTCGGGGGGAAGTTTATTTTTCGGCGGCCATCGACGAGTGCCTCGCGAAAGATAGCGCGAATGGAAGGCTCGCCGATCTGTTTTTGATAAGATGGAAGTAAGGAATGGCGCTCGCTTCCGTTTGTTTCGAATTAGAAAAGTTTTTCACTTTGAGGGGTGGTTTTGAAGCGCGTTTTGCTTTGCGCAAATGAGATTTTACATTTTCTTTGTATGGATGCTTCGTTTTTGTTTAGGTTCGTGCTTTTGTTTTAGTAACATCTTTCGGTAGATTAATATAAATTTGCGAGGATCGCTGATAAAACTTTGATAATAAACCAAATAAATAGGTTAGAATATTAGAAACGAAAGTTTTGTAGTCCATTCGTTATCGGCAATCTCGATACGTTTCTATACACAACATGTACGAATTTTCATTAATCAAAGCATAAACATTTTTATACACATACAAAACCAATTCCTCAACATTTCCAATCATAGCTCCTCAAAAATTTTCTCCGTCATAAAATCATCGCTATATTGAAAAGACCGTATCACAAAACTTTCCAGAACTTTCCTAAAACGTCCTTTCATCGAGCCCGTCCATCGGAAAAGCGCGCTGTTCCAAAAATTGACAAACGACGCCGAAGAGACGCAATTTCCTGCGTCTCGTTTGCATCGATTCGCGCGAATTTGCTACGACCGCAGGACCAAAAGGGAAGCGCGGGGAGGCGAGCGGGGCCTGCACCTGGACATTGCGTAACCAAGTTTCGCGCTGCAAAAGCGTACGAACTGGAAACCGTTGCGGCGCATGCGCACGTCGCTCGTGGACCAAGCGCGTCACACCATGGCCATTATTGTTGGGCTGCGTCTACACTATTTCATTATAATATTAATTCGAATATAATTTTTTTTTTTATGTTCTGTATCTGAGTGATTTTTTAAATGTATAAATATTTTTTATCGAATTTATTTGTTTTATCTTGGGTTGTGAAATAGTGAAATCGATTAATCAAAATTTGATTTGTTATATTTTTTTAACGATTTGCTGATTTTAATCAATTAATGCATTAAAAAAATCTATATGTAATTTATTACATTGATGAGTCAACTTATATTGTTATTGAATCGTACACAATTGTAAGTATTGAGTTAAATTGTTTTTTGATAGCATCGTTTTCTTTGTGGGAAAACAACAGGAAAACGGTTCAAAAGAAAAAAAAAACATAAACAACTATAGCCTTGGAAAATACGCTACTTACAAATAACGATTATGCGCAACCTATAAGAATCCATTACTAGACAAAAACCTATTCGATACTTTTTTATATTTTTTTCAAAACCACTTTCATTTACGCATTTTATTGAAATCGTATC
Organism: Hydropsyche betteni; assembly: GCA_028571205.2. Lineage (NCBI taxonomy): Eukaryota > Metazoa > Arthropoda > Insecta > Trichoptera > Hydropsychidae > Hydropsyche > Hydropsyche betteni. The sequence goes on along the minus strand of JAOXNN020000050.1, from coordinate 126,604 downwards.
GTTTTTACAAACATTCGTAATGAAAATTCTCAACAACAAAAAAAATTAAATAACACCATTAAAAAGACCTCCTCGATACTAATTACGTAACAATAACTTAAAAGCAATACTTAGGCTAGGCGTCCACAGGCGATTAGTTGCGGCGCGATTTATAATGGAACACATCGTTTTGGGTAGATATGCGCGCCTTTCAACCCAAAACAATGTGTCGCATTATAAATCGCGTCGCGACTAATCGCCCGTGGGCGCCTAGTCTTATTCACCCATCGATCGTGAAACGAATCGCTTGACTTCAGCGATCATCAAAATCAATTAATCATCAACGGTGCAAACGGTGCAAAATAGCACAGGAAGTCGTCCCTGAACCGACGCACCATAGGAGGGCGAAGGCGCGGGCACGGGGGCGACGCCACGCGCCGACACGTCAAACGGCCGCCGGACGGACGGCCGCGTCCGGAGCCCCGCGCCTCCGCCCCACCAGCGCATCGCCCCCTTCTCGCAAGCGGCCACCACGCCGACGCCGGAAGCGGGAAGAGACGCGTCCCGGGCCCCGCGCCCCTCCCGCTCTCGCCCCGCAGCGCCAGTTTGGCCGTAGCGCGTCCCAAAGCGACCCGCTTCTGGTTTGAATTTCGCGCTCGCTGCACAGGTGAGTTTTCTCTTCGTTTGTAGGTTCGGTTTTTTTTGTTGTTTTAATGGCGTTCTTTGTGTTGGGTTTGTCGATGTGGGGTTTGTTTGCGGTTGGATTGTGTGGGGTGTGCGGTTTTTTTTGTTTTGGGGTTTTGTTTGATGCTTTTAATTTTGGGCTTGATATTTGTAAATGTGGAATTATTTTGTTAGTTAGTATTTATTATTTTGTTTTGTTCGTATTTGGATAAAATAAAATAGTTTTTTTAATAATACGATATTCATCGAAAATTTTTGATTGATTTGAAAATCGCAACAATAATTCGTTATATAAATCGGTATTTCTATGAACAAAAATAGGAGACATATTAATCATACAAGAATTTATTGTTATTAATAATTTAAATATAATATTTATTATACCTATAAACGTTTTAAAATGTTTATCCAATAAAATCAAAATTATAATCTCTTTATATATATAAAAAAAAATATTATATTTATTTTATTATCGAAATTGCAATAGTATAAAAAAATAAGAATCAATACGCAAACTTTAAAATTATTGTATGGCAAATTTATTGTTGGAAAAAAATGGCATCAAACGTTCAATTTTTTTTTAATTATAACAGTTCATTAAAGTTTTAAAATTTCACGTGAACTTTATATATGTAGATCGTTAAAATCAATTAACATACTTTTAAGTCAATATTGTACAATCTGCACTAGTTACATTTAGCTTCTAACGAAAAAGTTTGGAACGTTTGCTATTTCGATCTAAAGCAACTTTGCGGAGTTTAATTAGGATTTACAAAGTACACAGTTTATACAAGTTGACGTTTATGTTTAGTCTAAAATCAATTACGTAATCGAAATGCTAATGTCGTTTTTCTCTGACCCAAATAAATCGTATGCGAATGATAAATTCGAATTCAGCAAATGTTTGCAGGGAAATCAATCCGACGAAACAAGACGCAAAGGGAAGATTTTTATCGCTAGAAATTTTTCACCCTTAAAACGAGTTTTTAATCAAATTCAATACGTTTCATACATGAAATGGAAAAAAAGGGATCAGCAAAAAATACGTAAATAAGAAAAGTTTTCTCTGAGGCTTTTCTTGCGTCCGCTTGTTTCTTCAGTCGCGAAGACGCTTTTCGCCTCGTTAAAGAAAAACTGGTGGATAAGCTTCTAAGAAAAATTATATTTTCTTTTGATACGCTTTAACGAGCATATCCTCCGAAAATCGGTATCATTCTCGTACGAACCTAACAAATCAAACATTCTATACACGATTACGCGTAGATTTTCCATCCACATTAAATATTTTCGGATCGTGTTTCGCTCTATTGATTTTTTCAAATACGACCGTTTTCCAAACGACCCAAACAAAACCGATTTAAAAACACCGTATTCACACACATGTGATCCGATCTCGTACGAATTTTATTCTCCTCCTTCCGTGAAAATATCGCACGTAGCGATATTTATGCCTTCCACATGCTCCGAGATTGGGTTGCGCGCTTCGTGAATTAAAAACAGTAACGCCGCCATCTGGGAAATGTATTGGAAACCCAATCACCTCGTTAGGGGGCACCCATGAATTATGGGGATACTCCAGAAGGAAAGGGAAAAAAAACATTACGCACAAAGGGTAGGCCTCCGCAAAACCGACACGGCTTCGTTAACGTATACGCACAAAAATACGCTTATTTTTCCCTCCGATATTAATTTTTAGCTTGCCCTGAGAAAAAAAATAGAGCAGTCCCTTCTCTCCCTTTGTCACGAGGTCTCGAAGTGTGGTCCCCCTCGTGTCCAGATGTCAGCTTCAATCTTCGGACCTTCGTCGACGATTCAACTCGGTTAATAAGTGTCAGAACCTGTCCCAACAACTCGTGTAGTTTTGTTAAGACCCTCTTAACTTTTCTCGCCCTCGGGTGTGCGGGATCTCACTTGGATAGATAGTCCAGGTGTGGATTTCCGTTGGAGCTTAACCAAAGTGTCTCAGGGGATTTCGTGTGTGACTGGAAATCTGAACGAAAGTGACATTTGGAGTGTCTCATTACAATTAATTATTCCGCGCGTGAATTGACGTAGGGAAGTTTGTGCCGTGTCGTGTCGGAAATTTGCTTGGGTTGCGGATTGTTTAGATGTCGGGTAGTTTAAATTGTAATAGAGTGGTGCTTTAGTTTTTTTTGTCAGAAAGAAAAAACTCATCGATCAATATGATTGACATGGAGGACATCATTACGTTTTTTTATATGAAAAAAGTCGGACGATTCTCTTGTCAAATGTCGAAGACCCACTTTATGGATGAAATAAATCTTTTCTGGATATCTTCTTTTATACTCATGTCTAGTATATGAGTCTTATTAAATTTTATTCTCATAAAACTCTATAATTGTGCAAGTAATTAGAATTTCAAATAGCTAATTAAATGCACAAACTTATCTTTTCAAAATAAATCGTCTCTAAGAAATTTTCTTGTTTTACTTACTTGAATAATATTCAAGTCAAAATTATTATAATAAGAAAATTTTCGTACAAAAGATTTCATTTGCCCAAGTTTAAAATAGAACATGAATTACAATTTAGAATTCGCCAATGATGTCGCCATCGTTGAAGCGATTTGATTTATCTGGACAGGATTACCAAAACAATATCTAATCAATCAAACTAATTGTTTAATGCTTGATATAAAACAACAAGCCACGCTCATAAAAAAATTAAAATGACGTCTAGAATCCGAAACATTCGAGACGATAAGAATTTAAATATTATACAACATAATAAGGTATTTGACTGGGAATTTCTCTAAGATAGTGATCGTCGACGTGTATCAATAACGTTATTAATTGTCTTTGATTTTCTGTCTAGCGTTTCAAAGCGAAAATTAATTCGTCAAAGTGCATGCTTTATATAGAAACGCTGGTTATTATTGCTTTCACGGGCGTTCCTCTTTAGTACTTTCCGACAATAAAGTTGTTTGTGAAGCGAAGACAGTAGCTCGCAGCGTCAAACAAAAGGCCGCTTTCGGGAATTGAATTTTCCGCTACTTTTGTGACATATTTTCCCGCTAATTGCATGTTCTGCTTTCCTGCGAGGGGAATAGCGACAGCTACATTTACCGCAAATTGGACGCGACAACCGAAATAAAAAAAAACCTAGAAGAATAAAAGACCACTTTCGAATACATAAAAGAAGAAAATTTCAAAGTGCTAAACGACGCGACTCTCACCGGTTTTTCATCCGAAGCTTTTCTGCGCGTTCTCGGATTCAATTTGCGGTTTGAATGGGTTTCCCTCCGTTATTACAATATCTTTGCAGAACGGTCAGCGGCCATATGGCACATTCCACGTATTAAAGTATTCGAATGGTCCTTTTTTTAGCTGACAGCAATTAGCCGGTTCTGGGAGGGCGATTACGTGGAGCCTTCGCAGTTTCCGAAGTGGGTCGCTCGCTCTCTTTTCACTGGAGCAAGGCGGGAAGGAAGTCGTTTTGTTCCCGCAGATTTTTATGAAAAAAACTTTCAGTGACACACAAAGATGCTTTTGGTTCTCTGGCTGGTCGTAGACGTGTTTTTTTGCCTAGTATTCGATTAATCAAGCGACAACCTCGCTCGAAAGTGGGCGTGTGTGTTAGTAACGCGTCATATCTCCTTAGTGAAATATATTAAAGAAAGTAGTTGTATAATGGTCGATTCGCACAATATGAATAAATTTGATTTTTTCATGGAACATATAAAATGTCTCATGGGGAATTGGGGGTCTATTAATTTCCCTCGAACGAATTACAATTGCAGAAAAAATGACTTCAATACCACAGGCGAAGAAGATTATTTCAATATCAAATGGATATCGTTATTTAACTTTTATTCAATTTAAATTCTTCGCAAATTAACTTAGATTTGGAAGAATAATTACTTAAGTCTTTGTAGAGATTCGCAAATTAACCCTTGCGCTAGACTGAAAACGCAAGAATATTTCTCGACTTCTCGGCTCGAATTTCAAGTGAAATTTGTAAGACATCACCAAAGAAACGCGACGAATATCAAATTAATTTTTTTTTTATGCCATTAGGAGCTTTTTTTCCGAGTTGAATTATTATTCCGTTCCCCATTTATATCAATATAGAGGATTTTCTCCCGAAGGAAAAGTTTTTGCGAGTTTTCGAATTTATTCAAATATTTCAATTTATTACTATACTGAAAAATATAATTCAAGAAAACGCGCGAAAATTATTTTTCTTCAGCTGAAATATATATAATTTTATGAACTCATCAATAAAATAAAATAAACGAGATATTTTATCGAACAATCATTACCTACCGATTATCGGACAATCAATTTAGCAAGTATACGAACGATAACTTTATCTGTTAAAAGACCACATGTGATCACACAAAAATTCGGACAAGCATGTATTTCGACACCGTCTATTTTTATAATACACTGAAAATTTCAGGCATTCGTTTCCTTTATCTTAGAAACGTTACAAACGGCAATTTGCAACTTAACAAACTTACCGAGCTTAAAAAAGTTGTGATTTACCGCGCTCGTCGTATTGCGAAACAGCTTCGGAAGTCTGGTTTTTAAAGTGCTAGATTCAGAAGTCGAATGTCTCAGTGGCACAACTTTAACATATTTCACTACGACTTGTTTTAAAGTCTGAATATTAAACATTTTGCGTTTAACGCGTCCGGTTCGCGAGCAATAAAACTTCCCAGATTTTTTCATGCGCGTTGGACTTTTGCCTTTCTGACTTTTTATACGTATACATACATTTAAACTTTTTTAAGACCTCTTTATAATCCGAAACCTGCGGGGCTGTACACGATTTTACCACCCTTATCTGTCCGTACCGCTCTTTGAGAATCGTAATAAAAATCAAATGCGTGGAACTAATGCCAGTTTCGGGTCGTCCGAATGCAGACCCATTTGTGAGGCTTTAACTCGCGAAACGGTGTACTTTCTTCTTATCTGCAAATTTCGAGCCTCATTTAAGCGCTAATTTAATTAAATAACAGCCTTGAAACAACCTAAAAATATGTCGCAGTTTCGAACGGTCCTCGCTGGAAAAATATGGTCGTCACATAAAAATTCCGTTGCCAAAGACAGTGCAAAGAAGCGATACATTGTGAATGATTATGATTTATATCTTCTGCTGAAATAGATTTAATTTGTTTTTACGTTATTAAAAACATAAATTGCGTCTAATTTAATATAACAGCCATTTTCACATCGTTCCATGGGTTTTCGAATAAAAGGCCCCGCCCGACGATGAAAATTTATGATAGTCGCTTTCTAGCTAACGGACCAAAGATAATACGGAGATGATATCGCAGATTTCACAGGTTCTATTCAAACCAAGATAAATTTCAGCAGGTCGTTTCGCCCGAAATGTTTTTCTTTTTTACAATTTTCAAGAAATTGAAATGACTCAAAAACAAGTCCACCCGATAAGAAATATGTATCATCCGTTTATCTCAAAAGAACTCACAATCAGATAGAAACATCGATTATATTTCCATCAAAACTACGATGTCGCTCACTGTAACATTAGCATTGTCGACGAATTTTCGGTTAAGTTGTCGCAAAGCAAACACATCGGGACGTCAGCGTGCGGTGTTTGTGCGTGCGATGGAAAGCCTCAAACAAATGGGACTTAAGTAGAACGAGCCCGTGACAGAGTACTCATCAAAAGACTAATTTCGGGATATATGGTCCAAGTGCCTCGCAGAAATGGGAATCTGCGGGGTGAAGGTTTAATGGAAAGGAAACGAGGAAAACGGCATAGGTAGAGTTACACTTATAGCGAACGCGCCTAGTCATTGATAAAATTCGTGAAATCTTTATAACGCCTCGAGGATCTCGTTCGAGTTATTTATTGTCGCATATGTTTTTGTTGGGTCACTCTTGTGGTGCTCGATAAATAATGTTGTATCTGCTGTATGGTCCTTGCGCATTTTTTTTTGTCGGAATGCCGCATTAAGGTCTGAAGGTCTCGATGATTTCACACGGTTTCGATCCGTGGTCTGTTTATTATCCGGATGTGTTTTTGTAATCTTTTAATGTTAGTCATTTGTATAACCTTTGAACAATTTTTAGTTCCGTAAAATGGGTGTCATAACGTTACCCGGCGTCGGAATTTTTATTATCTGGTCAACAATCATATTACTCGCGTGATAAATATTAGATTCATATCGTAAAACTGTTATAAGCATTGTCGTATGGTTCTTTGATAATTTTAATGCAATCCGCGTGAATGCTTGAATTGTGTAATCATAATTTTAAATCAAACAATTTTTTCGCTTGTTTGACTTAACATTAATTGGTTCTGTATTTTTTCTGAATTTTAATTAGTTTCAGTAAAATTTATAAAACAACTTTCGTAGAATTTTCATTCCGAGAATCAAAATAATCCTGACGGCTTTTTTAATTCCCCCAGTCTGTCATTTTCAACAGAAAAATAAGCATATTTCAATATCTAATACTTATTTTAATTACAATATAAATATTTTCGGGAGAAACTCCAAAAAATTTTCCTTTAACGTCAAATATTATATTATGTAAATTCAAAGTTATTCTTTATATTAAAACCATTTTTTATTATGAAAGTCTCGTAATAAATCTCAAAATTAAACTTCGCACCGCAAGTTGGCTTTTCCTTAGCCGGATATGCTATCCCCGCATCAAATTTTCGGATTCCGGTTTCAACAAAATTATTATTTCATGTTTTAATCTCTTATGAAATATTATATGAAAAAATCCTAAAGGGATTTTTCGCCTTTTAATTATTCTGACGTTTGTTTTATACGAAAAGTTTGAACGGTATATTTTTTCATTGCGCCGTCGATTCGTTGAAATTCCAATTAAATGAAACGCTTATTCAAACGAAATTTTCCACAAACACTCATTGACATCCAGTATCTAAAGCTTACAAAGCTTTCCAAACCTCACAAAGAAAAGCACTCTCGCGTGAGATTGCATTCGAATGCAGCGTTGCGTTCTTTTGCAAACTTTCAAATAACCCACTTTTTGCCACGAGGATACTTTGCGACTTTGATCTGTTAACACTCGTGTCAAAAAATATTTTATGTATGTTTTGCGAAATAAAATATTACATATGAATAAATTTCGCTGCGAATGGATTTCGGCCTCACCCGGAATCCATCTTGTTTCCCTTCAACGTGTCACTCTTAAGGGATAAGTTGACGCGCTCAGTTCGCATAACAAATCAACTCGAAACAGGCGATTTTTTCCACTTTGCGCTACTTTATTTTTTCGCACGATAAAACGTACTGCAGTCGATCTTCTCGTACCCAGATTTCCTTTCGGGGCTATTTAATGGAAACGAACAGACCTTTTCGGCTAGAGCTTTCTAGGGGATTAGCGGTGGATGTTGCGGCTTCAAATTTGGCAATGTTTTTCTACTGTCATTTCGAGTTGTCGTCCGAATTGCGGGTCGCACACTAGTCTAGCCAAATTTGTCCAAATAGAACGTTTATTAAATTCCGCAGTGACATTAGTCACCTCTCCACAACCTGGTGTCAACACTCGCTTTTAACACTGAACCTACGACGCTTCTTATTGCCGTCCCTAATGAATTTTCCGCTGCCATTTTCGAGCAAAAATTATGCAAGCTTTAAATCTCGTGGTATTTATATTAAGGTTGTATTTCTTATCTTCATTACTAGGGAAATTCTCGAGTAAACATAGAAAAAATAGGCGAGTATCGATTTTCGCAAAAAATACATAATATTTAAGTGCGGTTGTGATATCAATGAAAGCTCTTAGTATATCGGTTATATTAGCTATCGGCATCATCAATCAGAATCACAATGAACGAAATCTTTCAGTAGCGCTTCCAAAAGCTATAAACACAAACATAATCGTAATGGATTCAATGAAATATGAGTATTTTTGAAATATTTTCACAAAAAAATTATTGCGTGGATTGCTTAACTTTATAGATCGTATAAATTCTAATTGATTTTATTAGTTTTGATGCATTGATGCATTTTAACACTTATCGATGAAATAACTATATTTTTCAATATCAATCAACGTAATCAGTGGTAAAATTTTATCAGAACACCTGTACGTTATTCGATTAACTTTCGTGCGTATTTTATCAAATAATTCAAGTACTTAATATGTACTTAAACGATTTAGTTCAGAAGCACTAATTTACATAAACAACGTCACAATTTAAATTAATCCTATACATAATCACACACAAAATTAATATATTTTCAAACACACACCTGACCCAATTTCCCACAAATTTTCACCGGAAACAATACATATAACCACATCGATTGATATCAAAGTTTAATGCGCGAAAACGCCATAAGGAAGAGCGATGCCTTATCGGAAAATTTCCTTTTGTGATTCGGAGACTCTCTTCTCGGGTCTCATTTTCACCAGATAAGGCCCCTCAGAATATTCGATGACCGCCAATCGGAAAGATTCAATCTACACGTGATAAGACCCGTTCAGGAACTGACCCGAAATGTGCTCGAGTTCCCATGGGTGTCGTGCGTGCTCGCGTTATTTCTGTACCGGCTTATCTGGTCTAATCTCTTGTGTGTTTTGTCTTATTTTTTTTTATTGAAATGCGTATTTTCCCTTTAAGATTTGCTGAATGTATCGTTTTTGCGATATGCCAAATTTTTCGTATGATTTATCGAGCGACAAGGCCGTGATGTTTTTTAGTACTCGAAGATGTATCATAGATGTATTGTGTATTCTCTTTTATTTTCGATACTTGGATTAATTTATTTTGAATAGGATATTTTTAACATTTTTCCGAGAAAAATCCGATATTTATTTCAGGGAATATTATATATATATATATGAAAAAAGTCTTAGCAATTTCCATCGGAATTTAGGTCTTTCTAACAGTATTATTCTGAATTTTGTATTAAATTCAATCTGTTCAAGCTGACTACGTTTCCATTCCACGATTTACATGCATAAATACGCACACCTTTCTCATTTTCCTGAGAACTTTTTTCGTTGCTTAATTTACCTCCTTTCTTGATTTTTCAAATATTCGATTTCGTATCGATTTCTTACAATCACATATTTTTATCTAGCCTTGCATGGAATTGAATGATTTATTTATTATATGCTTCAAAATGAATTTCTCGCATTGAAATGTGCACTTATGTACCTTATTGTTTATTGTACGTTATTGAACGTTATCGATGTGATACGATCTATATTGAACATCATTACTTGAATAAATGATTTGCATAATTCCCTGTTAAAATGATATAAAATAAAAATGTCATTTCAAATACAACTTGATGTGTCAGATTGATTTATTACTCGGAAAATTTGTACTCGTATTTTTATGTGGATTTTTAGGCGACTTATCGAGTTAGTACTTCCGATTTGATAAGTTTTTTGTGTTGAATAAACTTTTTTATTTGGTTAACTTATCTATGCATTGATCGTCAAGAATAGCTTAGAAACTTCTGAGGAAATGTTTAACACTAGACAGCAATCACTCAATTTAAGCGTGAAATATATTTCCGACCTAATTGAAAATATTGTAGGGAGAGCATTGAAAAAAGTCAACGACATGGTGTAAATAAAGACCGCAAATTTATACGTCTTTTAATGTGTGCAAATATATTCGGAAATAGGTTTCATATTATCGAGAGAATGACCTCATGTCCTCACGACACCTTGAAAAGACCGTGAATACTACAAATCAATTGTTTTGTACATGTTTTGCAGCATTATCGTGCTACCTGCTATTGAATTTATTAATATAATTTAAAATAAAAATATTTTTTTAATTCTCTTTTTCCTGATAAAATAGTTCAAAAATAAACTCATAATCAATTCAAACCACACTAGAAAACATATGCAATAAATGATTATGCGTCAAAAAATAACCACAATGCTAATTTTAAAATTTGTAACGCGTATTATCGTGAAATACAATTCGAAATGCACCATCGAACTTGTAAGTAAATCACTTTTTTACATATGCCTTTTTATTTCATTTTTTTTACAACTGCAAACAATTCAACAATCGTTATAACGCTTATCGTAACAATCCCAAAACACTCGTGACATTCAAAACTCAACCGGCCGTTAAACCACTAACCAAATTCGACCGTCGTACAACAAAACGATAGTCTCTAGTATAAGTATGTTTTCAACACCGAAATCATCAAAAATCATTTTCAACAGTTACTCTGATTTTTGATTGCGTATAGACTGAACCGTATACACAATCAAAAACCGATCGCAACTTATTCGACGCTTAATCACTTTTCTTCATATTTATATATCAAATTATCAATCCGCGACTACCCAAAACATATATACAAAATATTGTAGAAAGCGCAACCCTGATTTTTCATTATTTTGATTGTGATGAGACAGCGCGTCTAAACCGCGAACGGGCTCAGTCCATCGTCGGTCGGCGTCGAGCGAGGGTCTGCTTCGGCCTGTCAACAATACAACTTCTTGTCAACGTTCTTCGAGTGGTTGTTGATAGTGTAGTTCTTGTCGATCTAGGACAGGATTGTCGTTTGCAGACAGCTCGAGGATTCGCCGACTACAGGTCCTCGTCGCGCGTCTAGTAGGTGGGTGTTTGGGGTATTAGAATTCGCTGTTTGGGCTGATTAGTTTTTTCTTCGTATTCGATGACTAGTTGGGTTTTTTTGCGCAATTTGTATTTTGTTGCAGTGTTGTTGTTTTTATTTGTCGTTGAGGAAAAATGTTCGTTCTGTTTTTGTTGACGATTTTCGAAATATTCGATATCGGAGATCGAAATAATTTTTGTATTCATTGTGAAATATCCTCGTTAAATATTAGCTCAAAAATTACTATTGCTTAATGAGGAAATAATACCTTAATTCTGTTGGTACTTTTCAATGAAAAATTTAATTAACTTTGTGACGATTTGTTTTCATAACAGTTTCAATTTTAAGTGATTTATTTAATGTTTTTGAAGTAGTGGAAAATCTGTCTGTTTAGTCATTTGAAAACGTTTTATAATTGAGACACTTAGATTTTATGAAGTTGTAAATTATATCTATACGTATTTACGACGTTTGCCATCAATTGCTATTCTTGTGTTTGTGAATACACATATATTAAATAATGTTTTTATTATATCATTTCAGATGTGCGGACGAAAGAAACTCTATATCAGTACCTGAATTCGACAATATACTCTCTCAAATGAAATTTATTTACTTCAACATTTAAATTATATATAAAACTATTTTATGAAACGGATGACAATAATATTTATTAGTAGTGTCTTTAAGTCGTGTGATTTGAGGAAGAGCTTCCTATGAGATGATATATTGAAAGGCCAGAATTAGTTTTATAAAATAAAAAATATTTTTGATTATCTTGAAACGAAAATTTACGAAACTATTCAGTATTAAACTTATACAAAGTCTATACGGACATTACTTTTTTAATCTCGAACGTGCTAAAATCTACACCGTCGGGTGTCACATCGTGACCAACCCTATCCATTTTTTCCGATAGGAAAAGTTTACACATTCGGTTGATAAACCGACCGTTTTCTTCACTGGAAGTAAATAAAAAGGGACGAATCATGGCTTCGAATTCGACATACGCAATGAAGAATGATTTCGATGCCACAACCCCGGACAAGCCGAGTACCCCAGACGCCATAAAGGCAATGGGGAAGGCCCCTGAATACAAATTATATAAAAGAAGATGGATTGTTTTATGCATCTTCGTCTTGTATTCGGCCTCCAATTCCATGCAATGGATCCAGTACGCGATCATCGCTGATGTCATCATGGAATACTACAACACCAGCAGCTTCTGGGTGGACTGGACTTCGATGATTTTCATGATAACGTACATCCCATTGATCTTCCCGGCCAGCTGGATGCTGGATAAGTTTGTGAGTATATTTCAAATTTTCATTTTGATCGTGATTAGTGTGGTTTATATGTATGAGCGGACTTTCTGTCACGCGCTTTAATTTGAAAATGGAAGGTCTCAGATGGAAATACTCTGGTATGGAAATGGGTCAGTGTATTATAGATGAGTCCTGAAATTGCGGATGTGGAGCGATAAGCTCTACCAATTGAACTGTGCTCTTTTGAAGTATCCGACGAACTTCGAACCAGATTCGAATTTATATCATTTTGCTAAAGTTGTTTTCACAACGCTGTTTCGAATTTTTTTGATGTAAGATAAATATTATAGTTGTGTTTTTATAAAATACAGAAAACATATTGGTTTATACGAAAATCTGATTTTGTTATAAAAAAAAACCTTTATATGGATACGCAGAGCTAAAATGAAATTTTTCTTATTCGTACAATATTTCGTTTACGAATTGCAGTCGAATTTGCCAAGTCTTTTATTTTCAATAAAAATCTATGCGTTGTATAAAAAACTCAATTTTACGCTGACGTGCGTTCAGCTCTCGTTTAGCCTCGTTGAATATTTTATTATTTTCCATGGATTGAAAAAGATGAAACATATCACTCCTACAATATCAAGGAATTTTTGAACGCGATGTGAAAAATGCTATCGACGCATTATCGTTCGTTTACTTTTCACCGATAGATTAAAAATAACAAGGTAGGCGCAATCATTCATCGTCGAGTTCATTGTTGAATAAAAAAAATGCGACAACTAAACTGTTGAGTGAAAAAGATATAAATCCGTGCCTGCGGATAATAGTTTTGATATGCCATAATCGAAAAATTGACCTAGATCTTGACTCTTGACCTTCGCTCGTTGATGATACAAATACTATAAATAAAAACGCACGTGCTAAAATCGTATTGTAGTTTTTAGTCATATATTTTGACTTATATATTTGTGTATTGTTTTGAATTTTTCGCATAACAAGATTAGAATGTACATTTTAAGTCAATAAAGATGTTATGTGTTCGATACAGTTGTGGCCTTTATATAGTCATCGAAAAATATTTATCGATGCATGTATTACGCATTCCAAGATAACAAAACCAGACTAATGTAATCTGACCTATTTTTTGATTATATCGAAAAACTAAATTTGAATAAATCCAAAAAAAAATACACCTCTGGATTTCATATGATAATTTTGGGGAAAATACTATTTTAAATTTAGCACGTATGCATAATACATACATCGAAATTATCGAGAATATCTGAACTTATGACGATAGTCCAGATTTAAAGGATACTTTAGGGTCGAGTATATTTATAGAAAATTCGGCAGTAGCAAAATGAGATTATCGACGAAATATATGATAATCGACTGAAATCCTATGTTACACAATTAATTAAATTGTTTTCGCTCTGTAAAATGATCCTCCGGATCCGCCGGAAAATCTAATTAACCAGTCTGCGAGTGTTGTAATTAGTCTAGTCCGAATCCGAATTCTAGCAAAAACATTCGTCTTACTTCCTAGACTAATCTGAACTAAGTTGTGGAATGAATCAGCTCTATCCAGTATCCACTCTTGGCGATTTAGTGTGTCCATTAATAGTATTTGCCTTCCGCTGATGTCCGTATATTTCTCTCTCCGTGTGTATCATCTTTCGTAACGATTGATGCGTTTTTCCTTTTTGCTAGGTTCTATTTTCGTATATTATGCTCCAATTCGAGAACTGTGAAAATATAATAATAATAAAAGATAATAATTGAAATAATATTGTATACAATATTCATATCGTATGGTGTTTACATTTCAAAGCAGTGTGTATACGTCAAAAAGAGCTAATATAATACAATACGAGAAATAATATAATACGAGATAAGATTAAAGAACAAAATCTAATAAGAAGAGAAAACGTTTGCTTAGTGAAGTTTCGATTTTATTGATATAGTTTTATTTCATGGACTTGTGAAATGAGTAATAGTGTTAGTTATAATATTACATTTATGGTATACGAACGTTTTTACATTAAAAAAAATGCAAATTTTCATAGTTAATTTTACGAATTTCTGAAAAATATTTTGCTTTTTTCCATCTGATAAGAATAAATACTGAAAATTTGTACTAAATAAATCAAGACTTTTAGTTTCTATATATTTCCTATTTTTTATTAATGTGTAAATAATTATTGTATTTCATCAAAAGAATATATGGATAACTTCGAAATTTCATTTAAAAAAATACAATTTTTTTCATTCCTGAAGGTGTCATTTTGTATAGACGTAGAAACAATTACAGCTGCTGTTGGCAAAAAAGGGACATTAAAAATTTAACGACTCTAATGCTCCATTTTGAAAGTACTCATTTCGTCCGTATTTATTATATCACGTCAGCTACCCTTGTGCCCGGTTCAGACTCGTAAAAATATCTAATAATTACAGCGAAACGAAACGCACCCCTATAATGCAGAATGTGCTAATTACCGTTATGAACCCTCCCTCCAGATAACAAAACGGAATGACCTTCTCATCTGGAAAATACGTTTTTTTAGTATATTTTTTTATTAATTCGTTCCCGCAACGAAAGAATCTCGATAGATTCTCCGACGAAGTTAATAAAACAGATTGAACACGAGAATTTTAATAGTGTATGCTCCGAGATTGAACGCCAAATGAAGTGTGAAGTTAATCGACATTTTTCTTTGAAGGAATCCTCAATAACAGCTCCGATTTTAATTTGTTCCAGGCTACAATGTTACTTGAGATTATCGGCGGTCATATTATATTTTATGATTTTTTTTTTCAATAATTACACGAATTCCATTATACTTTGAGTTTAAATATGGATTTATGGTTTTGATTTGAATCCACACAAAAAGCGACCCAATCGAGCGAAAATCATATTGTTATATTCAATGGTCAATTGATACGATTATACAAATGGATAGATTCACAATCCTATTTCCAGAAAATTACATAAAATCAACTTAAGAGAGCCGAAACGTAGAGAACATTTCCCGGTTATAACAGCGAACGGAGTCAGCGTTCGCGGCTGCGGAAAAAGCTCGATAATCGAATCCTTCAGAGGCTTTTATTCAATTTGGATTTTGAGTTTTTCCGTCTTTTTCCAGGCTTCTTTTAATTCCATCACGTAGACAATCGTGCGCCGCGCTAGTTGGCGCCGACTTCGAATTTTCTTAGACGCTTGAATAATGCCCGCCGTTTCCTACGCTTTTCACTTTCTTTTCTTTTATTTTTTTCGGTTCTATACATAGATGTGTGTGTTTCTCTTTTTTTCATTCGGCACATCTTGTATCCCGACTATCGCTACACTTCCCTTACCATTTGTGAACGTTTTTTTTTCATGTTATTATTGCGAGAAAAAAAACTCACATCGAGTTGCCTTTTGCACTCTTTCCGTCCATACATATTTTACGTTTGACAGTTATTTATTTGAAATGAAGCGTTAACTGTGGTCGTGTTACAAATAAATACCCTTTGCTTGTTATTCGTTCATAATCGCACGTTGAATAGGAAAATATAAATAAACGCGATTAATACTGCAATATTCAGAATTATCAAATCGTACAATTATCTCGGCAAAATAAATTTCTGACTAGCATATATTATATTATACCTTGCAAAAAATAAATAATAAATACAAATTTTATTGTTCGCTAATGGACTATTTTATCTTGGCTAACTCCAATAAAATAAATTAATGCGATAAATAAATCATCATAAATCGTAAGAGGATTTTTTTCTACATAAAGATAATATATAAAGCTTACATGCGTATAAGGATTGTAGTTTTTACATAAACGTTTGCCAAGTGCGTAAGACAACACGCTAATTTGCAAATAATGGATCCAACAAAAATATGAAATGCAAGAACTTTTGAAGGGCGCCGTCCCCACTTCAGAAATGTTAATTTCCAAGAGGAAAGTTTCCCAAAAAATATATGGAGATGTTTTTCTTCTCGGGGCTTTCGATTTTAGTGTGTGCGTGAGTTGCCGACTTATCTCATAAATCTTTTTTTTGGCTCAGGGCAATCATTAGAGGAAAGTTGATGCGGAAACTTTTGAATTTTCACTCGAGATGGATTTCTTCCAAAACAAGTTGTCCTTTGTGTTATACGATTATGCGACTTTGACCGTTTCCAATGTATTTTATACATCGATAAGAAAAGTTCCGACCTTTCCACAAAAAAAAAACCCCAAATTCAATACCGATCGGTCATATTTTTTTTCGTGAAACTCGAATTTAATTCTTATTGTTTTCGTATAGCTGTGTGCATTGTTTGGCCGTGCGGGTAAAACTTTAACCGCCTTCGCGAACAACAACGGCGAACATCAATCAAGCAGAAGTTGGATTCTTCTCTCAGTTCGCGAACTCTTGCTGCGAATTTGGTGTGGTACAAGTGGGATTGCTGGAAATGAACTGGAGCATAAGGACGGGAGTGATTTTCAGCGAGGACAGAATTTTAATGGGACATTCAATCCGTTTTCGGAGAACGCGAACTATGTACTGACGGAGTTAACGGCTCCCGGCAAATAAGAACACGATGAAAGGAAAAAAAAGGCCAAAGAACTTTTTCACGGGAACGATGGCTAATTTATACTAGGACCTGAATAGCTGAAACCGTTACGGTCGAAAGCCGTACACGAACCGTCGGGCATACGTCAGTGTCGAGTGAGAGGAACGCATACATTATTCCCTGGAATAAATTTCCCTCTGGAAAAATTGAGACGTGTACAAAACCACCCCTTGAAAAATACTGTCACGATATAAAACATTTGAATCCTATTGATCCTATCGACTCATTGAACTACATTTTATTATGTCGAATATATTGTTTTCACATGATATTTATATATGTGTACAAATACATAAAGACAAATATCAAAAAGAGGGCAATATTAAAAATAGGACCAAAACGAGACTCGACGTCTACAAATTGACATTCGGAGTCAAGTATCAAAGGCAGCTTACGCGATCCGGAAACCCGTAGTGTACACATACTGGTATTATATGTAATCATGTCAGCAGATCGTCGAAGGTTTTTCTCCTCATTCTAGGAAGATTTGTTCATTCAAATATGTGTGCACAAGTTTTATATGATTCTAGTTATGTCGAAAAGTAATAAGGTTTCTTCATATCGATGTTCCGAAGTGCTCGTGTTCTTACAGCTGACGAAGCGTAAACGTCATTTTTCTTATATCAAAAGTAGTTAAGTTGATATGTGAGATGAATAAAATTTCAAAAAAATATTGTTACAATATTGTATTAACATTTTTAATGTTCTACTTGGACGAAAATTACGACTTCATTATCGTGGAAAACTTTTTTTTTAAATTAGATTAAAAATATGAATATTTTCAATTAAATTAAAAAAAATCTGCATAATTAAATAAAACGAAACCATGAAACATTTCTGTTCTTTTCTCAAAAGATAATTTTCCATTTTGTCTAAAACAGAAATAAAAAAAAAGTTGTTTCATTACGCAAAACAATTTCGAACTCATTTAATACATGATATTTTAAAAATAAAATATTCCAAATATTAAACACACAAAGAAAAACATACGAAAATAAAACCCTATTTACTATTACAGATAGTCTCATATGAACGTTCTGAGATAGTGCGTGCGGAAAATCGTTCGACATTCAATGTTTTTCCGATACCCAACATATGCCTCCTCCGGAGAATTCTCCACAATTTTTCCTTAAGAATACGAACATGATTACCGTCGAGATGTTAACGAGCTCTTCGCTTCCAATAACCGCAATAAAATGCCACGGCGATGAGATGGCATCCGCGAAAATGGCTCTAACATTCCATTTGATTCCTATACGTGGCGTATGGAATTTGGGATTACTTGATAAACACTTTGTTGTTCCGCCAAAGACTAATTATAGTTAGTTTTGCGGTCGGTCGTGTGACTTCGACGTCACTTCGGTTAAACTAACACAATTACCTCGCCCGGAGTGTATAATTACTGGTCATTATACGGGGTTTACGTTTTGGGACGTGAATCGAACGGTTCGGATAGAATGTTCGCGTTTAGGAGATGATTCATTGTTTTGTGTTTGATTTATTTCGTGAATTCGATCCGATATTATGATTGATTCTGTTGAAACATAGACATTTCAGAGAAATTAGATTGTAATTATAATCGAATCTATAGATATATTTCTGATTCGGATGTGTTTGATAAGTTGACAAGTATTTATTGAATTTTATATATTATATCGGAATTCTCTCGAGTATTATTCTTCGAAACCTTAATTAATATTATTTTCCTCGTGTTCACTCTTCCGAGACCATTCTCTGAATTTGTATTTATTCTATTATATATTTTATTATATCTCGGTTATGTAAATACATGTACTTATAGTGTCTTTTTTTGACAGGGCTTGCGTGTGTCAGCCATCCTCGGCTCGTTCGGCACAGCAGCAGGATCATGGCTGAAGGTTTTCTCCATACCAAGGGACATGTTCTGGCTTGGCTTTCTGGGCCAATCCGTTGTGGGGATCTCCCAAGTTTTCGTGCTCAATCTTCCGGCAAGACTTGCGGCCGTGTGGTTCGGCCCCAACCAGGTTTCCTCAGCCTGCAGCATCGGCGTGTTCGGAAATCAGGTACGTGGTACACGAACTGTAATTAAGCCGCTCACGCCACAAAGCCACTTAGAATTTGTCACAATGGCGAAATAATATATCGCCGACGTTAATTCAAGCCAAAACACGCACAAGAAGCAGAGGGAGCACTTCTCGTTAGCGCCCTTTGTATCCATCCGTCTATTGTGCGCGGAGTCGTTTCGTTTATATTTTTCCATTTGGCTCGGCATTAATTAAAAGCATCGAGCCTCTTCCTAGTCGGTGTTTTATTAGCGCGAACAAAAGAGATTTGACCGTCGGGAGGAGGACGAGGACGACGGGGGAGGCTTTTGTTCGGCTGCGGCGTAATGAGCCGGTTCAGCTGGGCTCTGTCGGTCTGCTGCGAAGGTCTCGGGGGACCGTGTCCTGACCTCACGAGGAGGAGAGGCCGTTGTCGAAATGCTAATCCCGCTTTTTGTCGGGAACGGGACCACTTTTATTCGGGCCGTGTAAAGAAACGCGCACGAGGGCCGGCCGTTGTCGCACGCTTGCGGAGTCCGACCTTTTTTCGCTTTATTGTGTGCTGTTTGCTTTTTGAAGGGAGAATGGTTTTGAATTTTTCGGTGCGCATTCAGCTCGATTTTCGTTTTTCGTGCGGTGCGTTGTATGTGTATGTTTGTTACGTTTTGATGATCTCTAAACCGTGCTTATATTATACATGATAGTCCTATTTTATATAGTTTATTTCGATGTCATTTTTGTAAAGACATAATGCTGCGATTTAGAAAATCTCATCGCAATAAAAAAAAGTAGGAATCCGTCGATTGATTAGATATACATACCTCGCGAACGGGATTGCCATGAAAATTCGATCTGAAACTAAATCCTTTTTCTCGTCTATATATATTCATTTTATAATGTCCATGTTTATAAAGGATTGTCCCTTTTCTTTTTTTTTTCAAATCGGTTAACTTGAAACGCTACCACGCCCCCAGTACGATTAAATGGAAATGCTCTTTTTTGCCTTTTCCAACGCTATCTATTCTTTTAGAGAGAATCTCTCCCGTAACTTTTGACATTTTTATTGCCACCCCTCCAGCGAGGTCCCGTCGAATAAATACACTCGATTAAAATACTGAAACGTCCCGTACGGATCAATTCAAAATCTTTAATTGCTTCTCTTCACGTATACGTCCTTACAGCTTTTTATATGGCGAAAGATAGATGAAACAAATCGGGTTTTTCATCCTGCTCCAATACCTATGACGTTACCGTTTTCAATGGAAAATTCTATTTTTGCGATGGCCGAAATTTATCTTTCTTTCTGCAGAAATAAATTATGTCGAACGTTCGGACTAGTGTTGCAAATGTACTGAACGAGAGCTTTTATCGGTTCGACTGTTGAATGCTATGAAAGTATAAATGATTTGTAGAAATACTGCATTTTCAAATTCAACGATTTTCATTTATTATTTTTATGTGTAACGAAAAATTTATATTCAACTTCGTTCCAAAAGAATAAATGTTCCCATTGTTAGAGATAAAAAGTTTTCAACCATTAGCACTTATCGGCTAAGTATGTACAAACAGATTTCATATCGCAATCTGGTTATATATCGCGCAACATATTCATATATCTCAACCCAATCCAGCTAAAACACATCTTTGTCGATATTTCAGCGCACTATGCTTTCAAATTCCAGTCGCCGGCATGTGAGCACGTTTGCATCCGAAAGTTGGGCAGTTTTCGAATTTATAGTACATTAAGGCCCCACGCTCTTTGAACCAACATATCACACACAACACATACACATGCACTCGGCGAATTTGAATTTCGCCCAGATTTTCCCTAATTGAATTTAACCCGCTCTCCCTGATGATGTTCGAGCACCACCCCCGAGCGGAAAATAATCGAATTCCGCCACAAAACGGGAGAAAAGCCCAAAACGAATGACAGGGCCGTTTCGCGAAATGACATTGCGAAAAGCCAGCGAATCGGTTTAACACGTCGCGCGTTGTCGCCGTCAATCGCGGCCTCGTTTGGTCCGTCATTGTTTTGCCGAATTAACGGAGCAAATGTGTGTGTATGTGCGGATCCGCAGTTTGCCTGATCGATCGTCTGTTGTGTCGGGTTTATCGTGTAAATGCGGACGTTGAGGCCCGAACGTTAACTGTGGTCGAAAACCGCAAACTATGCTCGCAGGTTTTAATGCGCTGCCGCTAATCCTATTAGTGAAACCGAAATCGATAGAGTGAAAATTTAGCGTCTGCTTTTGAATGAGATTCATCTCGTTAACGCAACAGATGTATGGTGTGTTGTGGGATTCGGGTAGGAGTGAGTTTCCGCGGAAAAATATGGTTTTGTTGTTTTCCGCTCACGGTCGAAAAGCCACTTTGTTACGGCTATGAATCATTTATTTTGCTATTTTTTAATATTTGAAAAAAAAAAACTTTTTTTCGCAAGAGAGCGAAGACATTAAAAATGTTTTATTTCGTGCCGAAATGAATTCGCCGCAGTGAATATAAACGTTTGGAAATGTATTGCGTACTTGTATTTTTGCCGCATACAAAACTTTTTTTATGATTCGTTATATATTTTTACGTAAAATTGTTATCGGTCAAAAATATTCATTGGGCCTCTTTTCTATGCAGAGGATTTCGCCATTCCGATGTGTCACTGTCGTGTCCTTCCCGATTATATCCCTTTCGTCCCTTTATTCATCACTCATACAATGTATGTAGACATTGTTGTTTTACTTCAGTTATTGTGTCCTCGTGAAAACTGCCTAGGGGTTTTTATTAAATTTATACAATCCACATATATATTTTTTATAAAATGTGGTTGAATTTGGATAATTTTAATTTTCCTCGATAGCTTGTTACACTTTGTGAAATTGACTAAGTTTATAGAATACAGTCAACCGTGAAGCATTTAGAATCTCTGAAATAACTTCATAATAGTTGAGTTAGCCGGAAGTATTCTATGGCAACTTTGAAATCGAATATTTTGCTACATTCAAGTTGCAAGAATTTGATCTTGTAAAGTTTGTTAACTTTGACGACAGCAGCCTCAAAGACGCTATTACTTTTCAAAAATTTTATACTTCAAAAGTTACGTGAGACCACGATTAATTATTTCAGTAAGTTTACCCCACAATATTCCTAAAGAACCAAACACATTTTCCAATACACCCAGTATAGTTTTAAGAAAGTTTCAACCATGGCCATAACTGAACTAATTAAACGCACGAATCTTCTCCGTATATTTTTAACGACTCATAAAACGTTCAGAACCAAACAAATTCACTTTTACCATCATTTTAACAATTAACCGGATCGGCAACCTTGAAGGTCAACATAAAATTTCGTTCGCGTCCCAAGTCACCGTTTTAAAACAAAGCCCCCTTCAAGCACCGACCTCGAAGCAGAAGAGCCTCCAACACAACAAACCCACTCAAACCCGATTCTATACACCCTCCATATTAATCGAGAGCCTTTTTCCCGGGGCCACAGTGTGCCGCTCCATCCGGAGTGGACACCGGGCAAATTGGCAAACACTCACACGCTTCCGAGGACCGATCGAGGTCTCCATCGCGATTCGAACGACCGCTGTTCGTCAAAATGAAAGACACTAATGGCCACGGGAAGCCTCCGGCTGAAATTGTCGCCGTTGTCGGCTGAAACAACTCGGGAAAGTGCGGAAAAGCGGGCGCGTATCGGAAAACCCCGCCGGTCTGACCCTCGTCAATCTCGGACGTTATTTTTCACGCTAATTTGTCCCGATTTATTATCAATTAAGATCGAATGTGCTCGGTGTGTGTGTCCGCTTGTCGGTCGATGCCTTTTTTTCGGTGAGGTTGTGTGTTTTTGGGTCTGGATGTATGCGGGAATTTATCTGTTTGACGTGGGATAAGTCGCGTGTGAGCGTAACGTATATTGTATGAAAGGCGTTCAATTAGTTTGATGTGGTCGTTTGTCATCGCTTATTATTTGTAATAAGGTGGAATGTTATCGTCGGAAATAAATCTTCTGTGTTTTTTTGTTATTTTATTATAGCTGCGTGATTTATTGTTTAAATTATATGATAATTTAAATATATTAGATCATAATTTGGAATAGTTTCCATTTTATAAATTCAAATTGACGTATTTCGGTCACGTAAATATTTTCATTGTATGAATTTGTTCCATTCGAAAATATTATTTTCTCTTCTTTTGTATTGAGAAAAATATATTTCGAATCCGCAATACCACATAAGTATATTTTCAACTAACTTCTTTGTACAACAAAAATTTCTGACACAATCTAACTTTTTTCACATCTCAAACATACAAAGTTTCAACATAAATTTTTACAATTCTCACGTATGTTGATTACCAAGTGAACGATAATTTTCGGAATCCCAAAACATATATAACATATAGTGTATGAACAAAAAAAAGTAAAAATACACGCTATATAAAAGTGATAATGAAATTTTCGATCAAATTTACAACGAAAAGCATTTTCACGCTCCCGTCATTGGCGACTAAGAAGCTTGAAGCCCTTTCGAAGGCAACAGTTTTTCTCAATAACGCTGTGTCAACGCGCTCGCGCTTAAAATGTAAATTCTCCAGGACTTCAGGATTTGCTGTAAAAGCTTGAAAACCCTCCACCGATCGATCCACGGTACTAATTAGCGACGGTTAGACCTGGCGCGTGTTTGCAGCACTTTCCCACGGGCCTTGAGCACCTTTCGAAGAGTGCTCCGAAAATTTTTTTCGAGGTCGATGATGATTTATGGTTTTTAAACTTGTGCGGAAACCCTCCGGCGCAAAAAACGATAAATTCTAACGCAAATTGAATGAATGCTGAGCGAACAAATTTCAACACCTTCCGTATAATGGGCATAATAAATTTTTATCGCTTCTCCCTCGACACTTATCAAAGGGACACCTACGCGGATGCGAACTCCGTTCAAATTCGCTCTCGTTTTTCATTTTTTTTCCATGGTGATTCAATATTCTGATTGGGATGCAGATGACGGGGGCCCTTGTCGTAAATACTGGGTCTCGGACACCTCAAAAGCCTATCGATATTCACCCGGTTCGATGGTTTTTTTTTTTTTAGAGGAAAGCGGCTAATTCTAGTGGCGTTGAAAAACCCATTTAACGCTGGCTAAAAGCGCTATGGGCGTTTTGGAAAAGTTTTGCTTTAATCCCAACCGATTCGGAAAGCTTTTTCAAGTAATTTCCTGGGCGCGGTCAGGGTTTGACTTTTCCATAATCGTCAGCGCCGTATTATTTACTTTTCGATCCGGCTCGGTACGACCGCTTAATGTTTTCACTCTTTACTCTCCAAATTATTTCCAAATATATAAAGCGGTTTGAAATTTTAATTTCGGAACGCTTTTTACGTTTCAATCAATATAATAAATTTATAAATACAATTTTAAAAGGATTAAATCGGTCAAATCAGTTAAAGATATTTTTTTTATGTCTATTAGATGATTTTTTATATTTGAATCATCACATGAATAATTAAATTAATCAATGAATCAATAAATCAATGGACAATGAATAATTAAATTAAATTTTATAACTTACCTTTAATTTAAAAAATGTTTAATTGTATCATTGTTACAATTGTGTCAATTTTCTTCAAGTGTATTTTTCTTATAAATTTAATTTGATTAAAAAAAATACTCTATATCGCAATCGAAAATTTTCAAATATGATTATATAGCGTTTCAGAATTCAATTCCGAAGGCCGAAATTACTTAGCGTCGCTTAGACAAAGCTCAATCGCATCCCCAAGTTCCTTAATTGCCAAACTTCAAACAAGAAGAGTATCGGCTTTCGTCGATCTTACGCTTCGACACCACCTGCCGCAACGAAAACGATACGAAAATTTTCCCAAGCCACCCAAATCCTATAACCAAAATCCAAAAAATAAACAAACAAAACGAAAACCCACACAAAATTCGCAAATTCGCGTTGAAAAATGCGCGTCAACAGCGGTCGGAAATTGTGACCTCGCCATTTTGGCGTAGCCCCGTTGCGTAATTAATTAAATGGCGGAGGATGCACGAGGACACATATCGGTCCTTTTCGGGACGCTTTCTGCATACAGATACCGAGTTAATGGCGGCCGATTCCCTCTAATTTGGCTGGGTGTAATTAGAACGACGTTTGAACTTGTCGTCGGTGTTAATGGTTATTGGGGTACTGAAAGGGATTGTTACGTTTTTGCTATGTTTCGGGTTTCATTCGGATTGGGTCGGATGTAAGTGTTTGTCTTTAGTGCATTGTGTTTTAATTTTCAAAATTTAGTTGCTTAACTAGGAACACCAGATGGAAAATTTTTAAGAGAACGAATTATTTAATTTTGGTCTAGTTGAAAAATTGTTATTGTGTTTTTCTTCTGAAAAGCGTACACATTTTCACATATTGTTGATAAGAATTTTTGATTATCTGTTAAACAATTTTAAAACCATGACTTACAATATCATTAAAATCGTATATTTAACTAAAAATGGAAGACATTTTAGAGCCAAAGGACAACGATTCATTATAACATATTTTAGTAGAAAGAAGACATGTCCTATTTTAGATACCATATGATCTCTATACATAATTGAATATTTAGCATTATTTTTGTGATTTATTAACTGTTAATATTTTTCTTACAAACAAAAAGAAAATATTTCCATAGTAAAAATATACAGTTATTTATGATCTATCATGTAAAATACAAACACTATTGCAAATTCCATCTCCACACAAAGCACGAGAAACTTTTGATTCCACGTCCAATTTATCTCAATTCCATTTGATATATTGTCCGCACGTCGAATAAAATATGACTTCTGTGCACATTTGCGAACAATTCCGTTCATTCGCCAACTACACTTTGTTTCATTTTTTTCACAATTTATCTCCCGAACCATTATTCATTTCCGCGCACCGTAGCGACGAAAGACGCGACATTTTCATACACCCCGAGCTAATGATGCCCTTCGCCGCGATAAATCAAGATCACAATCGATCCAGAAATAAACTCCATTTCCATCCGATAAATCGCCACGACGCGCGGATAATTCTCTCGCGAAATAGTCGCGGAAAAGCGGCGTCATTATGTTTTATCGCGCTAACAACAATGGCCGGTCCGCCATCTTCGTTCGTTATGCGGCACTGCGTCCCGAATTTCGCCCCGTTTTCTTTCGCTGTAAACAATTTTCTTTATTGCAGACCGCCGTCCGGTTTATTTACGTATACGCAAGATATGAATAAGAACGTTGTCCTCATCTTCGGACGTAACGAAATATTATATTACGGCGCAACATCAAATCCGCATATGTTATTCCGCTCGCTTGTACAGTACAATATGCAATAAAACAACTTTTGTTGTATCTAACATGCGGCGGCTACTATTCCGATTTATGGCCCTCTGTATGGTTTTCGGGGGGTTTATTGAATGTTGCATGAGTGTGGATGTAATGAATTTATATTTTTAATGGGCGCGTTTCGGACGCGGCGGAATGTCCGGGAATTTCGCACATTTTCCGACCTTAAAAACTCTTGATTTATTTAAAATAAATATTTTTTATTTGTTATATTGTTCGCTTTGTATATTGGTTCTCAATATTCGAGATTTTTATGTGTTAATATTTAAAAAATATATATACAAATTGGAAAATCTTATAATAGAATTTTCAACATCATATATAGTTTATGTGATATTCATTGTGATATAAAACTTTTCTAATACCATCGAAAGTTTTTTCAATGTTTTCTCATCGCTTGTGTTTAATTTGTAGTTACTAAAGAAAATTAAGAAGAAATTCAAATACTATTCCATAATAAATATTTAAAGGTCAATAGTATTACGTTCATTTACTAACCACAATACTAGTATCTAAGCTTCAATAATCAATATAACAATTCGCAAAAAACCGAATTATTTACCTTATAGATATAACATACAAATGTAACAACACTTGATTTGCACAATATGTACCGAATTCGTTTCGATTCAACGAACAGAATTCTTTAATTAAAAAATAACGAACCCGTATAACCTCATACGCGGAAAAAACACATACACACCCATGTCATAGAATACACGCTTTGCGAATTTTCACGGAAATTATTATCGGTTTATCGGAAGGCACCATTTCGGCATGCCCACCAGCGATAAAAGCGCTTCGGAGTCCCGCGTTCGAAACTCCCGCCAACGCGTCGACTAATCTTTTTATCTCGGCCGCGCACAATTAAACAACAGACTATGGGCCGGTTCGAGCGCGTTTCGGCCGCCGCGGGACGGGTGGCGGCCTTGCGCCGTTTTCCCGCGCGCGCCCTTTTCAAACCCGGAAACGAGAAGTGAATAATCGCGTTATATGGTTGTGTAAGTTTCGGGAGATTCGAATTCGTTTTTGTGCGGGATGCGCTCGTGTTTTATATGTTTGGGTGATTTCGATCACATTTGTTTGGATTTATTGTATGAATTAAGCGTATTATTTACGCGTTTTAATTTGTGTAATTGCCGTCCGAAATGACTGGCTTTTGTACAAATTATTTGTATACCCTTAAGTCTTTTGGACAGTAAGTTCGACGACACAAAATAAAACTGTCGAGATCTTAGCCTTAATCGCTCGAGTAAAGCGTTGGCACTTGTTATCTTGCGCTCGTTGTTTCGTATATTTCACCTTTTTTTCTAAGAAAACAAATCTCTCTAAACGTTCTCGAATGCCGCTTAACATTGAAACTTTCTCTAGCTAGGATCTTTATAAAACTTTTCTCAATAATAGATCTTTCAATGCGGAGTACATAAAGCTCTATATAGTCGAGGCTCCTTTTCTTGCGCTTCGGCTATTGTCCATTTATTTCTTAGGGAGAATATATATATTTCACAAATTAAATGGTTATAATGTTTTTTCATTAATTTGCTTGTTTGTTGTATTCGAAACTTTGTTCCTTTTCAGCTTGGCATCGCAGCTGGGTTTTTACTGCCGCCAATGATAGTGAAAAGTAGTCAGAATTTCGAACAAGTCGGACACGATCTCAGCATCATGTTTTATTCTATGGCAGGCTTCACTTCGGTCCTCTTCATCCTCATTTTGTTCTGTGAGTACAATCGATTTAAATATTTTTATTTAAAAAAAAGCTTTTTAAATTTTTACTTATTTATTTTCGCAATCTGAAAGAGTCATATTTTATTTGTTTTTTTTTTCACTGAATGATCTACTTCATTTCTTTTTTGTGTAATATATTTTTTTAGTTTTAATGTGCAAACTGTTTTATTTCTACTCTTAAAATTTTTATTAAATTCCTTTTTATACTCTTTTCCGTCATTAGTCGAGTTAGTCAAGGCTCTGTTTTTTTTCTTTTATTTGCACATTTGTATTTCGCCAGTTTTTTTACAGAAAATTATTTGATGAAGATCGACTATTTTCGTGCCCTTGAACGGCGGTAGACAATGCTAGTTCGCTGTCACACCGGGCATTGGGTGAGCTAAAATGCCTAACTTATAATAGATTAATAAACTTTACAAACTCATTATATCGATTTTAGGAGGACGATTTAATTTTACTTATCTCACAATCTAACCGCTATTGATACCGCATTTGTTTGCAAAATTTCTTCTTTAGAAGAGGCGCTATTGTACACTGAAATTTTGGGTTGACGCAATGTTTAACTGATGTTTTTCTTTTTCAGTTTTCAAAGCTGGACCTCCTACACCACCTTCAGCAGCTCAAGACATTCAGAACCAACCGATCGGCGACAACTTTTTCAAATCCATCAAGCGTTTGTTGACCAACCGAAATTATATTTTGTTGCTGATTTCTTATGGAATGAACGTCGGCTGTTTTTACGCTATATCCACTCTGTTGAATCAAGTCATCCTTCAGTATTATCCGGTACTTATTTTTTTTTATTATAGTAAATTTTAAAATATATTTTTAATATGAATATAATATCTACAGGGTGCCAACGAAGATGCTGGCAGAATAGGTCTTGTGATTGTATTAGCTGGTATGATGGGCTCTGTTATGTGTGGCATAATCCTGGATAAGACACACAAATTCAAAGAAACAGCCTTTGGTGTATATGCAGCATCATTAATTGGAATGGTCATATATACATTTACATTGAACGTTGGATATATTGTGGTTGTATACATCAGTAGTTTCTTATTGGGGTAAGTACATTTACAATGAAAAAAAATGGTATATATTTATATATTTTTTCAATATTTTATAATTCTTGCAGATTCTTCATGACTGGTTATCTAGCTGTTGGGTTTGAATTTGCTTCAGAAGTCACATATCCAGAGCCAGAAGGTACTACAGCTGGAATTCTTAATGCTGCTGCTCAGGTAATATCGTTTTTTTTTTTTTTTAAATACGTATTCATTGCATAAATCTTCATATAATAGATGCTAAATCAACATAAATAAAAATCCATTTGACACATAAAATGGTTATCTTTATTACAGGTCTTTGGCATTGCTTTGACGATGTTGTACGGATATTTACTCAAAATTTGGGGTGACGTATGGTCGAATACCGCGCTATGTGTAATTTTAGTTGCGGGAACTATCATAACAGCTCTTATCAAATCGGATTTACGCAGACAAGCAGCGCAAGGAGTTGCTTAAGCTATAAATATCAATAATTAATCACATTCCTATTGAAAATGTTGAATTCCGTTTGACCACTGCTTTAAAAAGAACATTGATGTTCTGAATCGAAACATGAATTTTGTGAGATTGAAAACTAGTGGTCAATGCGAAATTATCATCTAGTTTTATTGATCGTTTCTCGTTTTAGAATTTAATTTTTATATTATAATTTCAATGAAAACATTAAGGAATCTACTTCTGAGTGTAAGTTTTTATAATTGTATGTTTAAATTTTTTTTCCACATTACATTCCGTTTTTTTTTTTATTTAAGATTTTCTTTAAAATCCCGATCATCATGATTTAGCTTCAAAAATGAGCAATATAAAATATGATGAATGTAATTAAAATTACAATGTATATGAATTTTCAAAATGTAATTACGGTTTATTTTAGTACCGCACGAATATTTCTCAAACGTCACCATGTTTGAATATTCATATTACATGATAATGATATAATATTTTTATAGGATTAATAAATTAGAAAATTTGTGTGAAAATAATATCCTTGAAATAGAAAAAATATATTATTATGTATCATGTAATTCATGTTATAGAAGCACGTATATTAAAAAAGTATTTATTGAAAGTTAAGTCATCTTAAAAAATATAATTTTTTTATTCGAGATAGTAAAGCTCGTAAATCTTAAGTGAAAATATTACACAAAATTTTAAACTTAACAGTTTTAATTAACTGATCTGTATATTAATTGTTATAGATTTTAATCCTTGTGATTCTTTTCACTTGAATATAAATGTTTAAATGAATTTGAAGGGTAATAATTAGATAATAATAGTGATCACTTATGATAGAAAAATTATACAACACTTATTTACAAATACACATTCGAGATATTCCAAAGAGATTCAACTATGAATATATTTGTCAAATAATTAAAAAAAAACTACGTATAAAATTTTCGACAGCAAGAAGAAGAATCTCAAAACAATTATTTTGTAATAATGTTAATATAATATCTTCCTACATGTGAAATTTCTAAGAATGACATGACAATAATCACCTCTTGCCAAATTCAATAATTAATTGACATAAATTAAATGCTTTTATCTCTTAAATAATATAAATTTCATTACACTCGACTATGATTATGTTTTTCATAGTAGAGTTTGTATGATCAAAATTCTGAAGTTTAAAAATTTCATTCCTTAGAATATTCATGATTTTATTGATATAAAATTAAATTATAAGTGTTTGATTTCATACCTTTTTAGGTAAATTATAAATTAAATTGATTTTTTTAAATTTAATTTCAGAAATTTGTGAACAATTTTATGAATTCAGATAAATATTTAAAAATAATAATAATAATAATACATAATGACAATAATAATAATCATGTATACAATCATTCCAATTCATAATCAATATACATAAATATTATTCTGAAGGGGTATATTCAACAGATGCTTTTATCAAAAATCATTTGAAATTTGCTCTAGATCTGTAATAAATTTTATAAGAGAAAGTTATTATTTGTATTCATTCTCAAAATATTAAATTGAGTCCATTTCAATGTGTGTTTTTTTATGTTTAAGCTTATTTATTTTATCTTAAAAAAGTAATAATTGTGATAGTAGTTTAATATTTAGTATTGTCTTATAAAAAAATTATTTGGTATCAAAATTATAATGGCTCACTTTATGCTTCAAGCAAAGCAAAGCTTCATGGCAAAATATCCTTTTAAAGGTTGAATTTAGTTCTATAAAGTTAAAATTGCATTATGTACATATATGTTTTGAATCAACTTATCATATGTATAATTTTAAAGCATTTTTGGCTATTTAGGATTTCGTTGAAA
The DNA here is from genome assembly GCA_028571205.2 of Hydropsyche betteni. Lineage (NCBI taxonomy): Eukaryota > Metazoa > Arthropoda > Insecta > Trichoptera > Hydropsychidae > Hydropsyche > Hydropsyche betteni. The sequence continues at coordinate 95,012 of JAOXNN020000050.1, read as the reverse complement.
ACTTTTTAAGGGAAACACATAAATTGAAATTTCAATTCTTTGTCGATTGAAAAAAATATTTTCTGCATTATTGTAAGAAATGAAAGTAGTGTATGTATTTTTTTTCTTTGAAATGTAACGAAAAGCAATAGTTTCTCATATTTCTAAAAGTGGCTGGTAGTATGTCTACATGTTCTTTATCAATGAAACCTTAAGTATTTTTGTATTGTTTTTGATGTGCAAACATGTGATATATGTATTATATTTTAAAAATTGCGTATAACAGAAATATTTTACATATTAATATGTAAAACGAATTAAAGTGGAAATTGAACCACATTAAAAAATCAAAAACATGTAATGATATGACAATAAACACCCATAGAATATAAAAAAAATTATAAAGTAAAAAGTCTTTCTTCAAACTTTTTCTGCTTATTGTATAAACTTTCATAGAAAATAATTAATATTTTTTATAAATTTTACAAACGTTCATTCAGTAAAATAATTTTTTTCGTTTATATAAATATTCTAAAAAATCCATAAATAAATATTTCAACAGAAATTGTTCGTGCATAAATAATAATTTCATCGAACCGTATACCAATTTTTTTAATCTGAATATTATGTATGTATTTTAGATTTTTATGATAAATGTCGAAAAAAGTATTGATCCCAGAAATTATGGAATTTTCTCAAATAGACATAATATTATTAGTTACATATTCAAAATTTGATTAGTAAGTGCTATTTTTTGACTTTAAATAGAAATTTACTTATAAAAATGTCAGACAATAAAATATAGTATGCCTTGTGATGATTTATTTTATTTTAAAATGTGAAATTAATGTAGAAAAGTTGCTGTGTTAAATAAAAACTATAAGAAATAAAATACCTATGTATTGCAGTTTTACATGAAATTGCTTGCCAAATTTATATGATTATAATAATATTGACAATAAATGTAGATATTATTTGTGTATAGAATCCAACAAAATAAAATGTTACTCGTTTATAAAATGTAGAAAATAAAAAATTCAAATATCTCCTCATCTTTATTTACGCCATTATTACAAATATTGACGATAATCATTCATTTTTACCTTTACCAAATCGCTAAAAAAGACTAGTTTTTAAAAACCCACCGTCAACTTTCAAATAGCATAATAATATAAATTCACGAATTATTCACATAAATAAAATTTAAAAAAAACCACCGATTTCACGAAAACTTCAAACACCCGAACAAATAAAGATGAAAACACCTACCGAGATATGACCTCTACATACAAAGGGTCAAAATAAAAATAAACAAAAAAAACCGCTCGTAGTGGCACTCCTGTATTTGACAGGTGGCGAAAAGGGTTCGACGACAAGCGTTGCGGGCTGCGTTTGACGGACGGACGACGAGCAAACGTCCTTGCGAGATGGCTAAGGAAGAAGACGACGATAGTCTGCCCGATAAGGATGCCGCCAAAGAATTCTATGCCAAATATGAACCCAAAGAAATTATCGGAAGGTACCGTGAACTTGTAATAATAGTCTCGTTTCTTTTTTCAGCGTTTTTTTCACGTTTTTCACGTATTGTAAATTCATGTTAAATCTCTGTTTATGAGTCGAATTTTTGATGAGTTCTGTTTTCATGTCGATTCTTATGTTATTTGATATTAAAGAATTTAGTTCGGTTTGTTTTGGATAAAATGTATGGTTCTTGGAATTATTAAAAAATAGTTGGTAATGTTAGATATCCGTTCTTTGCACTGTTTTCGTGTTGAATATTCAAATGTGATATGTGATTTGCAGAGGTATTAGTTCTACTGTAAGACGATGTATAGAAAAGGAAACTGGAAAAGAGTATGCCGCCAAAATTATAGATCTCAGCAATGAAACTCAGGACTCGGTTGAATGTCATACTATGAGAGACGCCACAAAACAGGAAGTAAACATATTGAGACTAGTCATGTCTCATCCCTATATCAGTGAGTTTATGTTAGTTATTATTATACATTATACACATTTTTTTACAAGTTAACATAAAAAAATTATTGCCATTTTGCTTCTCTTCAATATAAATTGACACTGTAATGTTACACAATAGACAAATATATAAAAACTATACATACATTATATAATTTTTTTTAACACTTTTCTTTCTGCACTTTTTGTTTCTGAATATTTTTAAAACACAAAACATTCTTTCATTTGCTCATATATTTTATTAGTTTGTTACCAAATCTAATAAAACTTGGCAGACGCCCGTGTGTGGGTGAATGCCAAACTTATATTTATATCGCTACTAGTAAAGTTGATTACCAAATATTAGTTTTAGTTGATGTGTATCCATTGTATTGAATGTGCACAATTTACCATTTCAGTTGAACTACAAGATGTGTTTGAATCAGACACATTTATTTTTTTGGTTTTTGAACTATGTAAAAATGGCGAACTTTTTGATTATTTGACATCAGTGGTAACATTATCTGAGAAAAAAACTAGATACATAATGAGGTAAACAATGTTCCGTTTATATATTTACGTATTCTAAAATAAGAATTATAACCAAAATAATTTTTAGGCAAGTTTTTGAAGGTATGCAATATGTTCATAGCCAGAGTATTGTACATCGAGATTTAAAACCTGAAAACATATTACTCGATGACCAACTTAATGTCAAAATAACTGATTTTGGTTTTGCCAAACTTCTGAATCCTGGAGAAAAATTATTTGGTATTTTTTTCATTCATTCATACAATAAAATATTTTGTAACCCGAGCACTTGATGTATTTAGTTGCCCGACTAGAATATCTATTTAAACCTGTTCCACTATTTGAAACAAGAAAAGTATCCTATTTCTTTTTTTTATGGAGCAGCATAATATAAAGTACTGTAAAAATGCATAATCTAACTTCAAAACATGGAAAACTTAACAGTGTTACAATCAAATCTTAAATCATAAATTTTATCTCAATGACGTAATGTTTTTCTTGCCATTGTTTACTATTCGATGTTGTTGTGATGCAGAACTTTGCGGCACTCCAGGATATCTTGCTCCAGAAACACTCCGCGCTAATATGTTCGAAGACGCACCTGGTTATGGGATGGAAGTCGATATGTATGTTGATTTTTATTGATTTTTTGTTAGATAAAAAAAATATTTTCATTATACACTAACCTTCTCAATGGTAATTGGATGTAATGAAACTTTTATATATTTTAGATGGGCTTGCGGTGTGATCATGTTTACACTGTTAGTATGATTTTCATATCTTAAATGTATTGTTATTGTTTATCAAAATATTTTATGTAAATATATTTGTTTTTCAATGCAGTATGAATTGACGTTTGCAGTAATTATCAAGTAGTGAGATAGTTTTTCTTTTTTATTTCCAGACTTGTTGGTTGCCCTCCATTTTGGCATCGTAAACAAATGGTGATGCTTAGGAATATTATGGAAGGAAAATACTCATTTACCAGTCCTGAATGGGCAGATATATCAGGTGAAACTAACTTTTTATTAATTCATTTTCAGTATTACACATGTATCTTTTTCCAATTTTTCAAAATAATAACATGAACAATTTTGCTATTGAAAAAAATAAATTTTTCTTTTAGTATTTTTAACTTTATTTGAGATGAATATTTTTTTTTACAATATTGACTTTTACAGAAGCACCAAAAGATCTTATCAGAAGACTGCTCGTTGTAGACCCAGAAAAAAGAATCTCATTAGATGACGCTCTGAAACATCCTTTCTTTAACACAGTAGTGAGTGATAGCTCATTATTTAATTTTTTCGCATATTATTTAGAATTTATTGAATATATTACTTTATTTTTCACCATATTATAGATACTTTATATATGCATTTATAATTTATTGTTAATTGTATATTTCTTTCTATACTTTTTGATAACTACTTTTCATTAGAAAAAAATAATGCATTTATTTGGCATACTTGTAGTTATACTAAAGATTTCTGCTTATTTTTAAATTTAATTTGAACTAATTTAGTTTACTTCTTATTATTTTGCAAAGCACTTTCACTTGATTTCTTCTAGTTATGGGATCAGGAGATGGCACCTTTAAAACAAAGCTTTTCTGCACAAGGCAGGCGGATATCGAGAATTGACCAATTGGCATTGGTAAAGGAATTGGAATGAACTAATTTTAGATTATAAATATTAATCTATTGACAAACTTTATGTGGAGCCATATTTCACAGCGTATTACAATTAGTATAGGAATTTTTCATTAAGAACATAAGATTTTCACAGAAATTTTTTCACTATATTCAATAATGCTATCCATTTATTTTATTTTCCTTATTCTGAAATAATTTTAAAACAAATTAAGTTTTCTTTATATTCTCATAAGTTTATAACATACTTCATATATTATATATGAAAATTATTTTCATATGGACTTTGTCCGTGTATTTTTTCTTATCAAAAATTTAAATTATTGTTTTTATTATGTTCAAATGATTATCAAACTAAAATTATGTCATTAACTAGTTTATATACGCCCATAAAGTATATGCTATGCAAATATGGACAATTAAGAAGAATTCCAACTAACAAAACTAAGAAAACAAGCAAAAGTCACACACATTGTTCATAATTTTATTCTGTGGTGTTTCTTTTGTTGTAAACTGTATTGTGTTTAAATCTAAAAAAATCTCATTTTGAAAATAATATCACCCTTGTGCTCAAAAGATCGTAAATATTTTTCAATTTGTATGAATCCCTATATTTTGTGTAGATATCACTGTTTTAATAACTTGGTATTTTATTTGTTTTTTCTGCTAATTATTTTGAAAATAAATTCCATTTTTCTACTAACATGAATAATTGTATAAAAGTATTCTACTAATATAATAATTTCAACCTAATATTTACTTTTGCATGTACTTTTATATGTTAGACTGACAAATTAATTTTCTAAATCTTTTTTTACTATGTTTTGATTTATTTTATTTGTTTCTAAAATTTTATTTTAATTTATTATTTAATATTTTGTGTCTCTCGTTATTATAGCAACTTAAGACTGCATCGTTTAATGCTCGGAAGAAATTTAAATTTGTGATAATGGTAGTCCGTGCAGCAGTTCGTATAAAACGTTTCCGTTTTACACCCGAAGCACTCGATCTTTCAGTGGCAAGATTGGATCCGTACAGGCTGAAGATGCTAAGAAAGGTAGTTTTTTTTTTTTCTTTTTGTAAATTTGACTTAATAATATAAGATGATTAGTCTTCATAAAAAAAATAATCGTTTTTCAGATAATCGATGGATGCGCATTTCGTGTTTATGGCCATTGGGTGAAGAAGGGAGAAGGACAAAATAGGGCTGCTCTTTTTGAAAATACTCCGAAAACTGAACTTAAGAATTTGTATGTTATAAATTTGAGCCGATAACACTGGGCTTATTTGCGAACATTAGTCAAAAAGTCAATGTTTGTAGCGTTTTGGAAAATATCCCTCGTTTTTTGTTCCGGGGATTTTGTTAATCATCAATATAAATTTTCACACGTGTCGCACATTAAAAAAATTAATAGATAAATTTATGTTCATCTCGATGTTGTTTTAAAGATTCCATGAGTTGTTTTATGCCTTTTACTGTTAATTAAGCTAATTATATATATTGATTAATGTTTATGTAATAAAACTCATTTATGATATTCATATTAGAAGAATTAACGATGTTTTCGTGAAAAGTCAAAAATACCAAACTAATGTTTATAAGATTTACAAAAAAACGTATCGTTTGCCATGAAAATGGTTATTGATAACGGTTTATGAATTTCACTTATTAAAACAAAGCGAGCAATGTAGTTATTGCTAAAATTTTGAATAATATTTTGCCATTGTGAAAAATTTAAAATTCTATTGTATATTTTTGAGAAACACTATTGTAAAACGAATACGTTGAAAATAATTTTGGAATATTTACGATGGTCTATTTTTTTTAATTAAATTTGAACAAGAGACGAAAAGTCGCCTAGACCTCTTTCGCATGACACGCGATTGTTGCAAGTCGACGTTTGCAATGATAAAATTAGACAAATTCAGCATATATGTTACCTCGCGAGGACGCGCAGGACTCTGACTGAATTTAACAAAATTATATTTTAGTTAACATTATGATTATAAATTTCTCGTAGTCGATCGTTTTCTTCGTTCGTCGAAACTAGTCCCGATCGTCGAAAAGTTCTTCGTTTCGTCCCGGAATGGGAACGCGCCCGTTTTGCGTCCCCTTTCGGTCGCCTCGAAGACACTTTATGTATGTAATAAGTTGTAACATAAATGTTCTCAATGTGAAAATTAAACTTGAAACGTTTTCGAATCGTCCACGACGGAAACGTAAAATTTCGCTTACAAAAATTTGCGCAACCTCTGCGTTCCTTATTTTCGAAAGTATACACGTGCGTGCATTTGAATATACGTATATTTTTTATGAGAAACCCGAGAGTTACGCCCTAATCTCTTCGAACGATAGGAAGGAATCTGCATATTTTCGCCAAACGAAAATCGCACACGTTCACGCTTCTATATTTTTGATGGAAGATTTTCAAACGAATATTTATTCGATCGTTAAATGTATGTAATTTATTCTCAAAAAATAAAAAGATATCGAAACGAACGTCCCGTTGTTTTAATTTCTCCCCGATTCGAAATCGCCGCGCTCGTTTGTTGTCGGCGGCGGGGCGAGGGCGCGCGCGGGGGCGGGAGGTCCCCGGCAGCTGTCAGGCGGGCGGCGTGCGCGCGTGTCGCTCGCGCGCGATTGGTCGCCGCGGTCACGTGGCCCGTCACGTGCGCGCGGCTCCGGCTCGCGGTTGGTCGCCTTCTCCCGAGCCACGTGAGCTCGCGGCGTGGTCGGCGGCGCACTCGCGCTCCGTCGTCGGTCGGGTCGCCGCGCTTCCGTAGCTCGCGGCCTCCGCCGGTCGGACGCCCTCGCCCCGACGCTCTTCCTCACGCCGCCGACGACGGAGCCGACGCCCTACCGCTGCCGACCGACGACCGCCGACGCCCCGCGAGCGTCCTCCGCTCGACGCCGCCTTTGTTGCGCAACTCGGCGCGGCGTCGCGCACATCGATCGCGCACAAACGCCAGCTTCGCTATTTACAAACACGGCCGCCCGGCGCCTTCCCCGACGACCGCATGGAGGGGCGGCGCCCGAACGCCCGAACCGCGATGCGCGCTCCGTGAGTACTTCATCTGTCAAATTCTTTGTTTCGCCCCGCTACGCAAACTTCTGCGTCGATAGCGTGTCCTGTGTGGTCACGTGCGCGCCACCGCCAGCTGGAGTCGCCGCGAACTCTTCCGACTTTCTCCGGTTCGAAGAGTGACGGACGCTCCGTTCGAATTGCGCTCCGCGACTGCATAATAGTGCAGCGCGCATTTGCGCTTTCGGCGAACGCAAAATAGACGTCTGGAACACCGGGTGTCCCGTGCGGGGGGAGAGGGCGAAGGGGAGTGCCGCGTGTCAGCGCGTCCAATGGGAGCGCGCCTTCGCGGTGACGTCAGCGTTCGGCGTTCGCCGATTGGCCGGCGCGCCCCCCTCCCGGCGGCTGTTTACGCGTCCGCGAGTGACAGGCCGCGACCTTCACGCGCAGCGCGCACGTGCGCCGCCACTCCTTCCTCCTCCCCCCTCCCGCCGCCCACCTTCGCTCCGCCGCCGACACCCTGGAAATACGCTCGTATGCCGGCACGTCGTTGTCTTTTTTTCAGCTACCTCTCGTTGCCCGCGACTATGAGATTCCAACCAGAAGTGGAACTCGAAACCGAAACGCGGACGTGGCGACGACCCCGTCGACGTTATCGGCGACGATTATGCCGTTTCCAATAAGAAAATCGGCTTGACGTTTGCGTCAAAAAAAAAAAATCGATTTTTAAATTCGTAATTTTGTATGTACGATGTCTTGACGATTCGTCGTCGACATACTTTACGATGCATTGACTTTTTTTTTAATATTTTCTGGTAATTTTTAAGGGCGGGCGTTGAGGCCGAAGGGGAGCGATGAGCCTGGCTACGCTGCTGGAGGCGGCGCGCTTCCTGGAGCAGCAGGAGCGGCAGCCGACGCCCAAACCCAGATCCAAGAGTGAATGTATAGCAGGTCAGTTGTCTTTTCCCGAACTTCCATTCGAAAATCTTCGACGTGACGCATACCGATCTGTCCGTTTGCAACGTACTGCACCCGCTTCGCTGTTATGCGTCGTCGGAACTTTGCCAACGTTCTTTCCGATTACGATGTGCATTCGTCGCGTTCGTTTAGGTCGACGTCGTGATGCAATTCGATTTTTATCGATGAATTTTCCTTCTTGTGTAGTTCGAATTCGACGCCGTATCTCGATCGTCTGCCGTGAATTATACTTTTGTCCGACTCGCTGCGACGTTCGGTATGACAACATTCTTATCTAACACGTGCTGCAGCGATAAATCCAACACGAATCTCGTCCGCTCTTATCGCTCGTACAAAAACGGAGCACTGACACATGGAATTCGAAACGACGAAAATAATGCAGCCGTTGCACAGTTGAAGTGTATCAGGTTGACCTGGGAAACGTCCTTGGAATCGGCGCGTGCAAGTCGATCGGCCCCGCCGCCCGCCGCTCGCCTAAATACATCATTATCATAACATCATGTGACAAATTAGTGTCGTTTTCGCAACTGTCGCGAATCGTCGAACAGCCTCGAATTCGAAAACGTGCATTTTCTACACGCGGTTCATTGTTACCTGTCCGTTCGCTAATGCACCGCGTCCGTAATTCTCGGAAATGACTTTTTCGTCTGGGTGTTCTATTGTGATTTTTTTTTGTGCGCATAAAGGTGTACGAAATTCTTGAACGATTTCTAAAAACGACGTGTTCTTCGAATTGTACGAAAAAAAAATTTTTTTTTTTTTTTAAATATACATTCAACGTTTTGCGTCATGGTCGATCGGGCGACGCGATCGCTCCACAACCCAGACCACCACCCACCCAACCCTCATTCTACAAATCTACAAGTCACAAAGTCAACTCACAATACATTTAAAAAAAATCAAAAAAACGCACACAAAACGTACATACACACACACCCCAAACCACAGACGGCATCAAGTACGCGGCCAGTGCGAGTGCGTGCGTGCCGGCGGCGGTGACGTGTCGGCGCAGTTCATTGACGGCGCGCTAGGGGGGGAGGCGGGGCGCGGCGGCGGGGGCGGGGGAGGCCGCTAATTCCGCTCGCGACTCGTCGCTCCAGTGCCGACACGGCAGCCACACAACCAACGCGTATCCGCTCGTTCTACTATTATATACGTGCATCGTATCGCTCTTCGCCACCACCCCACACCTTGTACGACCTCGCACCTGTTTCGGAATCGCGCGGTTGGTACACGTGCGCGCTCTTTTCCCACACTCCCTCCACACGCCACGTGCTCGATCTGTGCACTTTTCTTCGAAATTTGAAATGCATCGATTTTGACCGGGCGCGCCCCGCTGCATCTGGGACGGCCGTTTTTGTTGTTGTTTGTTCGTGCGCTTTTTGCGCGTCGCCTTTTCCGCGGACGCGACCCTGACCTATATCCCCCGCGGGAAACGGGACCCGGGAAAACTGGGTTACGGTCGATCTTTATGCAATCGGTCTCCGGAGTCCGGACGGAAAAGCGCGTTTCGCGTCAACGTCTGTTTTTTGAAATTTCGCGGCTCGAAACGAGCCATTTCAAAATAAAAACCTGTACGCGTTCGGTAAACATCGATAAGGGCGCGTTATCGGCCCCTTTCGCGGATCCGTTCCGTGTTTCTTTGTTGCGAATTTCAAATCGGCCGCTTGAAAGAAATTTGCGCCCTCCGCAATTTAGCTCTTGTACTCGTCGTGCAGAAGACCGTTACGCGTCGGCCGCTCGGAATGCTTCGGTTGCATTTTACCGAGTCAACAGCAGCAAGCGACATACCGGTTCTTACCAGCTCGCCCTCGTCGCACACCTTCGACATGGCGAGCACTTCTTTGTTTCCGACATTCCGCCGCGGGTGCGTTCGCGCATCGCCACTCCTGAAGGCTCTCGCGCGATCCGCCGCCATGATAAGCGCGGCTGACCGCCGCCTGCTCCTCCTTCTCTTCCCTTGCGAAGGGTCGAGGGTCGGCGGTTGACGGTAGAGGCTTCGCACGGTCGACGTGTGTGCGTTTGTTGTCGTAGTACTGTCGCGGAACGTGGTCGTTTTTGTTTTTGCGTGGTGAAAAAAGGCGACAAGTGCGCTTGCGCAAGGTCGCCCCCGGGTTTCTAGGAAGAATCGTATAGTACAAATGTCAACGATCGCACGTGCTACTTAAATTTTGTCTGTTCGCGTCGGATGTTATATCTTTTTCTTTACGATGCTGATGTAATCGTTCAAATTTCCGCACATTCCTCGAAACCTTTTGTCTTTTTCCTTAAAATTTCTTCGATCGCTTTAACGTGATCGTTGAAATTTTTGCATATTTTTCAAATGAATCGATTTTTCCGCAGTGTTTATACGCCGACAATGACTCATGTATTGGTTTCGAAATAAAATGAACAAGTGAAAACAATGCGTCCGCGAGTGACAAGTGCCCTATAGCCGGGTCGTTGAGCAACCGACTCGACCAGCTCGGTTCGCCAATATATCCCACTATTGACAGCCGTAGGTGTCTCGAATTAGCACCCGGTTTGCGTTGAAATAGAATGGGTGTCCTAATGGAATCGAGCCAGATCAACATCCACGCGAGGGCCGAACAGAACTTGAAGCCGGCTGCGGCCCTTTTCACGGCCGACAAGTGCAAGGACGGTGTCCCCTCGCCGGACAGGCCGTCGCCTGTCCAGTCCTCGGAGGGCTCGGCGGCCTCGTCGTCGGTCACCAGGGAGTATTACCTGGTGCCGGCGCAGTGCTGGAGCCCGGCCGTCTCCTATGTCCACCGGGAGAACGCCACCCCCCTCGCCAACGGCAGGGTGACCCAGAATGCGCCGTCGCTCAAGAGAAGCGAGAGCCCCGTGTCGCCCAAGTCGATGCCACCGCCTAAGAAAAAGTGGATGAAGAATTTTTTGGGTAAGCTGTTGGATAATCGCGATGTATCTAGTTCTTCGATGGGTTTTCGAAAAAAATATTCGTTGTGTAACTTGCTGGATATTTCTAAATGATCCATATAATAAGTTGTTTCGTATTGCGAAGCTATTCATTTTTATTTGTTCGGTGATATTTACAAAACATTCATGTTTATTTCATTTATTTGTTTTGCATACTACATTGCAATGGAATCACAATATGTACACGACGATGAATCGTACACGTGTTGAAATTCACAGATCGACGAACCTACAGTCTTCAAATCACCCTTGTTGAAACCAATCCCCATCGATATCTACAGTTAAGAAATAAGTACTTCGGTTTGTACATGGATTCAAACTCATCCAAAATTATCTATCTTCTAGACAACACATCCCAACTAATATTAAAATTTTGCATACGTAGACACGAACTCATGCCGAAATTCACTTATCCGACGAACCTACACTCTTCATACACACACGAACAACCCATCCACGACACCGACACAGATTAGAAGCCACCACGTTCAGCTGTACATATCGCCTCGTGGTACACGAGTGCGTGTCGTCAACCTTGACTCCACTATTTATTTATTTTAGTGTATCTTTCCCCGCCGCGCGTGCGCCTATTTATAAACGACCCGCCTCTCGTTTACACACACACACTCCGTCGAAATCTGCCTCCATTTTTCACTATTGGATTATCCAATTTACACGTGGAAAAGCCGACGTTGCATAATGGCCACTCGGCTATTTTTGCGCCGAAACGGACCGCGACGCGTCCAGATATTTACGAGTGCGTGTTTCTTTCGGTTTATCGCCGCTTTTTACGCGTTTTCGATTGAAAAATGATTCGGCGTTAAATTGCGATCGCGAGCCGGATTTTTGCGCGGCGGCCCCAAAAGCGGTCTTCGAGCGTGCTGTGTCTGACAATAGAAAAAGAGTCGGTCTTGCGTTTGTGAAAATTTGCGAAAATCGAACTGTTGTCGTTTATGGATTGTTCGTTATATGTTGTTTTTTTATGATTTGATAACGTTATAGCAGTATACATATGTATTCTGCGATTCTTAACCAGATGGTCGATCGTTGCCATTTTGATATTTTAATTCGGTCTACAATATCCATCATTTTGGTAGTGTTTTTAGGTCTGCTGTATCTTTCTTCGTATGTTTTCGAATTTCGTGCTTTCCCCGCGATTTCTATAGACGACCCGTTTTAATTTTCAAAAAATCGACTACGACAAACTTTCTGTTT
>JAOXNN020000050.1:39075-78742 GCA_028571205.2 Hydropsyche betteni | reverse complement strand
AGTTACTCGAGTCTGGAAGCAACTTTTCGGCCAGGCGCCCACCGGCGATTAGTCGCGGCGTTATTTATAATGGACCACATTGTTTTGGCTTGAAGTGCGCCCATAAACCATAGGGGCGCACTTCAACCTAAAACAATGCGACTAATCGCTTGTGGTTGCCTGGCCTTACTGTTGTGAACAAAGTACAATTGATACAAGAATTCGAACAATCTTGCAGCGATAATTAGAAGGTTCCTGACTGCCAGGAAGTCATGTTACCCTCAAAACATTCACAGCCTTCTACAATCTTTGAATTTTTCTCATTCTGAAAGGTGTTTGTGTTTGCCCATTGTCCATTACTCTGTATCGTCCACTTTGCCGAACGATCAGAGCACAACGATCGGGCTCTAATCTTACTTCCTACCTACGTATCCCTTTCGTCCACTTTTGACGCGCACAACATATCATTCTTATAATAACGTAACCGCACTGAATCACCGGTGTTACGTATCGAGTGAATGAATCAGATATAATTTTCGGATGTTTTTTTCCTGCGCAAAACAACATGCCCAGGATGTGTACGTATGAAAGTACGTACGTAACTGTCGTAGACAGGGGCCGAGATACACCGTCCCACCTGTTACCACATTCCGCGGTGCGCCGACTCCGTTCGCGAACGTTTTCGCATTTCGTTTCGCCGTGAATGCGTTCGGTTCGTGAAGGTAATGCAATAATTGTTGTGGGATTAGCAATGCATGAGGAAAATTGACTGTCGATCGTCGACGACTTCGCTTTATTATCCAGTTTTGCAATCTGATACTGAATGTTTGATGCGTTGCGTTTGGTAATTGAATTTCGCTTTTGCTTCAGCCTGTCGTCGCTGATAACATATTGTGATGTGTACATACTTGCTACATTGTATATCTGTTTACATGGTTATCTATATGAAAACATATTGTATCGATAACGCAACGTAAACGCACTGTACATTTTATTTGTACGGCCGTGACACCTGTCTCAGCCGTTTCTGAATGCAACACGCCCAACATTAAATTTAGAAAAATATCAAAACACAGATAACACCATCGAAATCGTTATCTCAACGCGATTCGACACACAATACGGCATTGATTACTTTCAAAAGAATCAAAACTACTATTGCGATCAACTTAAAACCCCCTCCAACGTACTTGAAAACACAATACTTTAATCAAAATTTTTCAACACCTCCGATACACGAATACATTTCACAATCCGCACATATCAGCGGTGCTCATTTATAATATATTATTTTCCAACAAAAACAACACGCGATGCAAATGTCGATCGCGCGCCCCAGTTCGAGCACCGCTGCCCGCGCGTCCGGTCCAGGCCGCTCTCGTTGTCGGTGATGTGAGGTCATGTCGGTCAGCGCGTGCGCACCGCGCCGAGCACGCGGCGCCCGGTGCAAGGTGAGCCCCCGCCCCGCGCCCCGCGCCCCCGCCCCGTCACGTGCCGCGACCGCACCCCGCGCCTCCCCCTCGTCTCGCGTATCTTCCCGCCCCCTCCCTCCGTTTCTCCGCTTTGTGTCTTTACTCCCCCCCCGCCCGCGCGCCGGCCCCGCCCCGCGCACTTGCAGCGGTCTCGATTTCACACGTGCTCTCGGTTTGTGGGTGTGCGTTTTGTGGTGTGTATGTGTGCGTGCGTGTCGTTTTTGGACGGTGTGTTGTTTTGGGTTGCGGCGCAGTGGCTGTTGAACTGTGGGAATTTCGATGCAGTTCGGTGGATTGTTTCGATTTCGAAAGTGGCTCCGGATTAGGAAAGTCGAGATTCGGCTTTGGTCGTTACCCTTGTCATTCGATGCAAAGCGACGTGTTTGTGTACTGGGGTTTTTTTTTTATCGGCGTGGCGCATAATGCGAAGGCATCGCTCGCATTCTTGGCTGCTGATTTGTGCAAATACTAGTGTAGAGAATGTAGGTTTATTTTTTTTTTGTTTGAGTTTTCTGGCATTCTTCGAATTGATACATGTCTTTGAAGTGTACTGTCTCGAAAAGTATGTTTGCGCTAATATGAAGGTTTCTTTTGTATGCATGTTTTCGGGAAATTGTCAATATGTACTCATATCGATTGTTAATTTTATGTGTAGCGAATTTGGGAATTATGCTCGGAAATGTAATTAACGTGCGTACGTCATGGCGTAAAAAATGCATGTACAATCCACTATCTATCGTGATTCGATCAAAATATTGATTTGACTCATACGACCTTCACATTTATCAGTTCCGCTTCAACTAATTCTGCGTATTGCGTACGTTTATATATTCTTTTTTTAATTTGAATTGCAAAGACCGATTTATCTACCATTTTCGGATTCCAAAACAGCAATATTTATTCCAGACACACGATCGACAATTGAAACGTACACGAAATTTAACAGTGTTATTTCATCATTTAACATTATCTAGGAGAAACGTGCAAGAATTTTCAAAACATGCAATAATCTCCGCGTGACATGGAACAACAACATTATCGAACATTCGAAAAATGCGAACGACCTTATTCTTCGAATCCTCTTGTAAATATTTCGCACATTCCTCCAGTGCGTGCGTTTATAACAGGATTACGACTTTGGCACTCTAACAGGCCATACATCGTTTGAAGCATTACATACGTTCGTGTGCGCTTAATGCCAAAAATACAATGCAAAGTATGAAAAACGAAAGGCGTTTACGTTTATCGGCGTTACACAACGGACACGTGACGTTCTTCCGCGGATCGTTGCATAAAATCGCGAGAAAAAGAAAATCGATAACGCGATCGCTTTCGATTTCTGCAACAATATTGCTCTTATCTCTATTTACAATGAATTACGCACGAAATTCGTCAATTTAGATAATTTATTCATGTTCAAACGTAAATTTATCAATAAATATTTTATGTACTTAGGTAAAGCATATATTACCCAATCCATTTGTAATCTTTTTTTTCTATAGAACCGTGTTATATAAAACGTACTATACAAAAATAGGTCACAATTCATTAACCGTGTTACATCGAAATCTTGCTATATAAAACCGTGTTGTACGAAACCCGAGGGTATACGGTTTTGGCTTTTTAGATCCGCGTTCAATAATGGCTGACATTCGTCGGATCGTGTGCGCATATTCGGCCAATTTCTCTCGTGCACTTTCGAAATGGCCGCGTACACGTGACCGAGAGAGCACGCGGACGACGTCGACCTCGCCGTCGACGCGAAAACAGTGGCGTAGCCAGTTTTGCTTCTGTTTATGCTCGTCGGATTCTGTGGGTGTACAATGATTGCCTTTTGCGCTGTGATCGTATTCGACGATTTTTTCGCTACGTGTTGCTGATGCTTTTTATCGGGTCAATCGACCACGTGCTTCTCCCCAGACAGCCTTGGCGCAAACCAGTTTAAAAATTGTTTTCGCGCTATCGTTTTGTTTGTATCGACATACGAAAATGTAACGTTTTTACGTCCATGGCGCGGGGTCTTATGAAATTTTTGTCGTTTTGTGTATTTTCGTTTAGAATCGGTGACTAATTCTGCGCTCGCTGTGCCCTTGATACGACCCCGATCACAATCGAGATTATTAGTGAATGTCCGACGATAAACGATTCCACGTTACGTTTTCACGTACACGTGAAGAATATTTTCGAATGGAAAATCTATATCCGCGAAAACCTCGACCTGATCCGATTTAAAAAAATCGCGCGCACGACCGTCACGAAATTAGGAAGTAACAAAAGCTTCAACAGACATGAATAATCATCCTTGACTTTAGGCGTGTGTTATATTACGACAAAAGTGGGTCTAGGTTCGTACCACATTTTCCATGTATACGCATGACACGTATCCGATCACGACTCTCATTGTTTCGAACGACTCTTTTGTGTTCCGATTTGTAATTAAAAGCGCCGCTCGCGACTATGTTGTGTATAATCCGAGGAGCGATTGCGAAATCTCTTTTCGCATTTATAAATCGCAAACTACGTCTTTGGTTACACAACCTGCCGTAAGCCGATTATGCATTTGATTGGTTTCTATGAAGGTTATGACAAACCTCTCAGGATTCGTGTGATTGACGCAATCGACATCTTTCACAAATGTGTGTTGTTTGTGCGAATTGCGAAATCGAGCGATATTTGCGCGCGCTTTTAATGCTAATTTGTCGTAATTAAACCGGCGCTTGAAATCGTTTATCTACAATTAATTTAATTGTATGTTTTGACCGTATGATTGTTGTTTCGCAATGTCGGAGTTGTTTCTCGTGCGGCGTTATCTTCGTTCTTTCAAACATTTAAAACATTATTGGTTATTTTTGATTCTGTCTGTTTTTATTTCTGCGTGTCTTTCGCGGAGTTCAACGCACCGCGCTCTTTTCGCTATTTATACGTTTTTTCACTAGTATTTTTGAAAAGTGCGAATTTTTAGCGCCTCAGCGTTTTATTCTGGGACGGCCAGAGCGCGTTCACGTTCGTGTTTTTGTATCAAATGACAACGTTTTTTTACATGTACATACACATTTAACGTGTTTTAATTTGTCCAAAATTGACATTTTCATCCAAATTTCCGCGCTACGACGTCATAGCTTAACGCCCACGCGGCTGTCCGCCCACCCACCCTCCCGATGGCCACCCTTGTGACCGTTTAACCCAGCAAGCCTTGCGTAAGCCAACTACGCCCCCGGTCCTCGTTTACACACACCAAGCAACAGATTGTGCTGGTACAACGGGGAATTTAATCGAATCGAATTGTACATTTTCTTGCGTTTGTGAAGTAGAATTGGATTATGTAATTGTTTTTTCGAAGAAATTTCGTCGATCGACCTTTGTAACGTTATTGATTCGATCCGTGGCCCGATTCGTAAATGGAATACGTTGCAGCGTTGCATCGAAAACCGATTTAAAATTGTGCAAATGCGATTGCGACATTCGTTGAAATTCGAGTAAATGGAAAAAAATACGCGCGTGGTACTTTTGCGTGTCGTGTGTGGAATTTTGTATTTATTGAATTTTTATTGGTGAAAATGACTTTGTGTGAAGTTGAATAGGTCCAGTTTTGATTTTTGGATTTAAAAAGATAATCGGATTAGATTTTGAAATAAAAAAAATATATATTGATGGGGAATATCAGATAAGAGGAACGATGATATAATTTATCGTCATTCATTCACCAGTCACTACTAGATAAAGACCTCTCTAATCCTCTTTCAAACCTTTCTATCTAAAAAAAAACTCATCCAATTCATTCCGTATGTTTTTTTATTTCATTATTTCATTGTCCAGACGACCTTTTTATTTTCTTTTGTGACCTTCCCATACTATTTATAAACTATCTAAACATTACACAATTAAATTAATTATTCCATCATTTACGCATATCGACTATTAAATAATTATAATTTCTTCGATACGTCAATATTTATCATTTTTTTTCACGAATAATAAAATTATTGCAAAAAAACAACAACAAAATTCCAATTCGTACTAACGCTATATATAAGTTTCATTTAAAAAAAAAACGAGACGATTTTTCAAAAGCATCTCGCGAAACTGAACCTTCGCGGTATGTAACCGACCGCGCGTATTGGTATGCGTGCGAATCTTCACCTCGCACGTTGGCGGCAATGTGCATGTGTGCGAGCGCGCGGCGTCGCGTCGCACATGTGCTATGCGTTGTGAATGAGCAATGGTGGGGGGGGCGCAGCACGTGGCCGAGCACGTGGCGCGGTGACGTCACCGGTGCGCGCGCACTCACTCGATACTCGGCCGAGAGGCCGCAAGCGCCTGAATGGTGACCCGTCCGCCCCGCCGGCCCCCTCGCCCATCCCCACTTCGCGGTTACATAACGCGGCGCTCAAACCGTGGGATACGTGTTTGTATATGTTTTCCGCTTTATTTTCGTGCGCGTTCTTTGTCCGGCGGGTCGGAATGGCGTCGTCGCGTTTTGCATATTTAAATTGTCACGTTGCGTCCGATGATTTAGGCCGCACTTTCTAGCCTTTGAGTGTGTCGGCGGCGCCCGCGTATTTGCGCGACGCTTCGAATCTGGTCTACCGAGTGAGAGTCGGCGACTTTTTAATGTTTTGACGCCATATGGCGGTCGAAAGTCGACGAGATCCGTTTTGACATTTACCGTTTTTGTTTACTTCTTCTAATTTTGATCGGAAATATAGTTGGTAAACGTCTTTCCGAATAGACTCCGTTCACGCCCAGCGTGTTTCTATATTCTAAATTGGCTTGTTGGCATTATAAATGCGGCGTGCGGATGGGTGTCGCGGATTACGTGCTCGTTAGCTCGTGCACCCCACCTCCGTCCCGGCATTCCATTCGACGACCATTGCCGTCGTCACCTGACCACCTCCGTCGTTTTCGCGCGCGCAAACAAACTCAAAACCGTCCGTTTCAACTGGGTCAACCCGAACCGCGGGTACAATAAGGACGCGAATTTCGAAATCGATACGCCATCTTCGATTCTGTTTTTTTTTTTTCGCACGATTCTCGCGCTACTATGGCGGCGTCTAGACGAGGTCTCCGCATCGGCAACGGCGGAAGGGGCAAGGATAACTGGATTCGGCGTTCGCGGGGCGACCTTGCGCGTCAACAGCACGCGCCCGCTATCGAATCGTTGACCCGCCGGCCAGGTCCGCATCGGGGGGCCTCCGGCGCCCCCGACTCGGCCATTGCGACGGAGCTTGTCGGGAGAGCGGAGTCGGATGCGTTGAGTGCAGACGGTTCTAGGGCCGACTGCGCAAGTGACCTTGTCGCCGGTCGGTCGTCCGTGCGACGGTTCGCTCCTTGTTCTTTTTGTCCTAGTCCTTTTCGATGTAAGAGTGGGTTTTAATATTGATCGATCCCATCGGAATGCTTTCCGAAGACGCTTTGTTGCAGTCACGTTTTTGGTCCGATGAAAATGATAACGGCTCCTAATAACCAAAAATGTGTTCTATCTGACTAAGGCGATTGGTCAATAAATCAATTTATAAAGCTTGAGATGCCCTGAAAAGGATCTTATTGTTGAAGATTTTCTTTTCGTTCGGCCACTTACGTGATAAGGAAAAACTTTGTGAGAAATTCCGAGAACTTGTCCGGCTACTATGAGTTATGTTATGCATAATTGCATAGTGAATGGTGTTTTTTTTTTTTTTTTAGATACATACGTTAGTTGTAGAAAATGTAAAAATGAAGTCCGCGTTTGCATTTCATCCATTTAATTTTAATTTGTTATCGTACGGTCAACCGGTACCGCTCACCACCGTCCGACTTTTATCCACATTTGTTTGCATGCGTCGAATACAATTATTTTCGAATGGGTGTGCATTGTTAATGTACATACATGTTTTCTTTTTCAATTTAAAATTGCCTCTCGATAACACCTATCGTTTTTATTTACGACTCCAATATTACAAAATTGTATAATATTTCTAACACAATCTACATATTGAAAAACTCGGATACGATTTTCTATATAGTACTTCAAATAGTAAAAAAGCTTGGATTTTAAAATCTAATTAATTTCGTTTACTTCTTTCCAGAAGAAGAACCGCCTCATACTCCCATAGTTCTGCCTCGCAATGGCCTGCGCGGTCCTCCACCCGCCAGCGCCCCAATTGCCGTTCCACCTCCGTCATCCCTCGGGGGACACATTCCCGCTGGAATATCCGCCTTGCCTGCGCTTTTCACTGACAGTGGTTCTGATTTGCCACGAGCTCGAAGCAATAGCAACGGGTACACGTTTGATTCAGTTATTTTTGTGGGGTTTTTTTTCGAATGTGTGGTTTGATGTTGAGTTTTCCTTCAGGTCGAGTGGGCCGCGCGCTGGAACAAGAGAAGTCCATAACAAGTTGGAAAAAAATAGAAGAGCTCATTTGAAAGAATGCTTCGAAACGTTGAGATTGCAGCTACCTTCGTCGACGGATGATAAAAAATCTTCGAACCTTTCAATCTTAGACTCTGCCATCAAACATATTCAGGTAATTTTCGATTTGATTTTTTGAATTCAGATTCAATTATTTTTATAATATAAATCAATTTCATAATCGCTTTTTTAGTTGTTGAAACGCCGCGAAAAAGATCTTGAACATGAAATGGAAAGGTTGGCTAGGGAGAAAATCGCTCATCAACAAAAATTATCGGCATTGCGCAGAGATTTTCCATCCCAAACAAGGATTAGAAATCCAACAAATCATGGTGAGTTCTTTGTCGTAGAAAAATTATATTAAACTTTAAATCAAATTTTATACGAATATTTTGAATTTGTAGATCGAGAATCGTCTATGGAAGTTGATGAACCAATCCCATCGAGACTCAGTCCATTATTTTTAAGTTCTTCTGTGTCTAGTGCACCGGTAGGTTTTATTGAACTGATGATATGTTAGAATAAATTGTTGATCGTGAAAACTAATACTTCATTATAACTCAATAACAGGTTCCAATGTCACATAGTGGTTTGGAAATATCTGTGACGACTCAATCTCCCATTTTGAATAGATTAAGTCCATTGACTGTTCAATCTAATATATCTACTTCTTTAGATCTCACTACTAAGTCTTCCAGACCACACACTCAGGTATTTACTTAAAAGATTTTCTTCAAATAAATTATTCCTACTTAACTTTTTTTGATAATCCTCTTTTTTTAGGTTGTTAATTTACATCCAAACAACAGTCCATCTACATTCACTTCGCGTTTGGGACAAAATACATCACCACCTCAATCAACGTCTATGGGTCAAAGACTGCAATCTGCCCAAATTATTAGTTCCTTACCGCATAATATTTCAAATGGTTTGCTAACAAATTCCAAATCGCTCAATTTAACTGTTAACCCAAATATTCAAAGAGGTCCAAAAATAAGTAATAATACGTCTAATCTGCCGACCCTGACTGTTACAACTGTAAATCCTGGTTCTGTTATGGCAGTAAATCAGGGACAACTTTCAAAACATGATCAAACTCAATCTATTGATGGAAAAATGTTGACATCTGTCATGTCATCGACAGTCAATGGTCAAAGAACAATTGTTCATCCTGCAAATCTTCGTTTACCTCAGGTACGTAAATGAAAATTGAATACAAATTCTGCATAGTTATTAAAGGTTTAAAATTTAAATTTAAATAATTCACAGGTAGTCAACGGAAGTGGATTGGTTGTAAGTCCTACTATTCAATTATTCTCAACAACTCCTCAAAGTCTTCGTGTCTTGCCAAGTGGTGCATTAGCCTCACTTGATATTCCAAATACTGGTATATGTGCTTATCATTTTCATCACTTTTGTTTTATTTATATACTTCAATATACTTATATATTTTATGTTTATTACAGTTGTTAACAATAATGGTCAGAAGATGCGAGATACTCCAAAAGTTGGAGAAAGTGTTGGTGTTAATTTACATGGAATAAATGGTGTTATTAGGACTTCCGGAGATCGTCCTACTCATCATATTGCCATTAAACCACAGCCAGCTCGAAGTATAAACACTATCAGACCCTCAAGTTAGTATATTTTTTTTATAATAGCTCTATATAATGTAAAAAATAATCAATATTTTTAACGTTTTATACATTATTTCAGATTCTCAAGGCAGTATTACACATATGGTTAACGGTCTAACACCTTTAGTTGTTTCACAGGGAGGTACTCATTTGATGTCTGCTCCATCACATATTACTGGAAAGGTTTGTGTCTGTACTGTTTTTATTTGCATGTAGTTAGCCAAATTTTAAAGAATATAATAATTGGTATTCTTTTATAGGTCATGAGTAATCAAGTAATAAAAACTGGAGTTGGACAACAATTGCCTCTGGCTGTGAGTACTCAGTACCTTAGTGCTGCGACAATTGTTAATCCAGTTGTTGTTGTTAGTACAAGTAACGGAGTCCCTCCTTCATCATCGTCTTAGTATCGATTCAACCAAAATTAAACTTAACGCTTTTATTGTCAAAATTTAGTGATAATAATCATAGGATATTTCTACAATTTATCAAATGTTATTTATGTGTAATCAGAAGCAACTTTAAATACTTTAAGAGAATAGTGATTGTACAAATCATTTTGAACAAAGTATGTGTTTTAGAGTTTTATTGATGAGGGTTTTTTTTCATTGATTTCCACAATCATCTTAATTTATTGAATCATGAAAACTGTATTACTTCATACAAATTTTTGTATATTTTTAAGAATAAAAGTTCATTAAAATAGTCCGTATCGAGTATTTTTCTTACATAAAAAACACTTGGAGTAAATATTTTATAAATTTATTTTGTATATGAGTTAGAAAATATTTAAATTGAGTGGACAGTTTAACTATCCTGTAATATTCAATTAAGGATTTAATTTCGTTTTATTTGAATATTAAGGTTTTTTTATTTAGACTTTCTTATTTTTTTATCTAATTTAAATAATTTATATGTAAAATGTTTGTTTGAGAAAGAAATATTTTCATGATTTCATAAGACTGCTTTTATATAACGCAATATTGGCTAAAATTTATATAATGTGTATTTAAAAGTTTGATTCAAATGAAATCGCACAAATTAACAAAAAAAATTAATTTAAAAGGAAAACTTTTGGTTTGTTTAAAGTTCACATTAATTTCAATTCATACAATATGACTTGACGTTAATTCTTTTCTTTTCAGCATTTATTTACTTTATTGATTGTTAAAATTACTCTGATGTTTTAATGTAAAAATTATCAAATTGTAAATAATTTAGCAATAACTCATTCTAAACTTCTATTGAATTCAAGATCAGGATGTTTTATTTTATATATAAAATTGAATGTGTGATTTGCTGATTTCTAATAGTATTCTCAGACGAATGTTTTCATTTTATTTCCGTGACGTTTTGAAAAGAACCTTTGGCATTTTTCACTATACAGACTATATTAGTTGTGTCGTCTTCATTTTAAAGAGACAAAAATTTTCAAATTTCATTCTATTTTTTCTACACTGCTCGCTTTTGTGATTTCACTCGTTTCAATACATAAATCGGCACGATGAATGTGTACAGAAAAAAAAATATAATTTTGCAATCTAATATATTTGTACATTCAGATATGTATATGTTTATAATAATTGTAAATATAGATGAATTTTATTGTTAGGTTACTTTAACGATTATAAATATATAATTTCTGTATTATTAGTGTAACTTTTTAATTATTCATTAATAAAAAATATGTATGTATATGGTTTTCGTAACAAAACTGCCTCTATATTTTTTACTCTCTGATGATATATTTTTTAAAATTGATGTATTTTATGCACTGAATTTGTAGTCATTATACATATTATTTTAATTTTAAAAATAAACTATAGCTTCTACTGAAACTGTCGTTTTATTAAACACCACATATGTTAAAATTCAATCCAATCGAACAATAAACAAAACCGTTCAAATAAACGGTGACTAGACATTTGCCCAAATTACACTAGGACATACACAACACGTTTTAGGACAATTGGAGAACAACATTGGTTGAATGATCCAATTAATGCTTTATAATTTATTTTCATTTACAACATTTTTCGTGGATTGTGCAGTAATGTCGTTTAGGCAAACGTCTGGGAATCAAGTCTCGATTACAGTTCCCAGACTTTTCCTCAAACGACACTAGCACGTACGACAATAGCGCACACAACTCTACGAACCAATCGTAGAACATACTTGCGAAAAATGTCGAAATAAAAATAAATTATAAAGAATTAATTAAATAATTTGAAATGGAACTGAATCGTAACCGAAAACCACTAAAATCTGAAATTTTTGCCAGAACCAAATAGTAAAAAAATATCGGTTTGTTTCAGTTTAGAGAAAAATATTTGAATATTTTTGAAAAAGTTGTTTTTTTTTAGAAAATATTTTTTAGAATTTTTGGAAGTCAGTTTTTATAAGCGTGCAGCTTTTTTTTAAGCTCAGCCGAACCTGGAAACCGAAACCGAAAATAAATATATTTTTTTATTCAACCGTATCCGAAAATATAAACAAAAAAAATACATTTTTACATTTCCTCCTTATAACGTCGAACTTACCCTGACGTTATAGACCTGACCTATTTTTGAAGTACTGTTTTTTTTAGGACATATTTTTTTTGAATGTTTGGGAAAGTTGATATTTGCAAGCGTAATTTTTGAAAATATTAGTCATAAAATTATTAGATTTGTACGTATAAAAGTTAAAAAACAAATAAAATGAACTCAAAACTTTTTTGACGACGACGAAATCTTCAAAACATCGTACCGGTGCTGTTTATTTGCAGTAAGCCGTCAAATTTTTGTGGGTGATATCTGGCTAGTGTTACTATCGTAAAATATTAAGATCTGCACGATTTATTACAATACTGTCGAGTGAATGAAAACGGCTCTTTCATGCCACTTCTCCCCTATATATTTCGTGTGTATGATTAAAAAAATGTTTAATCGCTTAAGTGCCCTGTTTATTTTCAAAGAAAGCCATCACTGGTCCATGAATTTGACGAACATATGAAACACGTGTACCCAAATAAAAATTGAAGGAAGCTTTCGAATTTGTACTGAATAAAATTTTCGCGGCGTATTTTCCTATCTTATTTGATTCTAGTTAGAGTTTTACACTTCTTATTAGCATTAATCTAACAGTGAAATAAATCCTAGCGTTTTTGCTCAAGATGTTGTAAATTTAATATACATTTTTTTTTTATTTTAGCATATTGCACAATTATAGTGAATCTAACAAGATAATATTTACGACAGACATCTACGAAATAATTTTTTTCGTTAAATTTTATTAGACTCAATACAGTTCCCCTATTCCACCGAGCACATCAAAATAAACCAATTTGCGCAATTAAAATTAAGAACAACTCCTACTATATCAACACGCGAGCACGCCAGCGAACACAAATGAGTCATGAGTGGCCAACGCCGCACTCCACTACAAATTTCTTCAACAATACTCTCGACATGGACGTGGAAGCGTGTCCTTTGACTCCTTTGGCAAAAAATTCAAATTGCGCTTCCCGCAAACGCTCTCAAATCCAACATGTGCTACGACGTGCTCACAATGAGCGAAATTGCACTTCCGACGAGGGCCAAATATGAATCAGAGAAAATATTCCAAACAGTCGTACAAACACGACAATGTCGAAGAAGCGCCACGCCCACCTCCGATTCTCAAACTGTAAAAATTTAAAAAGAGCGAGAAACTGTTATCGAGATTTCTCACAAAATCCGTTATTCGATCGGATGAGAGTGTCGGCCGTTATTTATCAAAGTAACATAAGTCCGATTTCGAAAAAAAAATTAAATACATTAAAAATTCAAGAACTTTATTTTAACATAAAAATTACCAGTGTTAAATAAATAAATATATTTAAGAACCAATTTATCACTTGAATTCTGTGAATAATGGACTAAATCATTCGATAAAACTAAACCTTCGACTATTTTCCTTATACTGCTTGAATAATCGAATGTAAATACAAAATTTATTAACACAATTCATACAAAAAAAAAGTTTTTAAACAGATACATCATAATGTTCATTACAGTTACGTTCGATGGTTATAATGAACGTTTAACTGTCGCACTTTAACTGTTAACATCATAAAATTCACATAACAATCGAAGCCGAAAACTGTTATTTTTATTATGTGAGGGGGTGAACGTGAAACAACAAGTTAACATCCATATATAAGGGATTACTGCGCCCTATCTATTTTTTTTGTCTATGTTAGATCCGCACCCTTCGAGTTCCAGCCTCTGTAAATATGTCGGTACATGTTCAAAAATCCATGTTATGGTTTTAGAAATGCTGTTGTGCATACATTTTCGAAAATTTTATTATAAAACCTATCGAGCGATTCATAAATCGGATATCGTTTCGTAAATATAAATGTGCACTTGTGGATTTGTAAAGTTTCCCGAGGAAGTGTCGTATCTTATCGCATATTGAAAATATTGATTTTTTTCATAATCAATCGAACGAAATTCGAAGTAACTTTAAAAAAAAATTGAAATATAACTAACCATTAGTATGTGTAACTACTTGAAATGTTTTTACTTTGGAATTTCGACTCGTGAACGAGATAATGCGATCGAACGCCATGTTAGGAATATTTTTATCACTGGGAAAAAAGGTTCAGTTGAATATGTTCGGTTTATTTGTCTATGAATGTGGGAATATTGTTTCCATTGGAAACGAATTTTTATATTTTCGAAAAAAGAAATGAAAATATTCAACGGTGAATTCTTTTATAACGATATCGTGACCTTTACAATGACCCGTTTCAGATAGAGAAATTATTTTATTGTTTTCAATGTCACAAATCAATGACCAAATGTGAACACGATCAACTATTGAAAAAAACGTTGATTATATATTATTTTTTTATATTTATTTGAACAAACAAAACAACTGGATGACCTGATGAACGTTCAAATTATCATCTCAGTTTTTGTCACAATGAATAATTTATTTTTCTGATCAATAAATATTTTTTCAATTAAAATTACTCAACGTTATTGCGACAAAATATTAACAATTTTAACTGGATTAAACATTAATTTTTGATCCAAACGTCCAACGGAATCAAGCGATACATTTAATAGATGATTATATTGACATATTGACCCAAAACTATTCATCAAAGAATACATTTTTATTTAAAGTCTTTGAGAGACTACCTTCCTCTTATCACAATGTAATGAGCACACCACGATAAGAAAAAATACCTGAACTTCCGATGGTTTTATCAGAAAGCCTTCAGCGACACCATACAGGTTCGATACGTCAATGACGATCGCATAAAATCTTTATTAATCAACCACATTTCAGAAAATTTAATAACATTCTCAACGATCGATGATTCCATCAACATAACAGGGACTGTTAATTCAACGTCAAACATAAATTCAACAGAAGGGGAACGAAAATTATGACGTAGCCATTCGTCGGGACACAAAGGGTTGCCGTATAATGAACAACGACCCTCGCAATTTCAGGGATGCTGATTTATAGGGATATATGTTGTGACCTTGGCGAATTTTGGTCCACTGCGCACTTATTAATTATTGATCCGGCATGGGTGTGGCATGGCGATTTTGATTCAATTAAAGGACATTCGAATTTCGAAAATAGCCCGATGTTGCATTTCGAAATGTCACTAAGCACGTTTAAAAATAAAGAACGGAAAGGTCAGGTCGAGGTAAATGTTATTAAATTGAAGATTATGATGGTGTTTTTATTTTTAAGTATTGTCGTTTTTGTAATATGCCGGGTGTAGGGGTTGAGTTGATCGGTGAAGTAGAGCGAAGATTGATGCGGTCAATAAAAATGTGTGAATTGATGAAATTTTTTAGATGATGGTATAGATTTGGTTCTTATTTATTGCTGAAATTAAGCGAAAAATATAGTAGATAGTAGTTGAATATATTGTGATTTTCAATATTTGAATTTAAAAAAGCCTCGTCCTGATACGATTTTTTTTTTAGATTTTAACTGATCATTAAAGTTAGGCGATATATAGCGCAAACAATAGATGAATAAACAACTTATCCTCGTGCTCTCGATCTGAAATAATTTGATATAAACATTTTCAAACAATATATTATAAATAGTCCGCGAATAAAGACATATCGCTTCGCGAAAATTAGTGACAAACTGAATTTTGGTATAAAGTTTGATATAGCGGTTTTTAACAAAATACAAAATAGTACCAATTTGGTTAATCGAATTATCTTCAAATTTCCAAAACAATTACTCTTACGAATAAATACAGTAGAATCTCACTAATCCGGCATTTCAATTGACCGATACGTCCAATAATTTGGCACCCTCCACCCGCGCTTTCCTCAACCCTCTACGTGTATGCGCTCCGTCGTCGTCTAGCAGTCTAACCTCAAAACTTATTACGTGCACGTACGTACGTACGTATTTACCTGCTGTTTTCAAATGAGAATAGTGTAGTTAATAATGTCAAGTAAACGGAAACACAAGATTCTAACTTTGAAAGATAAAATGGGCATTTTAAAAAAGTTAGATAGTGGAAAAAACATGTGCAATCCAGTAATTCGAACATTCCAATAATCGGGCACTCTCTAGTTTTTAATAGTGCCGGATTAGTGAGATTCTACTGTATTACGACATCTTTTTTGTAGGAAATTTTCAGTCACAAATTTAATTTCCAATATTTTTCCGTAAAAATGACAGTTAACGACATATTTACAAAAAGCCGTTTTCAGTAACCTTTGACTTCACGTAAAATTTTATACTGACCTCTAATCGACAGGGAAGTTTTGTCATTTCGTCAAGAACCGCAATATCAAACTCCAAACCGAAATTCAGTTTGCCACTGACTTTTTACCTAAATAGGGCATCATTTTGTCTTCATACCCGGAACATAAACTTTATCCTGCAACATACAATACACAATTCATAAAAAACCTCAATTATTCCACTCGCATTACATTTAACACCATCACCTCCACACCTCCGGAATCCCTTGATATATCGGACGTACGAAACAATGATTCATAATTTAATGGGCTCGATGATTGAAATCGAGCCATAAGAATAATTGGCCATCCGACGATAACTCTCCAACGGACGTATCCATGGCAAATATATATAACATAATATGTTCATGGCGTGAATTTTAAGCGTTTCGATTCCAGCTGGCTGGTCGCGTCTGAACCAACGTCCGTGTCTGAATCGAAATAGATCTTAATTGAGTAAAAACAATCCCGAAAGTTAGAATGTTAATTTATTCCAGACTTTGTTCCGATGCTTGGTTGTCGAATTCGTAAAGCAAACCTATAATTTAATCGTCTCGTCTATCGGATCGAGTCGTATATCATTCGATAGACTGATTATGGACGTGTGTTTTAATTATGATAAATATTGGATTATGGATGTGTGTTTTCACAGACAGTTTTTTCATATGCTTTTAAAAAGCGCGAATTTATTCTGTTAAATTTTAATTAAAATATGTACTATAAAATGTGAACGGTTCTAATTTGTTAGTTGAAATTCTTGGAAATTTCTAAGAACGATCTTGTTAAGTGATATACTATTCGAAATTATCTTTGATCAGATTAACAATTTTACGTTGATTCCGTTTCCGCAAAACCACTAGTCTCTAACGTTGAATCTGAATTCTCTTATAAATTTTGCCAATTAATAAAGACAGGCGGATATTTTCAATTTGAGAATTCGGAATTTTCACGCCTCTAACAAAATTTGGCACGATCAATAAACCAAACGAAAAAAGTGCGAAATAAAAACCTCCAATCTTCACTGAGATTAAGCATTCAATATACTGATATAATAAACATTTCGTCCGATACAAATACAATCGTTTACATTCAATCACGATCATAATACGCGATTTTAACGATACAATTCAACATCGCATAACTAATAACATCGTCATTGTTACCCGGCGATATTACACGTAATAATTGTTCACACAAGACCAGATCGAATCAAAATGGGAGAACTGAGAGAACATCATCTGGCATGTGCGCCGGCAAACGAACGCGAAATAAATTACTAAAAAACCTGAGAAATAGCACCTCGAAAGAGGCAGAAGACGTGAAATGAGGTATTGAAGAGTTTTTACACACGCCTGGCCTTGTGAAGACGCGATCGCATTATTCGAAGCCTTTTTTCAAAATGGGTTAAATGAACTTTCGCGGTGATGCGAATTATGAATGTGAACTGGACTTGATGAGATAATCAGTGGCGGATTTGTTTCGTTAGAGGTGTAAAAGATTTTTGGGGATCTATCGCATAACGTACGGGGGTTTAACCCTTTTCTCTATATTGTATACAAATCTGCATGTTTGGTATATCAAACGAAAGGGTTTTAAGCAAAGATGTTTTTATGAATATTTGAAATCTTTGGTTTTTTTTTTTTTTTAAACAAGAAATGTCAAAAAGTTCTAATTTCTCTTTACTTCTGTATTTTTTAATAACTTATCATGTATTTTGGATATAGATTTGTACTCCTATTTAAGAAGTAGACTAACATAAAAATACGGTTTGTTTGCCATACATATAATCTTTCATTTGAGAATTATATTAGTGAGCAAGAGTGAGATTTTGGTTTTTTTTATAGAAAATCAAAAAAATAATAACTCGTAAACTATAATTTGGATTAAGGTATGTATGGCTTAAAATGTTCCAAATAACATGACCTAACGACTTTCAAAACTTATACTAGACCTTTACACAGTTTTATAAAATAAAGGAAAAAAATAAAATTTGCTTTTATGCAATAAAACGCCTTTTTTTTAAAGTGATTCAAATTTCGCGATTTCTATTGAAATTCAATTTGAATTCATATAGAAAAACTATAATGAGTCTTCAAAAATAATGAGGGTCCTGAGGCGAGAGCCTCGACCGTCTTTAGATAAATCCACCATTGAGATCTTAATTTTTATTATAATAATCCGAATAACTAATCGCACATAGTTACATATATAAATCGATATTATGCCGTTTCTATTCAATCATTTAAACATACAAAATTGTTAAAATTGAGACGTTTCAACATAATTTCGAACTTTGATGTCGATTTTGCTGAAACCGCTGGTTCCGACCACGTTTCAGGGATCGTTTCGTAATTTTTTCGGTCTACGAATAAATAAATATTTGAATATTTTCGTAAAACAAGCTTTGTTCTGCGAGAATAAGCGTCCTGCAGACCGTTGAGATATGTATAATACATATATGCAAGTTAAACAGAGTTTCAGGCAACAGTGCGGAACTAAAGCCAATTAAAACTGAATACGGTGCTGTATCGTCGGGTCAGATTACGGTATCGATTCTGAAGAGTTCTTTGGCACCTTGGCTCGTTAAAATTAGTTGCAATATTCGAATTTGGTGTGCAAATTTAATGATTTAGGTTCGTTTCGATTTTTGGTGGTGCGAATTTTCGCGTGGAAGTTGGAAAATTGTAGGATAGATTGAAATATTAAGTCTGAAAAACAATCGATAGTGAATCGTTTCAAATTGATCAATATTTTTTTTATACATAATCAAATGATTATTCAATTGTAAGATTAAAAAAAAATCCTTATTTTTACTTTCGCACGTGCAATTTGCAATTTTTATTGCAAATTATTTGTGTCTCGATATAAATCATACTGATTTGTAAATCACATATATCAGATTTTGGTTGAGATTTTATAGTATCAAGATAAATTATTCTAAAATGTCTTAAATTAATATTATTTTAATATCAGATATTTATTGACCACAATTAGGGCAGAGTACAAGATGCTAGCAGGTCAATGAAATATATCAAATTACATTCTTAAGATACTTTTGAAATGTTTATTTTTTTAGATAAATAATATTGTTGCTGAAGGTGAAAAATAAAATACAGATTTGCCTGGAAAAAATATGTATATTTATTATTATTATTATTATTAATATATCTTTTCAATACCCCTGATGTTGGGGGGGATGGCCATTACAAACGAAATTAAATACACTATTTCAGATGAAATAAATTTACAAAAGAAAATGGTTATTTAAATATTGAAAATTTAAACCCAAATACATTTAGAAAAAAATTAAACAAAAATAAATATATATTTTACAAATTCTAGGATGACAAGTTAAAAAATGGATCATATACCAGTTTTAAAATAGAATAAAGAAATTGAAGGAAGGAATTCTCACACAAAATAAAAACTCAATCATCATTCATCATTCATGTGGCATTTATAATTTAGTAATATTTAAATAAAGAAAAAGTTTAACACGTCTATTAGAGAAGAACACACAAAGGCGCTCCTTAATGTGGGTAACATTGAGAATCGCACAACAATTCAGTTTAAACTTCATCGTTTTGCACAATTGATTCTCTCAAATAAACGCAAGAAAATAATAATCACTTAAATATTATCAGTGATTTTGCACCGAATTTATTAATCATAAATATCAAGAAAGTTTCATATGAGAAAAAATAACAAGCGTATTAAATATTTATTTGATAAATAACCGAAAGCAATATAAATACAATTATAAATCTTTATTTTTTTACAAGTCAACAATTCGGTGGAAAGAAAAGTCAGGATTTTAAATTAAATATTAATCTAACGTACCAATTATCTTACAGTTAATACTAAAATTCCTAATGGTCCCAAAAATAAAGTTTCTTATTATATTAAAAATTACCATTGAATTCACATAGCGAATTCTAAAAAAAATTCAACTTAGGTGAAAAATTGATCAAACACAAAGACTAGAAAAAGACATGATTATCACCTGTAACACCTTATTCATAACTAAGCAAGAATTATAATCAGTCATAAAAGCAAAATTAGCATTTATTTTTTTTAATAATTTACAGCATGGACGAATTAGGAAAAAAAAAGAAGTAATTTTATAAAAGTTGAAAGAAGAAAGGAGATCAAAAACGTTTCACATAATATTACAGTGCTGTGGGTAACAACCTGAATATCGTTGGTAAAATATTTCATTATCTCCACTCAGAAAAAAAATTACTACTATATATGAAAGGCTCTGAGAACGTTACTAACTTTGCAGTTACACGCCGGACAACGTTTCGTTTTCGTCCAAACTTTAACCGAACATCTATAGCAACAGCAAATATGAGCAATTCGTCCATGAACAAAAACCCCTGTTCGCGGCTCCGTCATACATATAATGCAATTTTTCGAATCGAGACCATCACTGTCTTGTCTGGAAATTGGAACTTTTTTCGAAGAATTTTTTACCATCATATTTTCGTTCTCCGAGAAGTGATTTTCTGGAATTACTTCCATATCGTCTTTGCAGAATCCTAAAAACGACTCGCTACGCATTTTAGAGGGCTTATCAACATACGTTGGGAAAAGCGGTTGACTAAATGAAGTAACCGTATCGTTAATTGCAGAAATTCCTAAATCCATTACAGGATCCATGTCAAAGTTTTTAGAAATAATATTTTTATTTACATTTATCACAGATATGTTACATTCATCATCTTTTTTTCTTTTTTTGCTTGTTTCATCAATTTCACATTCAGATTGACGTTTCCTGTTTATAACTTTCAAAGGTTCGTTCATTTCCTTTTCATTCAAACTGGAAAATAATGAATTATTGTGTTGGAATTGGGGCTGACTTACAGTGTTCACTGAAGGAACAATGATATTTTTGAAATCGAATTTTGGTGAAACATTTTTACTTTTATTAAAATTATCCGACTCTTCGAGTACTGTTTCCATCTTTGGTTTTGATGAATCAATACTCAAGGAAGTCTGATATTTTTGTTTTTTACCTTTCTTAGGTCGTTTACGTTTTGGACGCGGTGGAAAGAAGTCTTTACGTACCTAAACAGAAAATCGTTATTAAAGCATAATTTGAAACTACTCTTTCTTATCAGCCAATTTTAAGTAAAAAAATATTAATTGTTACATAGTATTTAATTATTTGTAAATGATAATTACGAAAAGTTTAAATAAAATGTGTTAATTACCTTATAGCACTTCTCACAATAGCGAAACATGGGATTATTGTTTGAGTTTTTACATTGTATACACTTCCAATAATCTTTGCGGCTGATTTCCGAGTCCATGGAAGCAATGGAATCCTCAGATCCGGCCGAAGCAAAATCATCACTTTCAAGCATAGTTATGCTTATGAGGGTTGTAGCGACAATATCCTGTAATTATAATTTGATAGGAATAATTCTAGAAATTAAAAGAACAATGCTTTAATGAAAAAAAATTATTACCTCTTCTGTATCCGAAGATCCATCGCCGGTGATAACTTGCGATCCTAATTCAATCTGCTCATTGTCTGAAGATTGTATTTCAAATTCAATGGCGGACTCCTCGCTTGACCATTCTGTGTCACTCGTGTCTTTGGCCAAATCTATAATTACGCAAATAATGAATATAAACTGCAATACATCCGCAAACATAAAAAATACAGTTCACAATATCTTTTATTCTATTTAGTATTTTTTTCCTTTTTTGTTAATTAAAATTTTCAATTTCATGAACAAAAGTTTTCAAATGTAACACAAGACTTATAGTTTTTTTTCGATGTGGTACATTCTTTTTTGTTTTGTTTCTTTTTTTTTTTAAATTTCATATGTAGCTTTTTTTATTTTTTTTTTCTCTTTTTGGCAGTTTTTTTATTCATGTTTTTTTTTTCGTTTCTTTTTTTCAAATAAAACTTAAATTTAGGTATAAATTGAAAACATACTACTTAAAATACAATTTCTTTGAAGAGGAAAACACTTGAAAAAACCCACTTTATCAACGAAGCAAGCAGCAACATGTAGAATCATGATATTTTTGTAACATATTTCAGCACAAGTTTGCTTCTAATTTATATATAGAAAGAACTCATGAAAAAATGTATGCAAAATGATTTTTTAAATATGAATATTTCTTGTTAATGTTAAGCCATTTTAAAAAATTCAAATTAGGAAAGCTAATAATTTATAAAAAATATAATATATGTATCAAGATACGTTTTTAGATATAATAAGGTTAATAGTATTAGTTTCGAAACACAAATTGAAGAACTTTTCCTCCTTGAGGAAAAAAGTTTCCACACATTGAGGAAAAATACTTTGTTGATGAATGGGACCTTTTAAAATCAGCTAAAGCTTGCTTAGGTTGAAAATGGTATTGAAATACAATACGAATTTTGAAATAATACAGTGGAAATCGTCTTACACAAAAATGCTCTACATGAGATATCAGTTTACAATAAATAATATTGTCATACCGACAAAATACTGTCTCTAATACTATGCTTAAAATTAAATTCTTTTAGTATGAAAAAAAAAGTCAGCCCCTTCAGTTTTGTATTTAACGTTTTCCACTATTAAAACCAATTTAATGAAATACAGACTGGTAATTTTTTTAAATGATGATTTTAGCTTATTTCTCAAAATCTGGATAAAAAAATCATATCTGATTTTGTAACATATTACTAGCCAAAATAAGCTCTCACTAATCATCAATTGCTAGTTTTTACAGCAAAAATTATTAGTCAGTAAATTGTTAACTTTATCTGAAAATACAATTGATTCATGAATGCTAATTATTAATTGAAATCAAGCATTTATGATACAAATCTCACTCATTCCTATGGTCATTTTGTTTAGTTAACTTGCACAAATAACATTACATTCCGAATCACAATCACATTAGTAAAATTATTTACAATGTCGAAACACTTCAAAACTACAACGTTTACGTTAAAACTATCCATATTATAGTTTCAACATATACGAGTTCAAAGCCAGCACGTTCGTACCGGTCTCTTTTCCCTGAACACTGTACGTGCTCTCTTCTCCTTCCGAATCCTCCGGAGAAGATTCGCTTTCTAACTTGTAATGATACCACCTGGCCTCTTTTTTCTCGTCTTCGATTGGAAACGGTCGTTCTCGATTACGTACCACGTTGTAGTAGCCTACAAAACGAAGAAATTGTTACAACAAAATGGAAACCAAAGTAACTATTTACCTTAGGCGTGTAATTTATTGATAAATTTACATTTTGAAACGCACAAGTGATTAAATTATGCTGTTTTTTTTTTCTTAAACAAATTTCGCAGGTTAATCTAGAAATTGTTCATATTATATTTTAGAGTTTTAGGTTTACATTTCATATGATAGATCTTTTCGGCATCAGAACTATTGGTGTGTTCAAATTAAAGCGGTTTAAGACAGAATAATTTGAAAAAAGTATCAGACATAACCTTGCTAAAATAAGCACATGTACAAACTTATTTGTGGACTCGTAATGCATAAATTACACGTAAAAAAATATCAGGAGATTCAATTGAAACACCTATAATGCATTTATATCCAAATGAATGAATAAATAATAAGGTATGTATACATTTAATGTATATTCTAATTTGAAAATTCCGCCAAAAGTAACATGTGGCAGGTGGCACCGCGATGGCGCCACCGTCTACGCGTTCAAGATTCGTCTCCGGCCTTCGACTGCACGCTTCGATCAGATCGAAAGGACGTAGGCTACCTTCAAAATAACAAAAGTAAACACCAACTAACCGAAGGAGGTTGTAGGAGTAGAGACTTCCGTGGCATTCATATCTTGAGGGGCTGAACGTGGGCGTCCTTCCGCAGCGACTGACGCTTCCTGCAAACGAACACCCTTTTAAATGAGACCCTTCAGATCCGAACCGCTTCCGCGAATATCGGAATGCGCAACGTGAGAATTGAAAACGAAAAAACGAGCTAAAACTTACGACTCGCAACGAGTGGCTCGGCGGTGCGGTGTGACCCTCTTCTGCCTTTCGGCATGCCTAGCGAGACAGAGATGCAAACTATTCTATATAGTTGCGTCTCTTTCGCACTTCCACGTACTTTGACTGTTCGATTTCGTCGCTAGAGTGCTAAATCCAATACAAACTCAATAGATAAACTTCATGCGATTTTGATTCTTAATTTCAAATGTTTTGAAAGCGGTTTTTGCATACAAAATATATTTATTTTAGCATCGAAAAGAAGCTATTTTGATGACTATTCCATGTACATACGCCCGACAAGCAGCGACAAGCCAATGCGCGGTTTATCTTGCGGATGTGGTGATAAATGAATGACGATTCAATGGCAAGTCGAAGCTAATATTACTAATTATCGCGTTTGTTGGACATTGTTCGGAATATGAATGTTGTCCTGTTTTTACAGTAGTCGAGTTGTCGCCGAGAATAACCTGGACGGCGATAACGAAATGTAAAGAGGATACGTTTGTAAATGGTTCCAATATTCACTGCAAGTTGAAACAAGTCGGTTGCTCGATATTGATTCAATCAATTATATGCATATCGATTGAATCGTATCGATTTAATTGATGTGCATATCGGTTGTTGGGTGGAATTTTTGAAGCGAAAAAATGAGCGAATGACGAATGCCCGACCCAAAGAAATTATAAAAACTGAAAAATATTTACTTGGTAAATAATATCAGTAATAAAATAGTATCAGAAATACATAATATGGTTTTACTAAGAAAACTATTAATTTAGAGACTAACAATGATACGACGTAATTTGTTTTATTTGGTTATTTTAAAATATTTAGATATTGCATTCACAATCATTTTACAAAATAAGCAAATGAATTTCTATTTATAAATCAGTTCTTTTTATGGGTAAATATTTTGTAAAAATAACGGTAAGCAGATGTTTGCCCAAATGACGCAAGCCCACGCGAAACAAACGTAAATTTTTCAAAATTTACAAATAACATGGAAAAACATTTACAATTCGTTTGCGTCGCATGCTAAATGCATCAAAAATATTGGGCCAAGTATGGACGTTGATTATGACCTTATGGGTAAGATTAAAAAAAAAAATACAAACGTCAAAGCATTCGTCTTTGTAATTAGCAGTTCGTTGCAATTGTAATTCGTTTTCTTTCTCATATATAGTGCCGTAAACGTTCATCGATTTCGGTAAATATACAGAAAAGATTACAAAATAACAAATACTAAACATTAATGAAATATCTCAAATGTCCAACAGTGCATGAATCAAGTCGTTTCAGCTATGTCTTCACGAGTAAAATCAAGCATTCTTGATAAACCACTGAGCCGAGGCAAGGGAGAAGTCGCATTGAGTTGCTATGCCCTCTTATTTTCAGAATTGGTACAATATTGTCTGAACCGAGTTTATACTGTACCTGAGCTTCAAAATAAGTACGGTTGCAATAAAAATGCCTTTTTTACTATTTTGAAAGTAGTTTAATTATTTTCTTTTTTTGCTTACAGATTATCTGAAATGGGTCAAGATGTGGGTACTAGAATTATTGATTTATATACTGTTAGAGAAAAAAATGGGAAAAGAGAAATTAAATTACTCAATATGCTTTTATTCATTAAATCTACTCTTTGGAAGGTTTGTTTTTATCCTGATTCTTCATGTACTATTTTATTTTTTTGATCTTATATATTTCTTTCATTTCAGGCACTTTTTGGCAAAGAAGCAGATAAACTCGAACATGCAAACGACGATGAAAGAACATACTATATAATCGAAAAAGAAGCATTGGTGATTTATATGTTTGAAACATTTAGTTTTTATGAATTTTATATTTTTTTAACAACTTTTTTTTATAGGTGAACAAATATATCAGTGTTCCTAAAGATAAAGGTTCATTGAATTGTGCTACATTCAATGCTGGAATTATCGAAGCAGTATTGACGAAAAGTGGATTTGTGAGTATATTTGATTTACGTTAAAATTTATTATTATTTCCTGCATTGATATATTTTCAATTTCAGCCAGCAAAAGTCACTGCTCACTGGCATCAAGGTACAACCTACATGGTCAAATTCGACGAAACAGTTATTTCAAGGGATAAAATATTGGAAGATAGATAAAATAAAAGTTAAAATGAACCAATTTCATTTACTTTATGTACTGTAATAAGTAATTAGGATTTATTCTGATTTGAAAATAAATACTAATTTAAAAATTATTTATAATAAAAGATTAATTCTTGTTACATATATTTATTTATTATTTCAACAATTTCATATCGAAATTGCATTTTTTTATGAGTCTAATAATAATATTAAATGAGAAAAGACGTTGTTTTAATTTTAGATGAACTTGAATAATCTATCTTTGTATGCGACTTTGCCCGTTCTGAAATTTTCTTCTTTAATTCTTCTGTCTTTGTGCACAAGGTACCCAAAAATAAGGCATGGAATAACAACGACACCTATTCCCCATAAACTGGTCTTCGGAGTCATTTGAAAGTAATCATATTGAGATGCTTTCAATGCGATGTATTTTTGTATGGCAGGATCAAACTAAAAACATATAAAATAAACATCAACAAATTAAATAAACCAATGGCTATTAAAAAAAAAATGTACTCATGTACTCAAATTTGATTACAGAAATATTGAATCTATTTTAAAAGATTTTTTAGTTTGCAAAACTTTGAAAATAAGTTTATATCGATGGATTATGAAAAAATGTTTATTTTGAACTTAAATTTTATACCGTATAATTCGTTGTTTTGAAGTTAATATTATATGTTCAGATTTTACAAGTACAGTAGAATCTCATTAATCCAGCACTTCAATAGACCGCTACGTCTAATAATCCGGCACTCTCACCCCTCTACGCATAAGCGCTCTATGCCGACTATGCCATCGTCGTGTGCGTACGTATTTACCGTCCGTTTTCAAAAAACCTGTCGAACATGAACATAAATACATACATTATATTCTCTTTATGAAATGCATCATTATAATTATTATGATTTTTTCTCTATAATCCAGTAATCCGAACATTCCAATAATCTCGCACCCTCTAGTTGTCAATGGTGCTGGATTAGTGAGAGTCTACTGTACATACAAAACTGTATATAGAAGATAATATCGAAAAAAAAAATTTTACAACGAAAAACTGTCAATGTTTTCATATGTCGAAACACATTTTGCACAAAAACCTATCTTACATACAATAACTATCCAGTAAAAACTTTTTGTAGTAACGTCAATAACAAATCCATCTATAAACAACGAATTAGAATTGAAAAAATATTGGATTACGTAAGCGAAAGAACACTAACCGCATAACCCTCGCCACGGAAAGGATTGGTGGTCATTTTGAGGAACTGATTTCTCTTCTGAGCCCTGATGACTGCTTGCTGCCTCAGTAATTCGATTTCTCGCTGAGGCAAATCATATTGAGGAATATTCGGCGCTTTCGTAGCCATTTCGATTTGGTTTCTGACACACTGACAACTAGCTGAAAATTGACAGTACTCAAAATGGCATAACGCGTGTTCAATGGGCCATATATGAAGTTATAAAATTATGTTTTTTTTAATGATTTTGGTGTTTGAATTGATCATAATTAATGAAATAGCAAATTTTTATTGAATTTGTCAGTGTGGTGTGTGTTAGTGTTGTGTGCGCCAATGTCGGTAAGAGTCAGTGTCGTGTGCGCAAGTGTCGTTTATGCAAACGTCTGGTCATCAGTTTTATTAAATGATCATAGCACGTCTTAGGATAATTGGAGGACTACAGATTATTAATGTTTTATAATTTCGAAATTTTTCGCAGATTTTTTTGCGCTCGGTATTGTCGTTTTGGCTTCTGTTTGGGCAAACGTCTGGGAACGGTTTTATTATATTCGTCATAATTTTGATTGAATAAGTTATTAAATTATATGTGAGATTTTATAATCTCGTTTTAAATTAGAAAAAAATTGAAATTTTCATCAAATCATAAAAAAACTTTTTGTATTAAAAAAAAATAGTTTTGTGAAATCAAACATTTAATATCCAATATAATATGTCTTTTGCTACATAATTAATTTTTTTATACCTAAAATTCAGAAATTATAAACGTAAACAATATTATTACTTATTATACTTTGGAGAATGTTAATTATTGATTATTTTCTAAGTCAATGGATAAATTATTTCATCATTCGATAATCTTTACAATATTGTATGTGTATAAATTTACATAAGATTTATCAATAATTTAAATTGATTTATATTATGGAAGAAAATATAAATATTACAATTCCTTATCAAACATTAAGTGCGCATTATACGAATAGGGTCTGCGGGAAATGAACTAGACTCTGAACATTCAATATCATATCAATATTTACACTTATAAATGCAATTTGGTTTGTTATTAGTTCAATAATTATGCTAAAACGATAACCTATGGCTCATTACTGCATAAAAAAAATCACCACTTCTGATTGAACGATTAAAACGTTAACAAACATGATTAATTTGATATTTCATCGGTTACTCTGATACACGTGAACTAATAATTTTTATATATTTTTAAACCATACTATGTGTATTTTGATAATTTGTATAATTACACATTGAACACTTTAAAAAATATTTTATATGTCTATATGTTTAAAACTTCATAAATTAAATTTTTAAACACGAAGAAAACATATTTTTTTCATAACGAAATAAAATAATAACAATAACAGCATACGTCAACGAACATTTCA
This sequence comes from Hydropsyche betteni, assembly GCA_028571205.2. Classification (NCBI taxonomy): domain Eukaryota; kingdom Metazoa; phylum Arthropoda; class Insecta; order Trichoptera; family Hydropsychidae; genus Hydropsyche; species Hydropsyche betteni. The sequence goes on along the minus strand of JAOXNN020000050.1, from coordinate 49,770 downwards.
TATATAATATTTTTATTTGCCGATTTCAGCGAAACGTTTACAGTTGATTAATGGTTATAAAATGTATACATAATTTCATCGAACTGATAAAAATTTGTTTTGTTCTGTAAATCCAAAATAATGTTATTCAGCATAAAAAATGGTGAAAGTGTATTTGAAAATTACTTGCATCAATCTAATTGTAAATGCGCACATTATTATAATTTATCAATTGATTCGATTAAATTGTTATGAAAAATCATTCGCAGAAATTCAATATGATGTGTTTTTTCATTCTCTATTATAGCACTTTTAAATGATGCGTATTATTCATGATAAATGAATCAAGTCTTTATTGAAATCTGGAATAATTGTGTAAGAATGGTCGTGTTGTTTGTACAAAAAATTCTAATGAGTAATGATGACCTAAAAATGAATAACGAAAACATTTGATTCATTTTCGTTTATTGATTAGAACAAAAATTTACAAATATGGAGATCCGTCAATGCATAAATATTGCGCGTTTGATTTTATTTGATTGTGATGATTTCAGTTGCGGATTGTAAAATCTCACGTGTTTTAAAATCACGAGTTTCATAATGTGACATTTATTTTGGAAACAAAGTTAATTGAAGATTCATTAAAATAATCGCAAAACTAAAAAAATAAATTTCAGGGATATAAATTCGACTTTTTGAAGAAATAAAAAATTCAACGATTGAATTGAAAAGATAGTAACAAATGTTTTTATATTAGTATTATAGTAGCTAAAAATTATTTTAGATATTTAAATTTGATAAAATTTCACGGCCTTTTCAATATCAAATTTATAACAATATTTACGAAAGATTACACATTTTATGTATAAAATAACCGCATTGTTCGCACACCACTTTTTCACCGAAACAGTGGTTTCCTATGCAGCTCTTTACACACACTCATATCCAACAATGATAAAAAAGTAGATAAATATGCAACTCAACACCAAAAACAATTTTTCGGAAAATCTCTAATAATAATCGTTGGAATTTTCCTCAAAACTATCATATTTAGAAAGTGACCGATTCGTCAAAAACCCCAATGCATTATCGAAACTTAATTAAGATAACCAATCTGAAATAAACAATGAATTTCCCATATTATGTGTACGAAATGACCGAAAAATATTGACATTGTTACGACACGGAATTAACGTACGCATAGAACACAAATATGGCGTCCGCGTTCAAAAAATTTTCTTCCCGCCGCCGGATTTCGTCGACTCATATGACTCAGCGAATTCGACTGATTTCGTGTTTGAAAGGTTGTCAACTTCTGCAAAAACATCACATGACCGATGTTGATTTGTCGGTCGGTGAAACGCTTTGTTGTCTCCGCTGAGTTTTTCAACCTTTTTATTTTATGTGAATATCGTATTTTACTTCGATTTCAGAAAACTTTTATTTCCTTATTATTACAATGGTTGGAGTCAGGTTTTATGTGTTAAAATAATAACGGTTGAAATTATTTAGCTTTATTATTATAATAAAATGCATGTTACCTATAATAAATCTCAACTGAAAGAAGGTTTTGTGTGGATTGATTTATTACAAATCGAATTTAAGGTTGTTTTGTTTTTAAATATTCCTATAAATTATCTAGTTTTCAATTTCATATGAATCATAGTTAGAGTTAATCAGGCTACTATTCGTACTAATTTTATCGTAAAACGAAACTAGCACATTTTTTAACTCTAAAATCAAAACTGATTAATAAAAAAGATAATTTTTAACAAATTTTAATGTAAATACTTTTACATGAAGTTCTACTTGTGTTGGTTGTGAAATGTTTTATACAGTAAGCCCCCCTATAATGTTCCCTCCCCCCCCCCCCCCTATATCGTTCAAATATAATAAATCCAAATTCAAATTTTAATTTTTTTTTCAAATGTATTTGAAACAAGGAGTTAAAACATAAAAATGTCAAAAAAAAATTAAAATTGAAAAACTTCAATCCCTTATAACGTCTTTACGTTATAGGGGGGGTTTACTTTATTCGTTATTTGTGTTTACTATTTATCTTGTTGGATATTATTTTACAAACTATAAAATATATTTATTTATAAATATTGTAATCAGAATTATTTTCACAAATGATGCATACTCATGATTCTACCCTAAATTAATTTTTTAAGAAAAAATGATTCGGTGATCATTTTTTTTTATCAAAGACAATTTGATCACGAATTTTTTTAATTTTTCAACTCTACTTTCTTGAAATTTATACTCTACTTTCATAATACACACTTCCATGGTCGTAATCAGGTTTTTTTAGGGAGGGGCAAAACAATTTATTTTGTATGTATGCGATACATATTTGCTGTGTTTTTTCATGAAAGTATATTAGGCTGACCATACGTCCCGTTTTCACCGGGACAGTCAATTTTTTGTCGTGTCTTGCGTTCGTCCCGTTGTTTTCGTAAAAGTGTTTGATTTGTTCCGTTTTTCCGGTTTATCTATTTGATTGTAGTTACTTTTCTGAATATTCGAAAAAAATTGGTGAAGATATTAAAAAAAAAACCGAAGAAAATAAGTAAATTGATATTTTTATGGTGATATAGTTTGATTGACTAACAATAAGACGTTTGAAAAAATTTTCACCTGTGGCGCTATTTTTACCTTTATTCTATGAGTACGATTGCTTGTTGTAGAAATATTGATAAATTAACCAAAGAAAACAAGTCCTGTTGGTAGAAATTAAGTAAATTGATTGTTTTTGGCGATACAGTTTGATTGAGTAAAACATTTGAAAAAAAAAATTAAATAGGGGGGGGGGGTGTATTTTTTGCGGACCATCCCATTTTGGGTTCTGGCAAATATGGTCACCTTAAAGTATATGCGTGTAAATTGATACATCTCGACATAATTCTCATAGTAAAATAAAATTTGTATTTATTTTCAAAATTTGAAAGGGGGGCACGGTTCCCCGCTCCTCCTAGATACACTCACGCAAATATCCAACGATATCGAAAATACCACATCCAACACGACTATGACAACACATAAAAAAACGTACAAAAGTCGACCGCGAATTTTCATATAAGCACACCTGGCAACAGACCCATAAGTGGCGCAGCGCGGGGCGAAGCGGCGCATTGTCGGTTGGGCGTTTTTGTTCGACGGCTGTGTTCTTTGTTGTCACTCCAATTCCCGAAAAGCCTTTCTTTTTGTGTGGTAAGATTTTTCAATTTATCTATGCAAGAATTCGTCTTTCATAACGCCGTTTCTTAAATAATGAGGGCGTCCGATCCGAAGGTCGTTTTTGTTTACATCATCCTCTGATGTTTATATGAAAAAAAAATCTGATGCCATTTTTCATCTTATTGCTTCTTATATAAAGGTATTTATCGTTCGCGTACAAAACAAGGGTTCGAAATGTTTCCCCGTTATTTGTCCTTTACCAGTGGCGGATCTGAGGTAAAGGCAATGGGGCTTATAGAATTAGATTTATTTTTTTGAACGTCTCTTTATTGAAAGAAAATGTATGTATTGCAAATTATCAACGGCCCCCATATGGGTCTCCCTGCAATTTCAGGACCCCAGGTCAACACCCCTGTTTTTTGCGAGTTTCTTTGTGTTTTGTATTGTGAACGTCGGATGTTATCGTTCCAAATTGGTCATCGACAAACGTCGATGTTTGTTCCGCGTTTTTGTACGTCGCAATATCTCGCGGACTTCAACATTGACCTGATTTTAATTGAAACATGTTTTGTAATTTTGGTCTTCGATACCAAAATTAAGAAAACTGTTGATATTTTATATCAGCAAGAAAATTTTATATTTTCTAAATACACATGTGGTTAATATTGAAAAAAAAAACCAAAACCCGCGTATGACAAAGACTTGTAAATAAAAAATACTCATACATGCCACATTCTTGTATAATTTTTATACAAATTGGTTATTTTAATGGTTTTCAAATGTATTTATCATTTTTAATTATTTAAAAGTTTATATCCTAAAAAAGAAATCTTTGTAAATTACTTGAAATCTTATTTTGTTACTGAACTCATAGCTTTGGTCATCGCTGACTAATATGTTTTTATTCGTCATTTAAGTAATTTAAATCATTTCTTGGTATAAAAACGTATTCAATTTACCACATCTTTGTTTTAGTCAATGAAATTTTAATTTTAAATTATCTATGAAGTTTGAAATATTTATTCGTTTTCGAAGTTAATTTGAGGCGAGTCCACTATTTTGATTCTTTGAAAACATGCTCAGTTCATGTTTTTCGTTTTTCTTTCATCATTATGATCTGTGGAAATATATTTTTTGTGTGTAATCATGAGTATTTTAAAAAAAATCTGTTGAATTATTGTAATTTAGACAGCAATAATAGCTGAATTGTTATTTGTGATGTGACATTATTATTACATTTGAAGCTCACTACTCAGTATATTTTTTATTATATTTAGGCAATCGATTGTTGAATAAGTAGATCATTCCATGTTCAAATTTATAATTATTATTCAAATTATTCAAAATACACATAAATTTGAACCTGAATTGAATCATGAACTATTTTCAATTTACAGATATTTTAAAGAGCGTATAAAATGAAGTTCCTCATCGCATTTTCCTGTTTATTGGCAGCAGCCCACGCAATTTCGTTCTTCGAAGTCGTCAAGGAAGAATGGCATACATTCAAGGTATACTTTTGATTTTTTTGATTAGTAAATAGTAACAAAAAAACTAAATTCCTGACTTTATTTTGTGGGCAGAATAATCATATGAGATATTCGATATTAATATTTATATAATATCACAAATTGATTTTTAGGATCCCTTTAATTTTGTGTAAATGAGTTTTTAAAATTTTAATGAATTTTTAATATATATAAAAGCCAAATTTTTAACCTAAATTGATTTACATTTTTTCATAATCTTGTTTACGTTAACCTTTTTTGCTATCAAGTCAGATTAATTTTCATTGTATAATTAAAATAAAGAATTGTCTAGATATGAGTGTTTTCAGTTGATTTTATTTTATCATTCTAACGTAATGAATATGACCCATGGGCAATCTCTAGTTCTTACATGTTTTTGTAAACATTCAGTGAAGTTTAACACTAATGATTAAAATAAATATATATCAGCGTTTAATATGTTAAACACGAATTTTCATTTTTCGTCATAAAAATTTTAAGTTTTTTTACTATCGTTTTTTAAATTCCGATATTCTTGTTTTCGTATCAAACCAGTTATCCACTTCTACCTTTTTAACTTTATTGAGTGATGTAATGTCATCATAATGATACATCAGTTTTCTTTTTCGTATTGAAGTCTTGAACTTTTTAAACGTGATGTATTTGTATTCCTTGAATATATATTTTTTTTAAATCTAAAATAAATTATTCGTGTATGCATTTCAAATATTTGTATATAATTGGTTCGAAAAGTTTTTAACATTTGTAAGTTAAAAATAATTTGAAATATCGCTTTTAATCATATTGTTAGGTGTTTTGTTTGCGTTTTGCATAATGTATTATGTCCATAATTAATCGAAAAAATTATTGATTATAGCTAATGCATTCCAAGAAATACAGCAGCGAGACTGAAGAGAATTATAGAATGAAGATATTCATGGAAAACAAACATAAGATTGCTAAGCACAATAGAATGTTTGAATTAGGAAAAGTTTCTTTCAAACAAAAATTAAATAAATATGGAGACTTGTTGCATTATGAATTTGTTTCCATTTACAATGGTTTTAACAAATCTGCTCCTTCGTAAGTATATTTTATCTGGAATAATTATTTAAAAATTTCTTATTAGTGGTAATTTCTTATTTCTCTTAGTAGTTTACATAAAAATATTAATCAATGTAATACTATTACAATTTTTACTCCATGACATTTATACAATTACGAACCAAAGAAGCCATTGAAAAGCTTAAAAAAAAGGAAATATATATATGTACTTTTAAGTAGATTCTATTTATACTTACAAGAAATAATTTTATTTTTGTAATAAAAATCTGAAAAAAATGCTGTTTTGGAGTATTGATGATTATAATTAGTATTTGTAATATAATGTTATTTTTTGATTTTAGTAGGAATATGTTAGGAGGTGTGGAAAGAGTTCCTGGATCAACATTCATTTCCCCAGCGAACGTTGTGCTCCCCAAAAACGTTGATTGGAGATTGAAAGGTGCCGTCACACCTGTGAAAGATCAGGGTAGATGCGGTTCGTGCTGGTCATTCAGTGCTGTTAGTAATTTAATAGGTTTATTTTCACTTTTTGCTATAGAATATAAAAGTATATTTGTTTTAATTTTTCTTAGACTGGTGCATTGGAAGGACAACATTTCCGAAAGACCGGAAAACTCGTTTCACTTTCTGAACAAAATCTGATCGATTGTTCGGCTGCTTACGGAAACAATGGTTGCAATGGAGGTTTGATGGATAATGCTTTCCGTTATGTAAAGGATAACGGTGGAATTGATACTGAAAAAACCTATCCCTACGATGCTTTGGATGAAAGTTGCAAGTATGTGTTTTTAAGTTATATGACTTTTAAAAATAAATAAATTCTAGTTTTATTTATGTAATAATAATATTTAACCATTTCAGATACAATCCAAAGAATTCTGGAGCAACCGACAGTGGTTTTGTTGATATTCCTGAAGGAGATGAAAATAAACTGAAAGAGGCTTTGGCTACTGTTGGACCTGTATCTGTTGCAATTGATGCTTCTCAAGAATCTTTCCAGTTCTATCATGAAGGTGTCTATTATGATCCTCAGTGCAGTTCTGAAAATCTCGACCATGGTGTAAGTGAATTGTCTTCTGTTGACTTTTACATTTGCGAATATGTTAACTTATTTTGATTTATTAAATAGGTGTTAGCTGTTGGCTATGGTACTGAGGAAGATGGAAGTGATTACTATCTTGTGAAGAACTCTTGGGGTGAAGTCTGGGGTAAAGACGGTTACATTAAGATGGCTAGAAACAAAGAAAATCACTGCGGAATCGCCTCATCTGCATCATATCCCCTTGTTTAAATCATAAATACTTTGATTTTAAACTTTATTTTGATTACATTTTGCAGTAATAATTAAATTTTATTTCTAAGTATTCTTGACATTATTTAATATTAAAGTTAAAATCATGTGATATAATTTTAACGTTGACTCCTTACAGTTCTCAAATATGTAGTGTAATTCATAGTTCATAAATCAATTATGATCAATTCTCATTTTCCTCAAAGTTTAGTAGAAACATTTCCATTGAATTGATTAAATTAATCTATTTTTGATATGAATATTCTGATTTATTTTTTTTTATATTGGTTTCTTAAACATGACATTATTATTTTCAATTTATTTCAAACGAACAAGTTAATTTGTGTTTTTTTCACATTTTATTGTGTATAAAATTGTATTTTTCCTTTTACATTTATTTTAGAATTTAATTTAATAAAAAAAAAAACAAAAATCAAATATTTACATATTTTTATTTAGAAAAATTACCTACAATTAGAACAATGACGATTTATAAACAACAAAAATATATACATACAATAATGTGACTGTTCCAAATCAAAAGGCTTGATTATATCACGGTAGATTTATAAAGCCGTCATTTTTTAATTGGGAACAAATACCATTATCACCTGAGGTGTAAAACCTCAATTTCCGTGATTTTAATCAATTTAAATATGCATATACAGTTACACATGTAAAAAAAGTTGACATTGTGAGAGATTCGTTGGGTTATTCAATCTATTAAATGCCAAACTATAATTCAGTCTTGTGATTTGTTCAAATCACGCATGATAAACGCTATTAATTTACAGTATAATAGTATACTCGGTTTGCATAATCAAAATATGCAATTAGCACACTGCTCCATTGAATTACTAAATGTTACACATTGAATATTGTGGAGAATAAACTATGTATACAGTTAGTTTAATTGGCACAAATATTACTTTGTGTATATGTGATTGGCGAAAAGAATTACACGACTAGATAAAACGAATTTTGTTAATTTAGGTACTCATTTTTTATATACACAATTTTGGTATAAATATTCTGAAAAAGAATGTTTTTTTATGATATTTCTGTTTGTGTGTGCATGAAAATGGTCCCAAAAGCAATCAGCGATGGGAAAATTCATTCAATTTTCTTAAATTACAAAATTGAAAATCGAAACAACAGAAATCTTAAATACTTAATAATAAACCGATATTGAAAAATTAATATAAAAAGACCTTAGCGCGATGGAAATAAAAACGAAATTACGTAAAATGCTTTCAAATAAAATCAGAATATTAATAAAATTGAACAATTCTATATACAGTTGAAAGAATCGTTTTATGTTTGGTAAAATTGAGGTTTCTACTCATGTAAGAGTCGCCTTTAGATGAGCACAGAGTTATAGTTTAACGTGTCCAAAGTGACTATTTCTTCTTAGGTTTTTTCGGATTTCTTGAACGACTTTTTGCTTTACACAACGGACAAATTGGAGCATTCCTATGAATTTGTTGATGACAGGACAAACAAGACTTCATCGGTGGAGGTTGTTGCCTGAAATAAAATAAATCGAATTGGGTATCATAAATTATATAAAATTATTTTAAAGCAACATATTTGAAGATTTATGTTATAAAGATACTTGTGTACTTGATACTTAAGTAGATGGGATAAAAATGGGTTTAATATGAAAAATGGGGTTTAATATGAAACTATGAAAATTTATTTACCCCGAGTTCTTAATTTTATAAACAGCCTGATGGAAGTACACTAATTTCAAATTCATCATCTTATTTTCTTATTAAATTACAAAATTTATACCAATATTAATAAAAAATTCAGGAGAAGAATTTTGGATTATGATTAGAATTGTTTTAGACGGGTAAATATAAATATTTGGAATATTTGAAGGTCATCACTACATGTCCAATTAATAATAAGTGAAAAATACGTGTAAGTTACAATTCAAATAGCATGTAATGATAGATAGTTTTTACAAAGCAAAATCTTTGATTCTACTCATGACTATTAATGAATATAAAAAATAATTTATTACGAAAGATACACATAAAATAAACATAGTTTTCTTGTACACAGTTAAACTATCGTTGTTATATTTTATAATATTAAATAACAGAAAATAACATAAGCGGATTTTTATATTTTTGATTGCAAGAACGTTAGTAATTACAATATAAAATATTTTTGAAGTTTTGTGTGATGGGGGAAAAAATCATCTTTAATTTTATGCAATTTCACAATTATTTAAATAAAATATTCAGGTTACAATAAATATAGATAATTCATATGAAAATAAGTAATATTTTAAATAAAGTATACGAAATAAAGTAAAATAATGTCTAAAACAGCAAAAATAAATAAAAACAAACAAAATATAACATAAATAAAGATTCATCATCAACTTTCCTATACATCAACAAAATCATACATTTCAAAGTTTTAGAAAGAAAAGTTGACGATAAAAAAAAAACAAAAAAACTAAAAATGCACACCTTAACGATACAGTGATAAAATCATCTGCAGCAGACCTGAAGGCGGGTGGTGGCGGTGGAGGCGGATGAGGCTGTTGCGGTAAAGGTTTCGAGGCGGCGGGCGGCGCGGGAGGAGCAGGCGGCAAATAAGGCCCGACTAGTGGACGCAGAGGGGCCGGTGCCGCCAGCTGCGTGAATCCACTGACTCCGGCAGTGGAAGGAAAACGACTGAAAACAATCAAAAGTCGAATGAATAAATTGAAATATGTAAAAATTTAAAATCCGGAACACGTTTTTACTCGGGGGTGATGGGGCTGCCTTCTTCTTCGTGAAGATCCGGCAGCCTTTGGAGGCCTAGACATCGTCTTCTGAGCGCGTCCACTTCGGCTTTCAAAGGCCGCCAGTCTTCGTGCAACTTTTGAGCGGCCGACAGTTTCCTGGTGACGCTCTCTTCCGTTTGTTTTATGACCGTTTCCATCTGAAAACCATTATAGTGTCTTTTTGTGAAAAAGGCCAAAATAAAAATGGTATCTATATATATGTATAGCAGTGTGGGAGTTCATAGCGATGGGAGTTTACGTGAAGATGTTTATTTAAGACAACAATTTCAACAGGACACAGCTGTTGGCCGGCTCTTCACTTTATATTTAGAGTGGATTCCAAATAAACGGGTTTTCGAATACGGTTTCGTGTGAGCGTCGGCGTTCAGTTTTAAGTTTGAAAAGAAAATTGCATACCGCGTTTATGTCGGCGTGTATCTGTCTCAACTCTTCTACGTGGCTCATTTTTTCTTGTTGCAATAATTCCATTTCTCGTCTGTATTGCGCTAAACATCTTCCTTCTTGGTCACCGGAACGAACTTCGTTTAAAATACTCCGCTTCAATCTTTCTAGAGCAATAGTTTTATTCCTAGAATAGAGAAATGCACAAATGGTCAAATTTTTGTTCGAAGAAAGTCCCTTTCAAATGTTCAATTTGAAAAAATGTTTCAATGTTCAATTTGAAAAATAAATTGGAAAACTACTATCAAGATTGATTAATCGAAAACAACTAATTGTGCAAAAGTATTGAACTATTATAATTATGATGGTTCATAACCAGAATTTTGTTGAGGGGGGGGGGGGTATAATAAAAACGTTTTTATTGAGGGGGGGGGGTAAATACAACTTTTTATATAGGAGGGAAACAAACATGCCAATGTTTTTCA
>JAOXNN020000050.1:7010-32264 GCA_028571205.2 Hydropsyche betteni | reverse complement strand
CGCAATGCTACCCTGGTTAAAGTCTTTAGATACAGGTATTCGTGTTGCCGTCTATTGTGCCTTTCGTTTAAATTTTGCATGAAATCGATTGTGTTTTTTATATATATTTGTTTGTTTGCCGCGCTAAAAATAACAATTGCACAGTCGGTCGTTGCGAAACGTATTTTTTTCATTGTCTCGATTGAATTTCGTTTAATTGAAACGAATACGTCAAGAAATACCGCGTTAACGACGTTTGCGGTCGGCCGCAAACGCTCCGTGCGTACACATCTTTGCCGATATCTGTTTTGTTTTGAAATCGACAAATTCCGATAACTCGTATGTGAAGACGTGCATATAAACGGCGTGCACACGACGAGATATCGAAGACGAACGTGCAAAACTTCTGTGTGTTAATAAATATTAATAATATAATCGGCGACGAGCGATAACCTCGACAGTTCAAAGTGCAGTCACGACAACGACATTTGCCGCCTTTTTCCAGTTCGGAAGGACTCTGGTTCTTCCATATCGTGTGGATCTTTCTCTCCTCTCTTCTCCCTTTTACCCGTCGTAATGTTCAAAGTTTCATTAATGCTGTCTCCTTCCCCCCAGATTTTATATCGTAGAAAAGACTATAGTACAAATTTTGATAAAGTTTATAGACAGTTTTGTAATAAGCGAATTCGATTTGTCGATGCATAAGATGAAAACTGAAAGTGGTGCGTTTATTGTGACCGGAATGCTATTGTTGTATCAGTTTATGTTGACTATTCGTACGAGAATGAAGTTGTAAAAAAAGTTCTGTAGTTATGCCTGTGCTCAACGAATCTTGGTCAGCTATCGACGCTGAAGGGTTCGTCCACGTGGATATGGAACTAGATCAAGAGTTGGACGGCGATTTGTTTTTCAGCGGAAGCAAATCGCATCGGAGGAATTCTTCCATTTGCGGGGAGGATTGCCTCAAAATCAATAATAAATCTTGTAAACAGGTGACTAATTCATTATATTGACGGGTTTTCAAGAATTTTATTTACACTGTATTGTACTTTGCCTTTTTTGTAAAAAAAGATGCAACTTTCGTGTGAAACTATTTCATTGACATATTTTTATTTTCTATCCTTACAGATATCGGCCCTAAAAATTGATCAAACGAAAACATTTCTTTCGATGGTTAAGAGTAACATGGCGACACCTCCAGCCATCACTAGTGAAGAGGCAGTGGCATCGTCGCCCACAAATTCTGAACAGGATTCTATGTGTCATGTACGAAGAGCAGATTTATATCCGAAGCATGGATTAAAAGCTGATGATCCAGCCCTTCCGATTCCGTTCACTCCTATTTGTGGAGAAGCAATTCAAGTAATTTTTTTTTTTTAGTATTAAAAATGCGCATTTCATGATGTTATCCTAACTGTATTCTTTAATTAATTTTCAGTATCTAAGCCAAACCCAAGATGGAGTATTAAGTCTCTCTAACTACAGGATTTTTCACCGGTCTTTACAAGGTGCTACTACAAATATTCCATTGATGCTTATAGATACTGTAGACGTTAGAGATCTTTTTTATTTACATATAATGTGCAAGGAAGGCAGAAGCTTAAGGTTGAAATAATTTTCAATATTTATACTGTTCATATAATATGTAAATATGTTATTTGACATTGATTATATTTTAGATGTACTTTTACCACTGGTGAACAGTGCTTAGAATGGCAGCGCAGAATTTCCATAGCTATCAATCCCCCTAATGATTTGGAAAAGTTTTTTGCTTTCTCTTATAGAGCATGGGCTGTTGAACCCGGTGGTGAAGAAGTTTTAAAACGACTAACAGCACCGCCTATTGACCCTGATTTGGATTTCAGAAAAGAAGTAAGCTTCGAATTTTAATAGCAATAATTGAAATGTTTTTAAAATTATATTTAAACGATAGTGTTATTGCCTTTTTTTAATTATTAAAATTTATAGGTTTCACGCCTTCAATTTGATCAAGGAACTTGGAGAGTGTCTACAGCCAATCATGATTTTAAGTTATGTCCGTCATATCCTCCATTATTATTGGTACCTGCTAATGTATCTGATGAAGCTTTAGAAACTGTAGCTAAATTTAGAAGTTCTAGGAGAATACCGGCTGTAGTTTGGAGGTGCAGTTTTATTATATAAAAATTTTCCATGAATACATTTGATCAGAGTTAATAAAACAGATCTAATAATCAAATTAATTTTAAAATTCAGACATAGAGGCAATGGTGCTATCATAGCTCGTTGTTCACAACCAGAAGTCGGTTGGTTGGGATGGCGTTCAAATGAAGATGAACAGTTATTGGCTGCTATAGCAAACGCTTGTCAAGATCCAAGCTCTGCGTCTAACACCGCTCCTAAACTATTAATTATTGATGCTCGATCGTATGCGTCAGCTGTTACTAACCGTGCTAGAGGTGGTGGCTGTGAATGCCCCCAATATTATCCTTGTGCTGAAATACAATTCATGTGTTTACCAAACATTCATGGTGTAAGAAAAAGTTTTCAAGCTCTAAGAGCTCTTGCTGCTGAACCTCCCGATCATGCAAAGTAATTTTATTTCATAATCATTATGAATTTTTCATTCCTCGTTTATCAATTTTTTGATTCATTGATTAATTTGCAGTTGGCATTCAGTATTAGAAAAATCATTATGGCTTCAAGCAATTGGGGGCTTACTCAAGGCAGCGACATTAGTTGCTCGTGCAGTTCATATTGGTGGAAGACCAACATTAGTTCATTGTTCTGATGGATGGGATCGCACACCTCAAATTGTTTCAACTGCCCAATTGTTACTTGATCCTTATTATCGAACATGCGAGGTATTATTTTTTGTTGTAATATTTCAGGATAAAGTGGATTGAAATTGGAGGGATTTAATTTTTGTCTGATTTAGGGATTTCGAGTTCTTATTGAAAGAGAATGGTTAGACTTTGGTCACAAATTTGCTGATAGATGTGGCCATGCAGTTGGTTCTGAGGATTTCAATGAAAGGTGAAGATTTAAATTTTCTAGAAATTTTAGAAATTATGGTAATTTAAATTAATATAAACATTTTTTTTTCTTTCAGATGTCCTGTCTTTTTACAGTGGTTAGACTGCGTACATCAAATATTAGTTCAATATCCTTGTAGTTTTGAATTTTCACAAACCTATCTGGTTCGTTGCTCAAATATTCAAAAAATTGTTAATATTATTTTTTCGATTATACATTTTTCAATTTTTATTTCAGATAAAATTGACGCAACACACATATTCATGTTTATTTGGAACATTTTTATGTAATAATCGAAGAGAAAGATTGCAACAAAATGTTGCAGATAAAACTTTTAGTATTTGGAATTTTTTGAAAGGTCCTGCTTATCAAAATCACCTTTACGAACCTAATAGAGAGGTGTGTGCTATAAGTTTTTTCCTATAACTTTATTTTAGAACCGAATTTTGATTGAAAATTATTTTAGGTTCTGTATCCTGCTCATTCAGCCCGCTCTTTAGTTGTATGGGCAGCTCTTTACTTGGGTGTCTCACCAGATACTCCTGTGCCCACTCAACCTACTGCATCTCCACCTCCACCAGCACATTCAACGCCTTTCCATAGTCAAACTTCAAATGGTTACTGTCTTTTATATATATTTATAATTATAATCATTTATTTATGTGTAAACTAGGTAACTTATTTATAAAAAAATATATTTAAATAGGTCTCGTCACTAAAACAAGGTCATATGGAGATCTTACAACCATACCCGATCATGGAAGCACTCCCCAAAGACGATCTAGTGATCCTAATATAGCTCTCAATTCTATGTAAGTTTAACTTCCAAGATTTGATATTTTTTTTACTTTTCTTATAACAAAATATTTGTTCTAATTACTTAAGTCATTCAATTAATTACTTTTACTTTTTTACATTCTAGGAAAAGGAGTACTTTGAGCTCCTCTTTGAAAACCAATAGTTGTAAATCCATCAACAATAACAACAACAATAATAATAACAACTGTGAACAATTAATCGGAAGTGATTATTCTAGTGACCAATGTGATTCTGAAAGTATTTTGAGAGATGAACTAAAATATCTTAATATCAATAAAAGTTGTGATGATTCTTCTGTTTCAACTAAAATTTCTAACGGTGTACATGAAACGACAAACTCTGATAGTCTGATTAACACAACAGTTCCAAAACAAATTGTAAACGGTTATTCTAAAGCTAATGGTAATATTGTTCCTACATTTAATTATAATTCATCAGCGGCCGCTGATACGACAATTATTGATACAAATTCGAATACAGAATGTTCTAATGACGAAAATAACTATGAAAATTTAAAGTCAAACAGCTTGAGTGAAAATGGCAATACTCAAATCATGAATATGTCTATGATGGATTCAGTTTTCCCAAATGGTAGTTACATAGATAATACGGAATTTATCGAACAAGTTATTGACGGTTCATCAAATCAAGAAATTGAAGATGTATCCAAAGAATCTTCCAAAGGAAATATAGTGTTATTTAAATCAGATGTGATGCCTGGCATATCTCCTACTGAAGATCAGTCAATTTTCTTAGAAGGAATATTGTCAGAATCAGGAGAATCTAGTGCCGAGAGTAGGACTCGGCATGATAGCTCTACTTGGAGAAGCATATCAGAATTCACTGATAGTAGTGGAGGAGGTGATCCAAATGATAACACTCCAATAGAAAACATAATAAAAGGTAATAGTTTACGTAGGCAACGACTAGATTCTGTACAAAATGGAGGTCTTAATGATACAGCGGCTGATTTGCTAAAGAGCGAAATTGGTAATTTTTTGCCAATACAATTTTTACCATTTCATTCTGAAGTATTTTAATCAATTTTTTATTTATTTTTTTCAGATAAATTAATACCTAATGAAAGTATTGAAAGTCATTCAATTGATTGCTCTGTCATTCAATTGATAAGTCCTAGTGGAAATAAGCCAAAACCTGGTAATCCAATACCCAATAATTATGTATGTTCAGAAACGTCTGATCAAACATTATGTCCGAATTCTCCATTCAAAATTTTTCCTCGAAATCAACCTGCTGCAGGTATAAACGGTTATTCTAATATTGATCATTTATCAGCATAAAATAAATGTATTAATTATTTTTATTTTATTTTAAAGCCCCTACGGTATCAACGAATAAATATTATTCACACAATGCGTGCTCTAGTGATAATGGACCTCACACAACTGATGGACGATCTGAACCTTGTTGTTTAAATTCATTACAAAATCATGACTGTATAGGATGTACTGCTAATCATCTCCATTGCCTTCTTCACTGCCTTACACATTGTAATCACAGGTTAGTCTTTTTTGTAGTCATTTATTTTATTATGTTTCAACGTACGAAATTCAAAATTATTTTTTTAGACGACAAGCAGGTGCGAGTAATGGTTTCAGCTCTGGAATGGCTTTAGATCCCGTAGATGGTCTTGTGTGCCCACAAAGTCCAATACAGCAAAGACTTCACCAGATCATTCAAGATTATAAGGTATTTTTTTTTTTTGTACAAATGTGATTTTTTTATGTTTTGAATTTTTAACTTTTCTTATCTCATAACAATTTTTCTTTTTAAATGCAGATGGTCGAAGAAGGCCTTCGAAAAGAATTACACGCTGCTCGAGTGGAATTGCAACAAAGGGCATGTCGAGTAAGAGCAACTCCAGATCATTCGGTAATTACATGTTATTTGCCTTTTTTATATAACATCTATAAAAGTAAATGTCTAAAATATGATTAATTTTTTTCATGCTACTTCTATTCGAAAATACTGTGTTTTAAATTAGTTTTTTTTATAAATCATCTACTCCTAGTTAAGACAGAGTTTGAAATGTTAAAAATTCATTAAAAAAAAAAAATGTATCATGCAATATCGTATTTTCAAAGAATTAAAATTGTTCTAGGAGGATATGTTAACTAATTATAGTAATTCACTATCAATGAATATTCAAAGTAATTGGAACGACTCTTATAATTACTATCCGGTTGATTGTAATAACGAAACTTATTTTGATGATTCATTTAATATGACATCGTCGCAAGATATGCTTTTGGTTAGTTAAAAAAGGGTAGTTTACTTATGATTTTGCGTATTATGGTTATTTCTAACAAACATGAAAAAATAATCAGTTTATGATGAACCATACATGAAAAAAAAATGCTTTCTTAATCTCATGTTTTATACCTTTTATAACAAAGTGGTGTAGCATGTTTTTGCATGAGTTTTATTAAAAATAAGTTTTATTTTTTTAAAAGAATTTCGCCAATTTCATATTATTATACATTTTATTATTTGATTTCCATAAATCACCAAATTCACAAGTTTTTATTTTTGTAATTTAAAGAATGATAAAATTAACTTAAAAATAATTATTAAATATATGTATGTATTGTTACATATAATAGTGCTAGATTTATCACAAAAATGTGTTTGGCAAAAACATCAAATTAATTCATCTCCTAATTTTTGAAATTCTTAAATCTATTTGAAATCACAAAAGTATATTCATATTTTCTCGTTTAATCGATGGTATGTAAATGTTGCGTTGCAGGATTGTTATCCATGCTCAGATTCGTCTTCTGGAACCGGTGAAGGAAGTATAAGCGGGAGAAGTAGTGGGAACGATGTTGGACCTGTTAGTTGTAGTTCTCGATCGGGCAGTGCGCAAGGAAAAGTCTCGGGTGTTTTATGGGTTCCGGATCACGCTGTTTCACGTTGTACCCGATGTGATAAAAATTTTTGGCTTGGAAAACGTAAACATCATTGCAGGTATTGAATTTATTTTAGGCGTATTGAATAATTATGTAGAATGATAAATATATTGTAAGTGCAAAGTATTTATTACACATTTTTTTAGAAGTTGTGGTCGTATATTTTGCGCAGAATGTTCTGAAAATACTACACCCGTCCCAAGTGAACAATTATATAATCCTGTGAGAGTATGCACTGAATGTTATAGTACTATCAGATCAACTTTTATTCACGATGAAAGGTGAATATTTTTTCTCGTAGTTTTTACTAACTATCATGTTAATTATTCCATGTTTAATTGAAAATGTGTAAACTAAAATTCGTTTCAAAATTATGTGTCTTATACCTTTGCACTACCATATGCTAACGTAGATGGGTGATTTTTTCTATCATATTTCGTTATGTTTTCTTCATTTCGGATAACTTATCTATACAATGGAGTCAGTAATGCAATTAATATGTTTTTATTATATTCAAAAACAAGTTAATGCTTTTAGATTAACATCATTTTGACTAAGAACTAAGAGATTCATTTGTTTTTACTAATTTTTTATGAAAAATAAAAGTTACATATGTTTTCTATAATAAACTTTCAGTGTCTGAAGTATGTTAAAGACATCACAATTCAAACAAGCGATCTCTATCCTTAGGCAAAATGTAGTGATTGTCAGGGATTAAAAAAAGCATATGTCAACCTTTTCACTTAATTTCAGAATAACAATAAATGAGTCTGCCAATACCATTCAAATTGCAAGTAAAACAAAGCAAGCACCAGTAGTCCTGTCTTCTTCTCATTCAAATACAGCGGAGGTAGTTGTTTTATTTTTATTTATCTTTTAATAATCTTCAATACATTTGATCAAATGTGTTATAATATGTTTTGTTCGTTATTTTTACAGGTGAGGCATCTGTCTGATTATTGTAAGCAAGTCAGCAGTGATCAAAATATCAGTTCGTCGCCAGTTACTGCTGCATCCAACTAAACTCACTTTTGCCTTTATATACATATATAAGATATAAGACAATTTATACTAGTTCATGATGGTAATTTTTTCATTATGAACGAAAAACCCTGCCAACTTGCCGCCTTGCTTTGAGATTCTATATCCTCTAATTAAAAGATAAAATATTACTTTTTTCAATATAGTATGATTGAAAATGATTGATATTTTGTTTCTTGTTGATATATTCATAAATTAATTGCATAAATTTTAGTAAAAAAATAACCTTCACACATAACTATCTTTTATGCATGTTTTAAAATTTTCATTTATATTATATGTATGTATGTACATAATTAAATACCTTATAATATATTTAAGTTATTACTATTTTATGTCATTATTTATGCAAAATTTTGTTCATGAAAAATCAAATTTATTTATTCATAAATAATCCTATATGTTTGTTAATACTTGTTATTTATTTGAAATATTAGTATAATATTGATTTATTTGAGATGTATGAGTGTCTTCGAGAATGTGTACACTTGTATAATAAGAAACTGTGTGATTTGCAATCAAATCTGGAAGCGATGCGATTGTATAGTGACTGATCTGATGATGTTTAATAATTTAATTTTAATGAGTAACTTAGAATGCACTTCATATTGTTTTAATTCCATTCATACGAAACATATTTTTTTATGCTTAAAATTCTTATAAGTCGATATAATAGAGTACTACAGATTTTGAAAATCAGTACAATCTTATTTGAGATGTTATAATTTATGACAATGTTAAAAATAACTTGTTTATTAAAATAAATTAATTTTATTACCAGATTTTAAGTTTTTCCGCCTTCATTATTTCCCTATTCATAAATATCTCGTTGATTAATTATTGATTTTTCCAAACTAAAATTACTTCAACAACATTACATGCAACCAATTTCTCCCAGTTTATTCTATTACAAATTTCATAGATTCAGCCGACCTTCAATTAAATTTCCATATCAAAATTTTTTATATTCAATTCAGAATTTGTGGTAATTAAAATTACCTTAGCTACCGAATCAATGATCTTTGAAAACGATTTCGAATTATCGAGGTCACTATAGTGTCACGTTGCACAAATGTACATCTGTATTCCCTGCTTAGTGGTAAGTTGGCAACATTGATGTTATGGGCGGCGGTGTGATGGAGGGCGGTGGCTGTCGTCTGCGTTTTGATTTGTTTGTTATTTCTTATTCTCTTCCATAGCCATATTTCTTTGATATTTTATCGTTGTGTGATTTCTTTGACATATTTTATTTCATCAATACTCGCTACACCTATTATTTACCGATAAATTATCTTATAGATCCCAATGTTTTTGCATTTTTCTTTTTACAGTATTTCAATATCTTTAAATACGATTTAATTCTTCAATTTTTCCGATGGAAATGTAGCTTTTTACATAAAATATACAAATTTTCTCATTCATTTATGGCAAATCCATAAAATCAGCTGAAAACCCTAATATTAGTCTGTATCATCTAGGATTGTAAATTGTTGTTATTTACTGTTCTTTATTCATTTTCAAGGTATAAAAAAGTTCAACCATCCTCGCTGCAAATGTAAAGGAAGTATCATCGAATTCAAAAATGGAATATTCATCTATAATCGAGCCGCAGGTTTTGTTAGCAAGTGAAAACGTGGTATGATTTTCTATTTCTATTACTGATCTGTGTTATACTATTACATGATTTCAAATAATTTCGCACATTATCTACATTAAATTCCAATTTCTTGATTTTTAATGTTTCATTATAAACAATATTTTCTAAATAGTCAGACGAAGATGATTTGCTTTATTGCAATTTGTGCAATAAAGCATTTGCCAAAACACTTCAATATCAAAACCACATGAGAAATCACCGAGCAGAGCGCAGGTTTCCTTGCATGCACTGTTCTAAATGTAAGATTTTTCTTATGAAATATATTCTTTGTTTCATTCAGTATTTGATGTGATTTTTTGTTGAAGCTTTTTCTCAATCGAACAATCTTCGAGCACATCTTCGAATTCACACCAATGAAAGACCATTCAAATGTTCCGTTTGTGGAAAAGCTTTCACTCAGGTAAATATTTTCGCTTTCGTGATTATGCAAAATAATATTCTCAAATATATTTATTGTTCGATTATTTTAGGTTACTAATTTAAATAATCACATTAGACTTCATACAGGAGAACGGCCCTACGTTTGTTCTGTTCCCGGATGTGATAAGGCGTTTGCACAAGTAATACACATATATAATAGACTTTGATAACATGCTTCCAAAATTCTAAAACATTTGGTGCTTAATATTTCAGGTTACTAATTTAAATAATCACCGTCGAAGTCATCAAAAAGATATGCCATATGCTTGCGATTTGTGTGACAGAATATTTCAACAGCAAAATCATTTAATTATGCATAGGCAAATTCACAACCATCAGTTGTTGAAAACTGGATTATCCACGACTGGGCAAAGATTAACTTTGCTTACTTGTCTAGCGTGTGGGGAAAGTTTCATGGAGGAAAAGCTTCTTAAACGCCACGTCAGGGAGACTTGTAAAGAGGGAGGTGTACCTAAACCGCATATCAAAATTCCTAACTATTTACAAGGTTTCATTATTTTTGTACTGAAAAAAAATTTAATTTTCTAATAATTTCTTTGATGACTTGTTATTCATTTTAGATATGAAAAGAAAGTGTATTTTCGGAGAATGCCGAAAACAATTTGAAGATATGCCAGCATTGCACAGTCATTTATCTAAAGACCATGGAATGTTGATTAATCCTAACCAAAATAAAGCTAGGCGTTATACCCCCAAGATTGTATGTTTTTATGAAAAGTTTATTGTGATAATTGTTCATGTTTGTTGTATGACAATATTTTTTTACCCAGGATTCGGTGTCATCGTCAAATACATCACCATCAGCTCATGAAGATGAAGCAGTTTCATGTCAACCGGTAGATTTGAAAATACTGGATATGGAAGTATGTTCCATTTTGTATATGTCGATGTTTCTCAATTTTTCTTTCTAACTTCTCTAAATTCTTTAAGGTTACGGAAGAAAATGATGCTATTAATAATTGCTATGCTGCTTCCGGAAACGACGTTAGAGAAAGGTTTGAAAATCGTTTAGTTTTTTTCTGATATATTTTATACATGTAATAAAGTATTTGTGAAACAATGTTTGCAGTGTGAACAAGTCCGCAAATGATGAGTGCGAAGATTCATTTAAAATTGGAAAAAGAAAGATTCCTTCGAGTTGTCAAAATGTATATATTTTCAATTCAATTTCACCATTTTTGAGAGTTATGCAAAATATTGAGGCTTATCATTTTAATAAATTTTACAGGTGAAACTTGTGTGCAGTAAATGTTTTTCAGCGTTTAATACTCCTGCTTCCTTAGATAAGCATATTCGAAACAAACATCAGTAGGCTGTTGAATGTATATTTTCTTTACATTTGATTTTTTATTTTTATGAATCACGCAATGAAAAGTATTCTACTTCAAATTATGGTGCTGTGAAAATTTACTATGAATGAAGAATCTTATTTTATCCTATTTTGTAATTTTATTTTTATATTAATATACATAATGAACTTATCGGTATTGTTCATATGAGTGGTCTCTGGTTTGCCATAATTATCGACTAGTCGATTTTTAATCGTTGGTTTTATTTATGATTTATGAATTTGTATATGAATCTCTTTGAATTTTTTTTTTTAAAAACCATCATTTGACGAAAAGATGGTCAGACTTAAAGCAAGATCTAATTAACTTTAAAAGTATGGACCGGTGCTTTTTTTTAGAATTTTGGCGATTGTATATTATATCATATCTCATTATTTTCATCATCAGATATGTTGCTCAAAATTGTTATATTTTGATTTTAAAATTATATCGAGTCTGTATATATATAGACGTTTTAAACATTTAATTAATTATGTGCAATGTCAAATTTGTATTCAAAAACCGAATACGTATTTGTGAATTTATTTTTCCTAAAATATTCTGTGTTATAACTATTAATGTAAATTATGAAGAAAAAAAACAATATTAAATATATCAGTATTTATAGTGCATACTGTAAAATTAAAGTTCCTATGTGTTATTGTCAGTGTGAAATAACATTATATTTTTACTGGTCAGATTTTTTTGGAAATAAACTTTTTTTAGTATTAGTATGTTTTATTTTATAATTCTATTTGTTTAACTAATAATTGCTATACATATATTTTAGCTTATCAGATGGTATCTGTTGTTTTTTTAATTCTCAGACGTTTGCTCAAATGGTGTGTGCCAGCATTATTTTTAATCGCGTTGTGTACACCAGTGGCATTTGAGCAAACGTCTGTCCACTTATTTCTCTATTTAAGAAAAATCTAAGAAACGCATATTATTAACGTAGTATTTAAAACGTATTTAATCAATAATATTTCATAAAAGTAAATTTTATAAAAAAATATACAATATGTACATATATTTCAATGGCGAAAAGGGAATGCGCTCCTCTTTTTTTGTAATGTCAACATTGACAGAGTTGTGAAGGTTGCGGTTCTAGGTGTGCGGCTGGGGCTACTTACGAGTGATCGTTCAGCAGCTACAACCCCTTATTTATTACCCTTAAAAATTGAATTCGATTTCAATTCACCATCGCGGACAACGTAAAGGATCCATCTCGGCGCACGGTTAGTCACATTTTACACACCTGTCTGACCGATTGTCAAATGGTCGAAAACGCATATAACGACTACTTCGACGCTTCACAGTTTATTATTCGCAATTGCAATGGCGGGTTTACTTATAGATGGTGGGAGGGATCGCTTTGGGGTCCTTATTATTTAAAAAAAGTTAATTTTCTATAAATTATAATATTTTTTCCTTTTGGAACCCGGTCCTATATAGAGGTTCCCAAAATTTGGTCCGAGTCCCTGTCGGAATGAATCCACCACTGCTCAATTGTCATAATTAATTGTCATAATTTCTATGTGAAATTTATCGAAGTTTCAGATTAGTAATACTAAACTGGACATGTGATGTCACATGATAATGTCATAAACTCAATAAGCATTAGTAATGCCTATTTTTGTTATTATTTTTTTTACATTACATTTTATCAATTGAAAATGATTTCAAAATTACTTAATATAAAAATTCATTAGAATCTCACGAGATATTATTCTATAGAAATATTGAATATACAGCCTTTATCTATAATATTTATATGATGATTCACTTTTTCGTACTATTAACATATATGAGTTCATCCTCTCTAAATCTATTTGTGTTAACACTTTACCGACCAGCTATTGAAACTGCTAGACTTACGCCAACGACCACGTTTATGTGCAAGATTGCATTTTTCTGTGCAACCTAAAATCATCATAACTTTTTTATTTATTTATAAATTTTCACAAAAATTTCAGAAATTATTGAATACGAATGTATTCAAATGTTGACGAAAAGAAACATATGTTTTTTTCAATTAATTTAATCAATAAATAAATACAAGTAATTATATAGAAAATAATATTTAAAAAAAGTTGAAAACCACTTACAGTACTTAAATTCATTTTATCTTTAAGTTACGCTAAACAAACACATGGATCAGATCGTTTTACAAAAGCTTATATAAAAAAAATATGTGTGAAAAAAATACGAAGTTTTAAAATGATTGCTATCTCTTGAAAATAAAAAAAGATGAATACATTTTATCATTGATTAATTTTTCATTCATTTTTTCTGCCGTCTTTTGGCGAAATTTCGAAGTATAAAGGAAGCATAATCGTATATTGACGAGAAAAGTCAGATGTATTTGAGGACGTGACGTATGCGTCCGCAGTCGTTTGTGCTAAAGAATCGGAAGACGCAACGTTAGCGTCTGCGGTCGGTAAAGTGTAAGTATTCCGATGTTATTTTATATTAAAATTTGATCTATTATGCATGTACGTTGAAATATATTTGAGGTACGATACAGATTATGTGTGCATCAATCAATTTTCGTCATAACTTAACAGGGTTGTATGAATCCTAGAAGGATGGACCGGACGCATCAGTCGGACCGTTCCTATCAACACTCGCGTAAAGACGACGACACCAACTACGATCATGTCACCATGGATATGAGTGAGGTAATTACTATAAAAAATATTTCCTCCGTCATTTAGTATTATGATTTTTATTTGCATATTTAAAATGACATCGTAAGGAAGTTGTTGATTTAAAAAAAAATAGCTTTTATTTATATTGATAAAAATATATTGATTTTTTTTTGATTAATTTATTTCAATTCAGTGTAGAAGTTTTATTTGGATTAGCATTATTATTTTTTCTATATTTATATATTACGAACATGTTTTATCAGATCACTATTGTAAATAGCAGTTAAGAACTAGACCTAACACCCACAATTTAATGCATACGTGTTACATTGACATATATTATTGCAATTGTCTGTATTGTATTTTACATCGACACATATTTATGATAGAATTACATTATTGTATTTAAAACCAATTTGCGTTCTTTGATATTAACACATATATTGTTGTGACGCATATACAAAATTCCCTACCTTCTGAACAACCACTCACATGGGCCAATTTCGATCTTCCCATTGCCGATTGGACCATCTGTGCTCTGCAATATTTACTTTGTGCGCAGACTTTCTATAAGTCTGTTGAATTTGTTCAATCGTATTCGTGGCAGTTCTTCACGTAAGTACAAAATGCAAAAGTAATGTAAATGCATATATTTCTTATTTATTTATTTAAAAAAATAAAGTAATTGAGTTTCAGTCGTATAGCTGAATTTTTTGATGGATTTTCATATATAGTTATAAACCCTGAAACGTTTTTCTTTGTGATTCTTTAAGTTGATTACAATTTATACATTGTTTTAAATGTTTATATGTATGTATGTATGGATGTATATTTGTTTGAAAATTAGTTTTTTTTTATATAAAAATTTAGTAACTTATTTTAACATTTCTCCTCTGTTGTTGATTCATTAACGAAACTTCTAAATATTCCTGTGTATTTATACATATATTTTACTGCTTTATGAGTTATATTTGAGATTAATAATATTTTATATTGTATAGTACCGTATATAATACTATTTTCATTTTCATTATAAAGTCATATTGCACGTTAGGAATCCAACAATAATAATTCGGATAATGATTCACCGAGAAGAGATTCGAGAAGAAGATCTTCACAATCATCGGGTGAACGAGATTATTACAGAACAGGTGAACGATTTTCGGAAGATAAAGGACAACATAAATCAAGAGATCTCAATTTTGTTTCCCACCTAGATAATAATAAAGATGGTTGTGGTTACTCCAGGTTTATTTTAGTTTCATTTATCAATTTAGTTAAATATTTTTATGTTTTTTTAAATGTTTTTTATTACTCGTAGAAGAACTCCAGAAAACACTAGGTCTAAGTACGTCAACGATAATTATTCAATGAAAGAACATGCAAATATGTATAGCAACAATGCTTATAGAGGGAAGTCAAATGAAAAACAAACATATGACAGTTTCAGAGACCATTCAAAAAAGTCAGCTTCTACCTCAGATAGATCATGTGGAGACGAACCTATTAATAAAAATGATGAAAGTAAAAAATATGGTTACAAAAAATCTGAAAAAGAATCTTCCAAGAGGTGATTTATTTAAAAACACTATTATTTAAAGTACCTGAAAATTTATCAACTAGAGATTTTATTTTCCAGGTATGATCAAGAATGTCCAGATAAAAAAGAAAGAGATAGTTTGGATAGAAGAGATCGAGATTTAGACCGACGGCATGAAGACAAAGACAGAGATCGTCACAGTTCTTATCACAGAGATAAATATGACAAACGACATAGCAATGAAAAGAGGTTCATGCTCTTTATGGAATATAAATTATATTTAAAATTATAATAGATTTTTGTTTCATAGAAGTTTTTTATATGCAGATCTGGCGATGATAGAAAACGTGAAAGATCTAGATCCCGAGATAGAAATTCTAGCAGTTATAGAAAAAGGTCTTCTTCCGGCGATAGAGATAGAAGCCGTAATTATTTCCATCGTTCCGATGGAACGAGACGGTATTTCGACATTCTATTTTATGAGATGTTGATTGTAAAAAAATGATAAGTTAAATGAAATGTGTTTTTCCAGATCTGGTTCTCGTGAACGTAAAAGTTTCAAACGATCCAGAAGTAGAGATAGGTCTCCTACTGCTAATATGGATTACAAACCCTCTTACAAAGTTTCTAAAAAATTACAGGCCATGGATAAAATGGGTAAGTGTTTCTTTGAATAACTTTTTTGATATATATGAAATGTAATATACATATTTATTTTTTAATCGATCGATAGGATTGCAAATAAAAACTCCCGACGGTTCCATGGCTACAGCTCAGATGTTACTGCAACAAACTCTAGCTCAACAAGTAGAAAAAGTTAAAAACGCGACTGGTATTGAATTGCCAAAATATTATAACCCGGCCGCTATGAATCCCCTAAAATATGCCAACCAAGTGAGTTGTTTCATTGTAATTTCTTCATAGTTGTATTTATTATGATAAAATTTATTCCATGACGAATTTTCAAATTACAGATTCAAAAAAGAAAATTATTATGGGGTAACAAAAGCAAAGAAACGTCCACCGAAACTGCGGGAGTGCCGGAATGTTCTGTGAGCCAGCCCAAACCCTCGACGACCAACAAATGGCAAGGTACCAAATTCGCCCAAGACACAGATGGAAAAGTTGCATCCAAATTTATGAGATTGATGGGAATCAAAGATCCTAGTGAGTTTTTCGAACCTTCCCTCTTTCGTTTGTAACTTTTATACGATATTTTACTATATATATTGTCGTTACAGATGCCGTTCAAAGTTCCTCGACTGAATCGAGCGGAGATATTGTCAAAAAACAAGAGGAGATGTTCGAAGCCATGCAAGCTCAGTACGAAGTCGCCAGAGCGACGACGCATACCATGAGAGGTGTGGGCTTAGGATTTTCTAGTCACAATAAACCTTATTAATGTATTTTCTTTTTAATCAAAACGAACAAAATTCGACAACACCTCAATAGACCTGATATATTCGTATTCAATATTTTTTGTGATGCAGAATATGTGTTATTGGAGATAGTCGAAATATGTAATGTGAATTTGGAAAAAAATTAAATTGTGAATAATCCGTTTCTTTTTTTTTCTAATAAACATCGATGAATTTTAAATGCCGTCTTTTATTTTGAGATTTTAGCCCTGTTACTTTTTAGTGAAGATTGGCTCGTTCGATGTAGCCCGAAAAAATATGACCTTTCGAAGGTTTTCAGACGTTTGCACAAACGACCCTACACACCGAGCGTAGAACACAATTTGCAAAAAACTTCGAAATGCATAACTAAAATTAATTATAAAGCATTCATCGGATCATTTAATCACCTCCATTTCCTCTAAAACCTTATCGCGTGTTTCACAAACTTTTGGTCACCCTCATACTATTGGCGACATCGACAGAGTTTAAGTTGGCAAAAGTGCGAGAGTGACAGGTGTCCGCCGGTCGGAGTGTCAGTGCGGCGTTATGATAGTTTGGTCGTAGATCTGAAAAGCTGAGAGGCGGCATGGAGCGCGTGCGGGTGTTCGCGCGCCGCCTCGTCGAGCGGCACGTGACGAGGAGACGCGCTCTGCTCGCGCTCCTCGCCGCCGCCTTGCTGCTCGCCTACGGCCCGCCCCTGCTCAGGGGGCTGCGGACGGCCCCCGTGCGCCGACACTCTTGCGACGCGCTCAAACAACACTTGAACGGCCACGAAAAGGCCGTGGCGGAGGCCGACGCCCGCCTGCACTCCCCCGACGGCCGGGACCCCTACGCCCCTTACGTGGGCAACGGCTTCTTCGGCGTCGAAGTCGTCCCTCACGCTCACATCAACGTCAAATCGGGCCGAAACCTCGCCCTCCCCGTTTACTTTCACCCCATCGTCTCCCCGGTCATGCCGGACGCCGAGACGGCCACCGTCACCGACTACGTATCCGGAGTAGTTCATCAATATTATTGTTCTCCGTTCGGACACGACGTCGTTCACACCGTATACGCCCACCGTAGTCTTCCTTTTCTATTCGTTCAACGTTTGCACTTCACCAACCCGACCAGCGGCGGGATACAGGTCGCCCTCCGACTCCCCCGGGTGTCCGATTGGCCCACCGCGGTCAAGCAGACGGTCAGGTTGCATCACGGAATGGCCGTGCACGAATACGACGTCTACACGGGAACGGTCGACGTCGCCGAAGCGTCTCGGGAGGACGACGCCGACGCCGTCGTCGTCGTCAGCGCGGTCATGTCCTCTTTGCACCCTGCAGTCAATCTCGGTTCCGGCGAGACGCTCGATCTCGACTCGCTCACCGTTGTACAGTATTCGGGACCCATTCCGAGATCCGCTGCGGCGCGAGAGAGGGACGCCGTCGAAAAACTCGCCATCCAGAGCATGGAAAGAGCAATACAGATAAGCGTAGACAAATCCTCGGATCTGAGGGCGCTCCACTCGAACGTTTGGAAGCAGCTGTGGTTTACCGGCTTTAGCATAAGTGAGTCGCTCGCCGTCGACGCCTTAAACGGTGACAAAATCAACGCGACCATGTACAACGTTTTGTCTCAAGTGAGATCTCTGGAATTCGAAGAGGGCATATCTTCGTCTCGAAAAACAGACATCCTCCGAAGTCTCGCGTACGCCGAAGGATGCTACGAGGGACACTACACGTTGCAAGCGGACAACTTGTGGAAACCCATGGAAAATTTAGTCCAAATCAACGCCGTCGTCGGCGCTTGGATGTTGACTCTCGAAAAACAGGGATGTCACAATCTATTGAAAGCCGGCGCCAGCGGGGTCATTCAAGCTATGGTTTTGAGTTTCGGCGGGTTGAGGTTCAGCAACGAACATCTCGAGTTCAAAATACATCCGTCCGATCTTCATAGAGATTTTCATTTTAGAAGATTGAACTACGGAAACATGACTCACCTGAACATTAGTGTAGTGGTGCAAGACGATAATAAAGCCGCTCTGTACGTAGCTTTAGATAGGTCCGATAAGAGTTATTACGCGTGCGACGCCGGCTGCTTGGATAGTCCCATTTTGTTGGGGCCTTCCCGTAAATTTTTCCCGGTGAAATTGACCGATCCTATCACGGCGGTCCTTTACATCACCTCGGACAAGCAACATATGGAAGATCTCCGTCACGCTATTCACGTCAAGGAAGTGGTGTTGGCTCCGGCGCACGAACACCACGTCATAGCGCTCCACCGACACGGACACAGCTTGGGCGGTTTACCCACTCTGTTTTGGGTGACCATTTGTTGTATTATTGTTATTTTCCATATGTTCCTCTGTCGAATTATAATGACTGAGTATTGTGATTCCCCCGATAAATATCGAAGACTTTATAGTAAACCATAAAATGCTTCGTTTACATATGTATTATTATTCTTATTTGTAAATTGGTTTTCTTTTTTCATTTTATATTTTTTGCCTTCAATATATAGCTTTTTAAATTTGCCTTCAAACTTGTTTGAATCGGTATTATGATTTGTGCTTTAAACTTATTTTTAGGGTTTTGAAAATTTATTTGTTTGTTATTTGGTCGTCATGTGGATTGTTTGATTTCGTCGATTCACTCGATTCAAAATAAATTGTGCAATTTTCATACATTGTTTAAGAGAT
Source organism: Hydropsyche betteni (assembly GCA_028571205.2). NCBI lineage: Eukaryota > Metazoa > Arthropoda > Insecta > Trichoptera > Hydropsychidae > Hydropsyche > Hydropsyche betteni. Next base: position 12,789 of record JAOXNN020000050.1, on the reverse strand, counting down.
TATTTCATATTTTATGTGTAAATATGTAAAATTATGTGTCATCACTGCATTTGTGTAAAAATGTATTATTATTCCCCTGAATTATGTTTCAAAAAATTTTCAGGCATTTTATGATTACACAGCTGGTTTCTCTGTTTCCATCATGATTATGTAAATATATGATTCTTTACAAAAACCATTTGTTTGAATAAATTATAATACAAAGTTCCCAATTCACATACATTCTATGAATGAGAAAACATTCGATTTTCTAGATATTTCTGCAAAGGTCTAATGAAAATATGATCTGCTTACAAATATAATCAACTCACATAACAATAAATACATTTCTTTTAAAAGTACAAAAATGGTAAATCAAAATTGTTGGCTATTTGCAGATACAGACCTGCTTCGGCAGGACATATACTAATATTGGAACGATACAGAGAATATTAACATGGCCCACGCAAACGATGACACGCAAAATCGTGAAGCGTCCCACATTTTTACTGCAAAAAAAAAATTAAAAATGAAAATACTAATAAATTTTAAAAGCGTAAAAATTTTTTTTTTTATTTTCTTTCAAATATATACTATACTAGCGGTAGTACCCGGCGTTGCTCGGGACTTAAATTTTAAATCATTATTTTTTTAATTTAATTTTTGCGGAGCGTCCCGTTTTGGTTTCTGAGAAATATGGTCACCCTATTTTAATGATACAAAAACCTTTTCGACAAAAAAATATTTGTTTTATATAGGTGGGGGAACATTTTTTTTCGGATCGTCCCGTTTTGGGTTCCGGGAAATAAGGTCACCCTATTTTAATGATTCTAAAAATCTTTTCGACAAAAAACATACATATACATGCCAATTTTTATAGCGATTGGTTGAACGGTGTTGGAGTAATACGCCATCAAATATACAAACATCCATTTTTATACACAGAGATATCAGGCCTCGGAAACCTATGACCCACGGGTCACTAAGTGACTCATTTGATGATTTCAAGTGACCCGTTAGATAAATTATTATTGATCATTTATTATTCTTTCAGTAAAATTTAAATATTATCAATTAAAAACTATTTTGAAATAAACCTACTGATCCAAAACACTTCATAAAAGTCATATTTTGGTTGTTTCTGATCCACAACCAAAAAAAGGTTGCCGAAACCTGGTTTATATCTTCTTCTTCGTGTGTCATATCAGGTGACCCTAACAAAGGTGACCGATTTTCAATGATTATCCAGGGAAATGATAACCGAAGTGGTTTCCCGTTACCTTCTTTAGTGATAGGATATATAATATTATACATGAGAAGGAGACTTGATTCAAACAACCGTTCTGCACATACTGCTGTATCGATCATCGACGACCGATTTTAATTATTTAAAAATTCAATCGGACCTTTTCAATTCATTTTTTGAATTTGATTTTTATTATAAACGGTTAAATTTTGATTGGAAAACCTAAATCACAAACTGTAGAAAATCTTTTGTCACGGGTCTAATTACTAGAATTTTTTTAGACAAATCGATTAATATCGGTCACATAATTAAATTATAAATAGATAGTGAAAAACTGAGCTCAATTAGGAATAACTTCAGCTAATTTATGATACGGGTTTTATATTCAAAATTAAACCATTTACAAACCAAATTCAACTTTTTTAATTATTCTGTTGAATTAGCAAGTTCAATTTGATTATTAAATAATTAAATTTGATTTGAGAGAGGTTGAATTTGAATTTAGTTTGTAAAAGATTTAATTTGGAATGTATACTAGTGTTATTTTTTTTTAAAGTTCTTCATTAATTTTCTTAACAATCAAACTATTCACCTAATGAACTAAACGTTTATATTTTAAATAAAACCAAAATATAAACTTTTGACTAAAAAAATAAATTTTAACTTTATCTCACAATCAACCTCATATATTCATCATAGATAAACAACGACAAATCGATTCAATAAATTTCTCATTTCGAAACAAAAAAAAAACCACCAAACAGACCCCGAACTAGAGCCGCCAATCTATTACATATAATCGAGATGGTAATTAAACGATATTCGAAACAAAACACGTACAACACAATAACCACACACACACACACACACACACCATATTACATACAACACACAGAGAACGGGACGCGTGGAATTCGGCGCTTTTGAATTATGGATTCGTAAATCTCGACGTTATGGGACGACACGGCGGCCATTTAAGATCTCTATCTGCGGCCTAGAATTGCGGAATTATGGCGTATTTACGATCTGTTGGCGGCTTTTTGGGCCGGCCCAAAATGGCGGAGTGTTTTCGCGATCGATTGATCGATAAATCATGGGCGGACGTGCGACCGGCGCTAAATTTCGGATTCGAACCGTTTAACGACAATGTGTGCGTTGATGGATGCGAACGGGTTGGGCGGGAAGGTGTTGATGGTGGTTTTTTTTTTATAATATTGTGAAGTTTAGCGGTCGTTTAAAATTGAGATCGATACGTCTCGAGATTGAGGTTGTTGTGTGAGATAAATTTTGTTTGGTATTCTTAAATTTTTTTTTTGATTAGTTGATCCGGTGAACTTCGTATCATTTACAATTGGTGTTCATTAGTCTCGCTAAAACTAAGCTGACCATGGGTCCCGTTTTCGCTGGGACTGTCCCAGTTTTTTTCGTGTCTTACATTCGTCTTGTCGTTTTCGCATATATAAAACGATCTGTCGTCAGCAAATGATTGATATTCGAATGTAAATACTAGATTTTTTTTCATCTTAAAATAGTGCCTGTTATCCCGTTGTCTTCACGCGTTTTGCACACACCGGTTTCCGATTCTCGGTTTTTGTTGTAAACACGCGTACCGATTGTAATTATTGTTACAATAATTACAATCGGTGGTGGTGCGGCGGCAATCAATGCGGTGTGGCGTTCTACTTTCCCATACAAAATTGCTTATATTATTTTATAGCTTTCCGGTAGGAATTTTCCTATTATTTTTCTTTGTAAAACACCCGTTAGTTAAAGCAAACAAAAGAAAAAAATAAATATCCAAAACGGTCAAACTATTTTCGAGTATAAGCGCGACACCAAACGGCAATTCATTTTTATATACAAGAAAGAGAAAAAAGAAAGAAAAAGATTTGTTAAATTATATTTCAAAGGTTTTGGTTTTTAGTTTTTCAACGAAATTAAGTTATATGAATCATTTATTTGCTTGAGATCGTTGGGCGAAGGATTGTTTTTAGTGTTCAAACTCATTACGAAATATATATCTTTTATCGCTACGAAAGTGGAATAAATACTTGTTTAGAAAAAACTCAAAATTGAAAATGGTAAAATATGGTCTTGTGCATAAAGAAAAATATTTTGGCAGAACTGATCGGTCTTACATCTCTGTCGTTGACAGTTCGTGTCCTTAAAGGAATTAAAGTGACAGAAACTTTCAATAATCAGTGACATAGACGCAAGATCGATTAGTTTTGCCAACCCATTTTCATTTAAATGCGGGATACTAAAACTATATTTTGCCACAAAAATATTGACGGTAGTCAAATTAAATGTCTTTTAAAGAAAAAAAATTACGATACTCATTTATAGAATTATATCAGGATATTTTTGTCACCATTGAACAAATTCGCGCTACCGTATATTAAAAAATTTCACTACAAAAAACATTTAATAAAACGTTTTATATAATTTCTAGAATAATAAAACGGCCGGATCTTCGAGTGATTTGATATGAACGATTTCAATAAATATTATTTGCGGCGAATACGAAAATAAACATTTATGCGGATCCGATATAAAATATAATATACTTTTTTCGACATTATCTGAAAATAAAACTTCACTCCAATATTGAGAATAGTTGACGTATAAAATTTTATACATAGGGAAAAAATCGAATGTAGCCATTATACACTATGAAAAGGGATTCGATGGGAACGTATCTAATCTCGTCATATTAGCATAATCGGATAAAATATTCGAATGATGCCAATATGCTATCTTGATATTTTGTAGTCCTTAAATCTATATACGCCGTATACGGTTACTTTTATTCCGAAAACCATAATTCATTTCGCATAAAAAAATCGAATAAATAAGAAAAAACCGCTGCTGGAAATGTATTCAATACGTTTTTACATGATCAAATTTTTACAATTTGATATTAAACGTTATACGTTTATACGTTCGTTTTTTTTTTAGAAAAATGTAATATACGTTTTTAATGACAATAATTTGATAACAGACAAACTGTTCTAAAAATTTATCAATCGCTTTCACATTGAAACTCGTATCTCTAGTATTTTCACAATAAAATATTGTTTTTGTCTTGAAATTCATAAAAACGAATCATTTATATGATTCCAATCAGATGATTCTATAGAAATTAGACATTGAGTTATAATATTATAGTTTAAAACCATAATAAATATAATACGTTCCTATTGATTTGAGTGCTGTTAAAAATTGAAATATGGTTAAAGATCACTGAATACACTCTTTCATAAATAACTCGTTAACGGTAATTTTTCCAAGAAAATATTGATACTGAAATCTGTAACAAATGAAAATTCTCAGAAGAAAAATATAATGACTTTTGCTCGTAAGAATAATTGTTTTAGAGATAATTCGAATTACAGAATGCGTAATTAGCAGTATATAGGCCTCAATAACATGTACGTGTTTGAAAATTTTAATCGCGTTATGATCAAATATTTTCATTCGCGTTATAGTTAGATAAAAATAAAGTAAATAATAATCTTTCTACATATTTCAACTAATACTTGTGTAAGTTGATAGAATTATTAATTAATTAGTTATCGAGAAAGTTTTATGGCAAATTTTACTTTTGCCTATTATGAATATTTTACTTATACTATATCAAAATAACAGTCAAATCACTTTGATTTATTTATTCATAGAATGACATGTTTCTAATGATGACTAAAAATAAATAAATATGTAGGAAAGTATGAGAAATAATAAAATTCCATTGATGACGGATAAAGCCGCATCCACACTACAAAGACAAATTATTAAATTGGATATAAAAATCGGTAACGATCTTAGGATGCACTCACGAAAATGAACCATTAGCGATATTTCAAAAAACGGCAATAATGAATCGTCCACAAATGGCTCGGAAAAAAGGAGCCGTTTATTTTGGACCCCGTGCGCACTTATCGTCGGCGATAAAGAACTCTTTATGTATTATATGATCCCCGATCGAAACGGGGGCGATTTTACGCTAGATTAATTTTTGGTAAGGACGCTCTGGCAACTCTACGATTATTATTTGCATAGATCGTTGCCATAAAAGAATATTGATGCGTCGTCGCGGCCCGCTTTCCCCCCGTTGCGTCGGATTGATTTTTGTTATATACGCGATTATTAGATGCCGTTTTGCGTATGGCTGACTGCTTTGAAATTTGTACTATTTTGAGAAAATAGAAGGTTAGTATGTATTTTTATTATATAATATAAAAGTATGTGTACCCTTTTGTTTAAAAAATGAAAGTTTAGAATGTAATGGAAATGTAAATCTTATACATATATATACGACGGGACGAACGCAAGACACGACAAAAATGGGAATGTCCCGTTAACTAACGAATAATGATTTTAGGTGATACGAAGTTCACCTTGTCAGCTATCCCCTATCCCCTATATATAATAGCGGATTTTTGTGTGCGTCTGTGTATCCGTGTGTCCGTGTGTGTCGATGACGCTCGCAAATTTAAAACGACGCGTCGATACGATTATTTTTTTGCGTCTATAAAATTATTCTTCATGCGTATA
>JAOXNN020000049.1:1232938-1299643 GCA_028571205.2 Hydropsyche betteni | reverse complement strand
TTCGACTTACGACGGATTCGACTTACGACCGAGGTTCAGGAACGTATCTCCGTCGTAAGTCGAGGACTACCTGTATAGTAAGTTCTCTACTTACGTGATTTATTCGTTCCGAAGGTTTTCGCGTAAGTCGAACAAACCTTAAGTTTAATTTTTACATTTTTACAATTGTACATCCCGATTGAGACTACCGTACAAGCTGAAAAATTACGCGGTTTGAACTGGTCCTATCTTTCTATCACTTTCTCACTATTGAATGAATCATAATACTTATGGTGAAAGTCATAAAAACGCCGCAGAGAAACAAAACGCTATTAAATAATAAATAAATTAAATAAATTTCGATTTTTTTCAAAATCGCGTAAGTAAAAATTGCCGTAAGTCGAATTCGCGTAACTCAAGAATTCACTGTACATAATTTACTCATTGTCAGTGATGATGCATGCATAAGTTACGCCTGAAATACATTAAGAATCTCAATTCAGGCACTTGTGATACATTTTTATTCATGTTAAAATGAGACATTGTCAATAAATAATTTATATACCTATAAACGGTAATTGATATTTGATTTCATAAAATATGGTACAAATGTACAATTGTAGAGCTTTTATGCAAACGGCTGCCTTTTTTTGCAGAAGGTAATTCAAAATTCTATGATGTGTGATGAATTTGTATAGAAAAACTATAATGACATCAAAAATATATTTTCCGAAAATTCTAAGGGCCTCGAGACGAGCGCCTCCACCGCCTATAAATAAACCCGTCACTGGTTGAATGAAAAACAACCGGGTTCGAAACACGTGACCTTTTCTCGACCACGCTTACAATTTTCCCCCTTTTAATCATAGACACGACGATCATTACGGTGCTATTATTTTAATGATTACAATTTCCAATTAAATCTTATTGCAATTTTCAATAAGAGATAATTTCGCTCGAACTTTTACACCGGAAAATTTTCCATCATCGCATGCAAATTTATGTCTTACAACGCAATTGAATAAGAGCGATTTTGTTATTGTTATACGCACAATCAGCAGCATCGAATCGAGCAATCTCGTAGATCGCGCGATGCACGTGTCAGTCTTTCGTTGGCCGTCGTCGGTTATTGTAGCGTCTATAACCACTCGTGACTAAGGCGCGCATTTCAAACGCGTACGTTGAACCGAACTTCATTGTTCACTGATTAAATATAATTAGATAATATTTTCGATTGCCTACGATAATCATTCGACGTTTTCGTGTTGATTTTATTTCATTTCTATTACCTTGAAGATCGTCGTTTAAAACTTTCGGTGGACTTTCACTCGTATTTTTTGTGTCTCTTTCTCCCCTTTCACTTTCGGTATGTTTGATTGATTGTTTTTCCACGTCATCTTCGTGTCCGCAAATGATGTTTTGCTATTTTGTTTACACTGCACGCTGTGGTGTGTGTTTATTTGAATTGTACGATGTTTAAGTAGCTCGATTGTAAATTATAATATACGTTTACTGAAATGATCTATTGTCCGCGAGTGACATTGCAATTAATGTACGTTTACCCTGTTTTCAATTGCATTAAACGAATAGTTGAATGATGACGTAAAACTGTGTAATATAACTACGTTGATTTTTTTTGTATTTAAATTTGACGGATTTGCGATATTTACACATTGTGAATATCAAGTTCTTAATAATAAAGTCGATTGTGCATACAAAGTCAACATGTTGCTTCAATTCATGCCAGTGACTAACAACTCCAATTTGATCAACAAAGTTGGTGTCGCTATAAATTAATTCGAACTGGTCGCTTACCCTTTCGAAATAATCTGTCATACTATTTACGATAAGAATATTTGTTGTATAAATTGTATTCCGTGTTTATTTTTCAGTGAAAAATGTTTCAATCTAATCTTTAATTTTTTTCAATGTGCTTTTAGAAATGTTATAACATTTTGAATGTATTTATGTAATAGTTGTGTATTTTTGACCTCGTATACGTTATGTAAAATACATGTGCGTTTTTGTGTTTTTATAGTTGTCACGTTTGGGATATTACAAATTGTTGGCTGCCAGCGGAGTGTCTACCCAACCTTTTCAGCAGCAAGGTCCGACCATGCCTGCTTCACAAAGAAGCAACGGAGATGTTCATACGTCTAACAAACAATCTCAAAGGTATTTTCATACTTGGGCGATTATTATTTAAATGAGTTTTTTTTTTCATGTGTTCCATTTTTTTTTTACAGAGAATGGTCTGGACCTGGTCGAGGGAATCGGCAGGAAAATAATGTAGATGCATCACATTTAGTTCTATGGAGACACCCACTTATGACCCTCGAATATTTTTTTCGAGAAGTAGGAACTCTTATTATGCAAGGTTTTCAAAAGTAAGTTATACTTTTATTGCTGCTTTAATTACTGTGTTAAAAAAACTCATTTTCTGCACATTTTTCAGACTACCAGCATATAAAGGAATAGTTTTTTTATCAATTGCTATCACTGTGTTAACAGTTATTCTATATCAAATTAAAGGCCCACACCAACCTTATATGGAGGTAATATAATAAATTATAAATGAAAAGAAAATTTTCTGTGGAAACTAACATGTATATGGTTTGTTTTAGGTTGGATTGACTACAAGTTTATGGTGGGGCTGGTGGGTCGTTTTAGGTATTCTTTCCTCAGTAGGATTCGGTTCAGGACTCCACACTTTCCTGTTGTATCTTGGACCGCACATAGCACAAGTTACTCTGGCTGCGTACGAGTGCGGAGGGCTTAATTTTCCAAGTCCTCCATATCCTAATGAGTGAGTAATTTAATTGAAATTTTAGCTTACAAATACCTTAATTTTTATTTTTCACTCAAATTTATTTTCTTGTTTCAGAATCATTTGTCCATCCGAAATAGATCCAAAATGGGAAACATCCATATTGAATATAATGTCCAAAGTAAGAATAAATCTTAGTAAAATTTAACTTTCCAGTGAAACTATGTTTATTAGTCGATATTATATTTTAACAAAATTAATTTGTAGGTACGAGTAGAGGCTATGTTGTGGGGTCTTGGAACAGCGTTAGGGGAACTCCCTCCATATTTTATGGCTAGAGCAGCGCGTTTAGCACACAAGCCTCCCCCTGCTTCAGTGATTCAGTCCAAGTCACCAGCAACTATGCTTGAAAAGTATACATACATCACTTTTTTTAGTGAATCGTTTCTATTTAGTGAAATTATTTATAAAACTATAATATCACAATTAATTTCATAATGATTTTAGGGCCAAAGTAGTTGTTCAGAAACTTGTAGAAAAAGTTGGATTTTTAGGAATATTGGCATGCGCGTCAATTCCTAACCCCTTGTTTGATTTGGCTGGTCTTACTTGCGGTCATTTCTTAGTGCCATTCTGGACTTTCTTCGGAGCGACACTTTTAGGAAAAGCTGTCATTAAAATGCACATTCAAAAAATGTTTGTCATTGTGGCTTTCAATGAAAAACTTATAACGTACGTAGTGTTTTACATCTATCAATCTTTAATATCTTTAAATAATTGATTTTTTATTTTGTTTTTTGTATTCATAGCGAGGGTCTAGCGTGGTTGCATAATGTCCCTGGAGGTATTGGAGCTAAATTAGAAGAGCCCTTACTCGAACTGTTGAGAGGTCAAAGAGCTCGTCTTCATCGTGGCGGTTCGTCTACGCCGCCACGTACATCATCGTTAGCTGCAATATTTGATAAATTTGTTTTGGCGATGGTGGCATTTTTCCTACTTTCTATTGTTAACTCTTTAGCACAAAGCTATTACAGGCGTACATATAAAGTTCGCAAATCTAAAAAGCAAAGGGATTAACAGTGAACTTTTAAAAAATTAGTTACAATTTTGGAGTTTTTTTGTGAAGCTTTTAATGTGTTATCACCTTTTAGTAAATTATGTTTATATTTTCATAGTGGAATAATGTATTCACTGTGATTATGTGTATAAATATTAGTATTTATATTTTGTCACAAAGGATGGAGATTTTTTGATCTCCTTTATTCATAAACTAGTATGTCGACTGGAATGTTTGTAATGTAATAAATTACTCATTACACAAATAGAAATAAGTATTCATACAAAGACTTAAATTTATGTAAAAAATATAAATCACTTTAGGCAATAAATATTTATTAATGTTTGCGTTTGTCAGTTACATTTCAAATGAGGAGAAAGAAACTTAGCATTTTTGTCGAACCGAAATACTGATACTGATATTTTTTTCTAAATTATAAATCTATATTAATTATATTTTGATTAGTATTAAATATGTATGCATAGTTGTAGAAATTTAACTGTTCGAGTATTATTAGATTCAAAATTTTCCAAAAATATTTTTTCTTTCATATTTTCATGATCGATATAAAAGCTTTCAATGCTGCATTTGGATATATTTATTTATTTAATAAGGTACAAAAATATGAAAGAAAACAGTAACACTTTAAATTTTAAACTTGTTGCTAAATAATTTGGTTATGTGTCCTGACTAAATGCTTTTATAATATTTTTCACTAAAATTAAAGTACGTAATATGGAACAAGTTATATTAATAATGATAATTTTTAAAAACACTGCATTTCATCAACATCGAAATAGTGATGAAACTCGACTCCCTATATTGTGTGTGAATTTGAAAGACAGTTTTTGAGTTTTAATTCCTGCTGAATTTTGAAGAAAACTATCTGTAATTGTAGACAATAAATGTATGAAAAAAAAAACATTCCTCACATAATATACATTTAAAATTCACCGTAGTGACTAAATTTAAAAAGACGTTAACAAAAAGAATGAATTATAAATAAATATATGATCGCTAGTCAACGGCAACAATATCAGTATCTATCTTTTGAGCCTTTAAATTTTTTATACAAAATAGCATTGTATTATTTTCATAGATAATAAAGTCTCACTTGCATTTCAAACGAGTATTATTTACCGTTCAATATAAAATGTCGAGTGAAAGTATAATATAAGTGAAACAAGAAATAGAATATATAGCGTATTCAAGATATACTAGACAGAGTTAATCACGCTCGATTATTCGAAAAAATATTAGATACACGTTTGATCGGCCATGGCATACATCGTGTACTGTCCAACCGCTATACAAAATGATTAAGACGAAGCTTGCTCCTTTCGCTGCTGAACCATTTCGCGGAGATTGTTTTCACTGTTCTTGAGAGAGCGTTCCAAATAATCCTTCATGTTCTTGAGGGCTTCGATCTTGGCTTCTGCGTTGGCGCGACGATTGGTGGTGTGCTTTCGGAGCTCGTCCAAAGGCTGCAGGAGAAAAGCTCGGCCGACTGGATGGTAAGCGCGAGTGCCTTCGGGGGCGGCAGACAATTGTTGCAAAGTTGCATCGGCGTGCAGCGACGCCCTTTGCAATGCAGCCATTTGGGGCTCGAGGGCGGAAACGCGCTGCTGCGTTTCCACCATTTGAGCTTGCAACTGGGCGAATGCTTGACGGAGTTCTACGTCGGCGGCCGACATTGCGTTGTTTTATATTCTTCGCGGAATCACTATTTCTAACCTATAAATCGCAGTTCACTCAGTAGCACAAGTTTGACACCTACGCGCCAGGGTTGACACATCAAAATTTTTACAATTTTTCTATGCAATTTATTTTAATTTTTTTAATTACATCTTGTTTTAAATGATCTTTTTATAAGTTTTTTTTATTGATTAAGCGCTATATTTAATAAAATTTTCTATTCATTTTAATTATTATTTTTTTTGTATCTTTACGATGACGATGATATTCACCAAATAAAAGTCTGATAGTTGTTTTGTATTATTGTTCTATTAAAAAATATTTTATTGAAAAATTAAAGTGTTCATGCTTTTGAAATCTGTTTTTATTGAGGTTGAAAAAAAAAACTCTGCACACAACTGTCGTTCGACTTTGACAGACGTCAAAACGGCCGGCTTTCTGAATTTTTACTTTCTATTTAGAATTGCTCTTTAATAATAATGAATTTAAATTCCCAATCTATCTGTAGGCTTTGTTTGAAATGTGGAACTTTTAAATCAATTTTTGAAACTATGTACACTTTAGATTCTGTCATGATTTCTTGCATCGAAATGATCACCAACCTTGCATCGACTCCTGTAAGTAATTGTTGACTGATATTTATTTTTTATTTTGTTTATTAATCAATATTAATTTTTCTTCATTTTTCAGGTAAGAGAAGACGACGGTCTGTCACCAAAAATATGTACAAAGTGTATTTCAAAATTAAAGTCTTCTTATTCCTTTAAAAAGCAATGCGAAGAATCATATAAAACTCTACTTCATAATTACAATTCGACAAAACAAAATTTTATCAAGGTAGAAATTCCTGATATATTATGCAAAAATGAGTTGGACTCTCTCGATGAAAGTTTAGAATTAGAAAATATAAAGGTTGAGTTCGACGGTTGTCTTGAAAACAGTGCTAATAATTTGGACGATATTATTGACAATTTAAGCAATGATGGGGATCCTATTACACATGACGATGATGATATTTTTTTATCAGAAATTAAAAAAAAACATAAATCAAGTAATAAAATTAGTAAAAAAGACAAAACATCAAAAAAGAAAACTGACAAAACGATAGAAATATTAGGTGTAGATGTAAATACGTTACAAACTGAAAATGGACAATACCGATGTAATCAGTGTCCTCGAATTATAAATTGTAAAAGGTCGTTTATTAGACACTTGGAAAAACATTTAGGAATTAAAAGTTTTTTCTGTGAAATTTGTCAAAAATGCAAGTATAACTGATCGATTATTATTTTTTATATGATAATCATTCTTTCAAATTATATTTTCTTATATTTTTCAGATTATGCGCGAAAATGGGTTCATATGCAAACTCATGTAAAGCCTCGTATAAAAAAATACAAATGTGATAAGTGTGAATGGGCATTTGAACAAAAAGGTGCTTTCAATTTGCATATTAAGTCTCATAGTGATGAAAAACCTCATGTGTGTGATAATTGTGGAAAAGCATTTAAGAGAATTGATCGACTCAAGGCTCATGTGTGAGTAATTTATTCAAATATATGTTTATTTATTGTACAAAAAAACCATCTTCTGTATTATTAGAGTTTAATTTAATAATTAGAGCAATAATTTTTTTTTTTAATTCACAAATAGTTACTAAATCAGAAAGACTATTTGTTTTTAGTCCCAATATAATAACTAATCTACGCTTAATTAATTTAATCTAATCGAAACATTTTTTCCAGAAAAATTCATACAGCCATCAAAGAATTTTTATGCCAATATTGTTCTAGAGAGTTTCAGCAGCAAAAAAATTTAATAACACACATCTTGTAAGTGATTTAGTTTTTTTTTTGTTTTTTTCATAAACTAATTAGTAGTAAAAATAATTTTTGTTCAGGTATAAACACTCGACTGAAAAAAAATATCAATGTACTAAATGTGATAAAAAATTTGCTACTGGCAATTCTTTGACCAGGCATGAAAGACGCCATCTAGGAATCAAGAATTATCATTGTCAATTTTGTGAAAAATCATTTGTCGATAAAACGTTAGTAATTATTTAATGAATTTTATATGCCATATTTGATATTTTCATCTTGAATTGAATTGAATTTTCAGATCTTTAGGTACACATTTATTATTACACACTAAAGAAAAAAAACATCCTTGTCGTGTTTGTGGAGTTAAATTTAAAAGAACAGATCATAGAAATCGACATGAAATGACAGCTCATGGAGTGAATTTTAGAACACAAAAATCTTTAAACGTTGAAAACGTCCCATTGATAAGTAATTAATACAAAATATTACAATATATGTAATATTTAAGGGACATTAACCTGATATTGACAACTTTTTGCAAATGAGAGAAAGTTTTTAATATTCTATTACATTGTCAGTTACAAAGTTATTTTGCATTTTTGCATTAGTATATACTGTATTTATATAAATCGAAAAAAATTCAAATCTTTATTTTGACCATCAAAACATTTTTAATACACATAAAACAATGTAACTCTTGAAAATAATTATAGTGCTGCAGACAAGTCCCTCGGAAAACATGATTTTAATTGATTTGAATTATTTATAAATCTCTCTAATAAAATGGTAATTATCTGATTATTATTCATAATTCATATGCATAAATTCAATAGGCTTTATCAATTTCATTTATTTTTTTTTTTCTTCAGTTTTTCATCATACTGCATCTCTTTTGCATTTGTGTTTGTATAAGAGGACTTTTATTTTATCGGCATTAGCATATTTTTATATTACATAATATTTCGTATAGGAATATAATAGCTTAACAATATTAAGTAAAAACTGGGTTTCGAATTTATTTTTTTCATTTCATAATCTTTTTGATTGAATATGTGATATTATATATGTATATTATCTTACACTAATTTTTACCTGTATATAAATTATTTTTTTCTTTTTTAAATCATTAATGTGCCTTTCAAAAGATAAATATATAATGAACATGTATTTATTATTTGTTTAATTTAATACTTCCTAGGTATGTGAACTTTTCGTTACAATACTGCAAAAACCATGTTTTTTCACTACAGGAGCAAAGTACATCATTACTTTCTATTGTAACAAATAAAATATCACATTGCATAGTTAATTATGAAGACATTTTATTTTATAATATTAAATAAAGTTTACAATATTGTGAATACAGTCATATGAAATTTGCACTGTTTCGGTTCCAAGTCCACCTCAGAATAACTGTCATATGATCACTAGCTGTCAGTAGCTTTACGTAAACATACGACATATTTATTAAGTTTAATAATTATGATTGTTTCTAGTTTAATTTCGAAAAACATCAGTTATTTATTATGTTCAAAAATTAAATTCAGTAAGAAATTTATCACTGGACTTAGTCAAAGCTGCGAAAATAATGAAGGTTAGAAAATTTTTGGTGGTTTTGTTATTTATGGTATAATTTTTCGTCTTGTCCATAATTTTTAGCTTCTTTATCGAAAATACCTGAATATGTAGATTTGAATGTATGCCCTGACTGGAAAAATGATGTAGAAGACATCAAAGATGGTCTTTTAAGTGGAATGACGATTGTTCGTGATTTTATTACAGAAACTGAAGAAGAAATACTTTTAAAACAAGTCGAACCACATTTAAAAAGATTACGTTATGAATTCGATCATTGGGATGATGTAAATATTAAATACTGTTTTATTATACTATTACTGGATTGAATTTTTTTACATAAATTCTGATTTTGTAACTTTAAGGCGATTCATGGTTATAGAGAAGTAGAACGTTCTGATTGGCAAGGATCGGCTGCTGAAGCTTTGCAAAGAGCAAGAAAATATTCTCTTGTAAATTTATCAACAGCACTCCCCCATATACATGTATTAGATTTAGATTCAAAAGGATATATAAAACCGCATGTAGATGCTATTAGGGTAAAGCAAAATATATTAATAAAAAATATATTAATAAAAAATATATTAGTAAAATAAAATTTCCATCAATATTGATTTATATACAGTTTTGCGGATCAACAGTAGCTGGTTTATGCTTACTTTCTCCGGCTATAATGAGATTAAGACATACAAATAAAACACATCTTTTTGCTGACTTCCTACTATCCCGTCGGTGCCTTTATATAATGAAGTATAGATACTAATACGAGTTTTAACATATTTATTTTATATTTATATAAAACCTTTATAAACTATTTATAATATCTACAGAGACTCAGCCCGATATGATTTCACTCATGAAATATTAAAAAACGAAGAATCATTATTCAAAAACCAACAAATAGTAAGGACAAGGAGGATTTCATTGATTAATCGATCTCAACCTTCTAGTTGAAATGTTATAATTAATATATTTATTTTAGTTGATGTTTAGTTTTCGTTTTTTATTACTTTTGTAAAATTGTTAAAATAAAGTTCTTTTGAAAATATTTCGATTTATTATATTTTTAATAGTATCCTTAATTTAAGATAGTTTACACTTAGGGCCAAAAAAATATATAAATATTTTTTTTAATTATTTAAAAAAAAATTACTAAATCACAAGCTACCATCACGTAAAGACAATATATTTTGGAAAAATATAGATTCATTCTATAATAATTATTGTATTAAAGAAAATTTTGATATAAATAAAATTGACTTATAAGTTGACATTCAGAAATATATTATATCTTTGTTGTAAATTGAGGAATATTTATATATTGATTATATGAATATTAATAACATTGAGAAACAATAATAATAATAATAATAAAATTTCACTCGTTAGAATTAATTGAATATTCAATATTACTCATGCAAATCAATGTGAAATTCTAATGCTACGAAATATTGAATAATTAACACTTTTTCCAGACAATAGAATTCGCTTTCGATTTTACACATCATAGAGCCAAGGACGCGCAAGAAAGGTGTAAAAGTCAGCGTCGAAAGGTGAAAAAATCAAAATGTCAGCATTAATCAAAATCTTTCGTCTACCGACAAAGTAATGAGCACGTTTCAGGCTCGTCTCTTTTTATTACATTGTTCACATTAT
The DNA here is from genome assembly GCA_028571205.2 of Hydropsyche betteni. Lineage (NCBI taxonomy): Eukaryota > Metazoa > Arthropoda > Insecta > Trichoptera > Hydropsychidae > Hydropsyche > Hydropsyche betteni. Next base: position 1,289,091 of record JAOXNN020000049.1, on the reverse strand, counting down.
CGAAATGAACGAAAGTATCACGCGCACTAGATTCGATGTTGAGCAACGAAATTTTAGAACATAATGAAAAAATGTATTGCACAACGTTTGTATATCCCGTTCTTGTTGTGATTCGGTTAAGTTTGATAAGCATTCGATACATTAATATTAGCTTTTCGTTTACATTGGCGGTTTCCTGTGTGGTGCTTCGGGATGTTGAAATTCGAATTTGGAAAACTTATGAATTATCAATTACATGTCGAATTCTTTGATTGAAATTTTTCAGTTTCAAATATGATCGAAATTAAAATCGAATTTTTTTTATTAATGCGTATTTAATAGTTCAAAATTCTCTATTTACATAGAGACATTGAATCGAATATTCCCAAATTGAATTATCATCATTAAATTAATTATCCCAAATTTTCGCATCGCCGTTATAGCAATCCCTAATGGCTATTTAATATCTCCAGTGATAATAAAAACATAATAACAGTAAATAAATTTCAAACAAACTAGCAATAATACTTTTTTAATTTATCTATTTTATATTCAAAAGGGGGATTTCTCGAAATCAATACAGATTTAATTATGAATCATACTCATTCGAAAAATGAGCACTTCAATTCGAACGACACTTGAAATTATTCAAAAAAAATCGATAATCTTATCATGATGAAGCGTTAAAAGCATAAAAACCGACACATATGTTTCGAACCAAAATAATGGGGACATATTTGCGAACATTATAACTATATTTTAACAATTTTTCTATGATTGTAGAATTATTTATTTTCCGCACAAGGCCATGTACACTTGGCAAACGTGCGTCGCATTCTTGAAGGTATCCGCAATTTTTTCAGCTCCCATTTTGTCATTCAGAACGTATTTAAGATGCGTTTATGTCATCGAAGCTTTCCAGCATACTAATCAGATTGATTATATATAATTTCCACATAATTTGCGATGCTATTTTTATCAGCAATGTTGCATAATTGAAGTGCGCCCACGGTCGGTTCGTAAGATGAATCATTTTTTGTACACGGCGAGAAAGTCAATTGGCGGTTATTATCTGTGATTTTTTAATTTATTTTTAAATGTATGTATCGCGACATGTGCTTTGAATCTTATCTGTCGATAGGTTTCATTAATAATATGATTTTTTTTCTTATTATGTTTCATGAAGTTGTACGATACTTGTGTGTAATATGAAAAGTGTAGTGTAATATAATATTTGAAATTTCTATAATATATAATTATAATGTTTATGTTTTAGTCTATTATTACATAGAATACTTATCGTCTTTATTTGGGTTAATTTGATTCGATGATCTGGAACGACTCTTGTTAAGTTCTCGTAGTAAGTCTAAAGAATTATTCGAATTGTTGTTATAATAATTAATACAAAACACAAATATAATACAAGATTTTAGTATCTTTTGTTGTTTTAAACAAAACCCACTTTCATCGTCCGCACTTCCGCTTAGTATTATTTATGAATTGTAAAGAATATCATCTTTTACAATTTAGCTTTCTCATAAAACATTAATTTTAAGTTGACAATGACTAAATTTGATTTTTTTCCAAATCAGAATAGGTATGTATTACACTTTAACACAATTTTATTATTAGAATCGAAATGAATAATTTCCCATATCTCAAAATAAAATCTAATAATACACCGTAAATATAAAAAAATAAAATAAATAAAAACCCAATATCGATATGATGTTCATTATGCTCAAAATATTATTGCGCATTGTTAGAAATATTCCCATAAAGATTATAGACTGAAAAAAGTCGAAACCAATCAGATAAAAATAAAAGAAAATTCAGCATCGGAATTAATCGCAACTTGCGCGATATTTAAAATTGCACCACAATCCGTTTTCCATTATCGCTTTTATAAGCTAAATAAATATAAGGCACAGATAAAATTAGCACAGTCGAACACAATAGTAACAATATTCCAATTTCACAGCACCATTTTTTACTCACAACCGAATCTATCGATACCCAAAAACCACCACCAAACAGACTAGCACCTTGAATCATCACCCTTGGGCAACATCTATCACCCACCCACCGCTGGGCCGGCCCTGATCGAGGAAAAGAGGACACCGATGATACCCAACACTCATCTAACAACGGAACAGAGCAAGCAGCACTACAGCAGCAGGTAGTCGCCATCGGAGCCGAAGACCGGTCTGGCAAAGAGCAAAGTGGTGGTGGAGCAAATAGTCGCCAGTCCGCCTCAGCTTGCCGTCGCGGTTGGTTGTTGTCGTTTATCCTCGACGAAACGAAAATATTCTCAATTTTACGAATGCAGTCGTTTAGCAGTGTGTTGTAGGTTATTTTGGAGTCGGTTCGTCCTGTCGAGTTGACGAGAAGAAGGGACGAAGTCGTTGCTCCGTCACCGGAAGAGCGAATTTGCCGCTTAACACGTGTTGTGTCGATCGTTTTGGATTCTGTTCGTCTTTGGTATGCGCCCTTTATTAAAAAATTCAATTTCTCGTGCATGTAATCTGGTGTTGCATTGTCGTGTTTGCTTGTGCATTTAATTAACAACACGCCGCATGACATTGGTTATAGAAACGCGTTTTTGCTGGATGCTTAACGGTTTCTTATTAATAGGCCGATCAGAAATAGATGTTTTGAAGCGATCGCGTCCGATTTTGTGGGTACTCTGTTGTACAGTTACATTCTTTCGAAGATCGTTATTCGTGTGCGAAACGCTCGTACCTAATTTCGAATGCGTATTTCTCGGACGAGGAAAAGATCGATGTACGTCGGGAGATATTCGAAAAATTTTTCTTGAGACCTGTTGTAGAAAGTGTTCGATAATGTATATAAAATCTGCATTTCGACGATTTTTGTTTAACGTAGAGAAAGTGTCATGTATGTAATAATATGACGTATGTTAGTTTTTTTGCATGTGCATAATATAATTTTTTTTTTATATTTGAATCTAATACAAAATCAAAATAACAAAAACTGTCGACGAAAGTCAAATTTTCAAAACATTTTACCTTGTGAGTCAACAGACAACGTTTCTACGGAAGTTACAATCATAAAATTCCGCGTCACTGGAACTTTGCAACAACAAAAAAACACGCGCCGGCAAAACTCGGATATTTCATTCACATTTTGGACGATTATCGAAAAGAAATTCGTGACGCGGCCTTGGACCAATTAAGAAAATTATGAGTTTTCAAGGTCGACGGCGCTTATCCGACATTTACCAGTTTTCTTTCAATAGCGAAGAATAGCGTGATGATACGCGTCGAGATTTTCTATGTCGTTTCACTTCTCCATTTCCCATATGTGCAGGCGATAAATACGAAATTCAAATGCGCTAGAACTTATTATTTCTCTGAAATTATACTTTCTTGGAGTGTATTCCCCTCTGCTTTTTATCAGTTGTGGTTTTTTATGTGTTTACTAATATTATTGTAAGAATTTCGTCTATTTATTTTAACACATCAATGTTTTTTTATACACATAAAACGGCTTATCTAAAATTGCTTTTTTCATCAAAGTACATATTTGTTTTTTTTTTATTTGTAGAACTTTGAAATTTTCCGTTAAAAAATTTGAAGTTATTAATTTTTTAAAAGTTTGTCAATTTCATGCGTTTTTCCCGCAATTTGCATTATGCACGTACAATTTAATGCTATGCATACAAAAATAACACATTGCAAAACTGAACGCGTACGAAGTATAATTTTTTCCATGTTCATCTTTTAATAAAAAAAAAGATTAATATTAGAAAAAAGTCTCTTTCAACAACAAATCGAAAAACGCTTACGAAACACATACACCATATAAAAAAAATACAACTTTTTATTTCGATTTCAGTCCGCCGCATTCGATCGACCATCACTCCTTCGCCATCTTCGCGACGAAGATGACCATCGCCTACTGCGAATCCTGAACTTTCGGATTCACACGTCGTCGATCATCAGACGAGACCAAACCGAGGCGATGAGATTGCCTATCGTCTGAACTTCCGTCGGCGTGACCATCTTCAGGCGCCGACGATTGGACTTCTTAACGGTCTGCCGACTATAATCTCCGAGCTGCGATCTAAACTAGCCAGATGATTCTGCATGTGAGTAAATTGCGCATTTTTTGTGTCGTTATCGAGAATTGTGGTTACGTCTGACCGATATCTTCATCGGAATGGTTTCTCAGTACTATTCTTAGAATTAAAAAAAAAATTAATAGTAATGATGTGTGTTTGTTAATTCGCGTCGTAATAGCGAAGTTAACAGTACCTCTTGACTTATTGCCGGACGCGTGTTCTCTTTAGAAACTGTGCTACTGTTATAATCGTCATAACCACATTAAGTTTGATTGTTGCGATGGATGTTTTTACATTGTATACGCTTTTAATGGTTTTTCGATTCGTTCGGCGTTGAAAAAAAACTGGATTTAATCGAGGTTCGGATATCGAAATGGGTTTTCATTGAAGGATTCCATTTTTTTCGTAATGGAGTATCTCGTGCGGTTTGACGAGTCGCAAAAAGCGTTTATACCATTGAATTGATTGTCCATATTCAGAATTGAAGTGCGTGTATAATTATTTCCTCATATGTATTTTTTTAGCTTTTCATGATTTATCATTATTAAATTCTTTGTTAAAAAATTCATTAATTTGTTTGATTGATATGTAGATCTTATGATAGTTTATCAAATTTATTTTAATCTATAAGCTTTGGATTTTTTCAATGTTTTTTTATGAGTATTTGATGGGTTAATTATGAGGCAAATGAATAGATACACAAAAACTGTAATAAGCATTTTTTATTGCTCAAATTGTTTTATTTCTAAGAAATAAACATCGATTTCGGAAATACGCAATAAACATGGATAACGATAAAAATAATATTTCAGATAGAAAATAATAGTATTATATACGCTAAAAAAATGTCAATTGACCGATTATATTTGCATACTTGATCCGTTTTCAATGTACAGTTGAAAAGACACGATAATCGTTTATTAAGAAAAGAAAAAAACTAGAATACAAACATTTGCATACCTCTCATGCTATTTGCACCGTTAAAATTCCGATTCACTTTTACTCCATTAACCGAAAACATGTCTTCATCTAAACCGAAAAATTAACCAACACTCATTTCAAATTATTTCTAATACACACATATCGAACACAGAAAAGCAACATCGCAACAATCGTCAAGATCTATATCGCGAAACCGGGTTTCATTCGCGAAAATTTCCTCCATCACAATCTCGTTTGTTCCTTTTCGTCTTTCGGCAGACCGTTACCGCGCATTGTCGACGCAAACTCTTCGTTTTTCGTTATTCCGTTCCACTTATGTCACAAAAGTGCGATTTCTACGGTCTCTGAGTCTTTTCCTCGATTGTCGAATCTGTATCCCGCCCGAGAGGCCACCCCGCCAATTTCACCGTTCTTTTCTGCATTGTTGTTTTTAATTCGGAATGTTGAGGAGATTCGGCCGTTTCTCACTGTCTCGATCTTCCCGCATGTATAATAATATGTTTACAATGGATCGAAAGAGAATGTCCGGTGAAAGTGTTTCAGATTGCATCGTATCGTATTGTTACAGTGGTCAAAAAGATTGCGCGATGAGACGAAGTTCTAGGTCCTTTCGCGTCGGTTGTGTAACGTCGTCGATATGTTCGATTCCGTGTTTTTTCGAAAATTTTCCTTCCATTTGCTTTCTATTTTTGTTAGATTTTATCGCTTTTGCTAATTTTCATTCGAATTCCGTTCACGTTTCGAAATTACATGTCCCTTTTTTCACATTTCTACATCATTACAAGCAGCCTATATAACGTCCATTACAGGACATTAACCTTTTTGATATTCGTCAAAAGTTCAGGTTTTTTTCCTTATAGCGTCTATCCTCTTTGGAAATATATATTAATGATTTTGAATACTAATAAATCATTCCTCACGATATAATCTCAGGTCTGATCGAAACGTGCATCCATACTTTTTGCATATATTATTTATTTATTTCTTGAAATTTAATGTAAAAATTTCAAATTGTCGCATTAAATTGATTGAGAAATCATATACAAATGATATATAATGTAAATGATTCACACCTTCATAAATACAAAGGGCAATATCATCCTACACAGAGTACATCGACCTGAAGATTGCATTTCTTGACGAATCATCCGTTCTAACATTATTTTAGTACGATTCTTTGAAATCAGTCGACTCTATTTCGGGATTAGTGTTTTTTTTTTTATCGTGGGCTGATTCGTGAATATGAGATTTCTTTTGCATGTGAGTCAAAGATGATGTATGCGTTTTCAGACGTGGCTGTTTTGCAGCTGCTCATAATATATGGTATTCGTTGTTGCGTTTTATATTCGTTTCGTTTGGAAATTATCTTTTATCATGCATGTCTTTGCGAAATTTAAAAAATGTGTCTTTAGTTATTTGCGAAATTCAGTCGATGGACTGTGTGGTTGACAATAAAAATTACACTTTGGTTCAGGTTCATATATTCATAGACGATGTAATTTCATTATGCAAGACGACGTTAGTGCTTTTTTATTTTACTACTTTTTGGTTTTGCAAAGCCATTATTGGCTGAAATTTTTCTCATTTACATGAAACGCTATAATTGGATATGTTCAGGTGTCTTCAAATTATTCAGGATTTATTCAAAGATTCGCAATTCAATGTTTTCTCTTTTTTTGTCTTCCATTCTCTTCGTGTCCCAGTTTCATGTTTTTAGACGTTTTTGCGATGAAAATTCGAAATGCTGAAATTTCTGAAGCAACGTCTCATATGCGTAATACTTTTCTTTCATATTAATAACCGCGTTGCATATTTGTTTTTTTTTATCTTTATTTTTTTCAAACCCATTTGCACATTTAGATTCTATTATATCTACGCCGCATATATCCATATTTGATTTATATCCCATTGCTAATTGGACCATGTACTTTCATCGTTGCATTTACGATTGTTAATTTTCTTGATAATCTTTAACTGAAGGCCTGTTTCACTTTCACCATTTGTTTCGAACGACCGACATATAGGAAAAGCGTTGTGCGATCCACTGTTGGCCCGCATTTGAATCGATGACGATTCAATTTATCGTTGTTATTGTTCGCGAAGCACATTTCGTTATTTTAAATCCCACCTTTTTATCGTTTCGTTATGAAATGCAATGGAAAGTTCGCTGGATTATATAGCCTATTCCAATCAAGTTGCACGACTGGATCGATACGTTTCTCGCCGTTCGATTTTCAGATAAAAAAGTATACTTATGATCATTTCAATTTTTTACCTTTTACTAAATATTTAATTTGATTTTGTATAAGATAGTTCTCGATAAGTTTCAAATGAAATTTTTTAATTAGTTTGAGTAAAAAACGAGATATAATACAAGTATATTTTCTTGTTTCATCAGAAACACTTTCCATTCGTGTGGGTTGGATGAATTAAAACTTACTCGAGAAAGCCAAATGAAAAATCATAAAATGAGCCAATTCGTTTCGAAATATGATTCTTCATTCACATTCATATGATAAATAGTACGAATTTGATTTGGTCGTTGAAAACTCACATCGTCACGTCCTGCTCCGCCGTCTTCAGATCATCAATCAATCTATTCCACAAATCAACGCGGTAAAGAATCAACGATCCGATACGGGGCGCACATTCGGACCGTTTTATATATCTCCATCGGCCTTTTAAATTAACGAGCGGTTTCATTGTCGACTAATTGGTAGACGAGTTTGTTTTTACGACGAACACTCTTCCTGCAGCTCCCATGGTTCGTTCCAAGGCGCCCATTGTGTCCGTTTATTTCCTCTCCATGGGTGGTTCGGTCCCCTCGACTGACGTTTGACTCCTAATTAGTCGACCGAGTCATGCACCCGACTGATGCAATTAAGTCTCGATTATTATAGAAGCAGAAAGAACGATAATTACGTCCTCCTGAACGGTTACGGTTAGTTAGGCGCGAATTTATAAGGAGTTTTCTATGGTGCATCGTGAACTTTTCAATTTTAGATATACGGCAACTTTCTTCCGTGTCGCATCTGAGGAAGACGACTTCGTGCAGAAGCATCAAAGGTCAACCGGTCCTGCTGTAGACAATCATAGAAAGCTTCAGAGCTATCTCATCCGCATGCTTGCGTCATTTTTACAATGAAAATTGGAATCTTTTATACAAAAGATTCAGTGTTGATGTTGATTTTCGTTTAGATTTGAGATTAAATGGTCGTTTTTTATACGTATTTTTTAGTGTATTTCGGTAGTCCTCGCGCCATAATAAAACTAGGCTAAACGACGATTGTGTCTGCCAAGTGACATATAAAAAGTGGCATATATAAACAATGACGTGTTGCAGTTAGTATAAAATGTTACTATCTTGTCTTAGATCGACATAACCTTTGAATCACAATCGAGCACTTCCATCTCTTTTATAATGTTTATATAGAATCACGCAAAGCTTTAAACACCGTGGATATTACGAAACCCAGTTGACATTTATATAAATTATATGTAGACGTTTCATGATTGTTTTATTGGAAAAAAATACATTAGATATGCATATAAGTAAGAGTATTAATCAAAAACGTATAAATAAATTTTTTACTATTGCCATATATTTTCAATTAAAATTGGCAGTCGCTTATTTAAGAAACGCATTAATATCAATATACGAGACTTTAACTGACAATATTCAGGTCATCAGTTTACGCACGCGTTATAGTTCAACGAGAAATATTACCATACGAGTTACTCAAATTACATTTTATTGAAACATCGCAATATCTGATTATCGAATCGAAATTGAGCAACGTGAACAATTCGTGATCAAAAGTGCACGCCAAAAGTTCGCGATACGCAGACATCGGCGATTGCAATAACCGCTTTGCAACATAATGCATTTTTTATTCAACAAATTATTCAGCGTATTTTTTAACATTTTGCTTATTAGCCATCGTACGTATAACATAGGAACAAACGTGTTGTGATCGCTCCAACAATAGCTCCGTTTCAATGTCGCGTGTCTTTTCATTCTTCGTGCTGGTCTCCGGGCTGGTCGTTCGTGTCGAATTTTCGTCACGTTCGTCCATTGTCAACATTAAATGACTCCAAATATGCATAAATCACTTTTGTTACACGATTTTTTTACCCGGCAAACCGTCACAAAGACGCTTTTGCTTTTGAATCGAATTCAAGTAGCCGGGTCTAATGGGATGTTTGTTTGATTTGGTGTCGGTACATCGGTGTTCAATTAGTTTTTTTGTGTGTTAATAAGGTCAAGATTTTTAAGTTATTCAATATTATGTAAAGGTTATGAATTCGTGACTGAAAATTAATCGATTATTATGTTCGTTTACTTCATTATTTTTAATATGTTTGAATATTTATAATTTTTAACGGTAATAAGTGAGACGTTAGCAATATTACGAATGGAAATTTAATTAAATTTTACGTGTGAATTGTTTGACGGTCTAACAATTATATACCGGAGTTAATTTTGAAATTGTCGGTTTTTCGCAACAGTAAACACTCGAAATTCATTATGAAATGTTTGTACTCAAACGACCATTGAAGATCTGTGAATTAACACTAATCTGTTTACTCGAGTACTTATTTTTTACATTATTTTTTCCTCGTAAATTCGACACATTCCTTTCGATGAAAATCGACACCGTATGCTTGCCTTATGACATAAATTAATAATGAAAACCCTTCCGCATGCGTTTTTTCCCGTTATATAGAACAATTTAATTGTGCCGCGATTTGACACTTCACATTTTCTCTGCAGCATCTTGAACACTCTCGTTTCGGTGATTGCGCACGATTTTCAAAATCACACAACTTTCATCTCATCGCCGATACAATTTTCTCTTCTCGCCATTATTATCTAAACATTTACAATCGTAACTTATGTCTCCGCGATTATTCGAATGTGAAATGAATTCAAAGACATTTTTTTTAGCAATTCACTCCGACAGCTGAAGGAAAGCTGACTTAGTTTTCGACAAATGTAATTATGCGCGTCTATTGAAAGTATGATCGGTGCTATTTATTTATATACACATTTATTTTTAGTTTCTCTCTCATTTTGCAATTTTATAAAGCGTGAATAATGGTAGGAAATTTTTGAAGTCAGCTGCTCGTTGTCTGTCTTCTTGGTATTTAAAGGAAATTTATCGTGTTACTTAAAGGTGCGTGCATGTCGATGAAAGGAAATCACCTTGTATAAAAAGCGCTCGAATATCAAGTTTGTCTTCTAGTTCTGAAACCAGGGTGTTGAACTTTAATAAGTATGATGTAGGAATAAGTTTTTATGTATTGTTAAAATGGCCATATCGAGAATTTTCAGCCGGAAGACGACTTCATATGCGAAACGCATAACAATTAATCGGAAACTCTCATGGAGCGGTAATCGTTGATCACGCGCTTCAGACATCCTGTCATTCAGTGTTTTCAAATGTTTATTGAATTCTAATGTTAGAAATGAATTGTAAATTCAAATTTAATGTATTGTTCTGTGGGGAATGATATCGTTACTAATTGTAAGAAATTTTTATTTGCGTTTACCCTCGATGATAAACGTTTCTGTGCAATCACAATCCACTCATCAAATACTTTTTACCTTATCTGTGTAGTGTGTACATATGTTCGATGATAGATTTTTTCCCACATCGTTGAATGCAATAAGAGGATTATTATCGATGATTTATTAGATGTAATATTCAATTATCAGATTTGATTAAGTTCCAGTTTTTTTTTTTGACGCATTAGATTAAATAAATTTGTTGATCCACTTAAAAAAAAAAACATGAAATTCAAAAAGTGTACAATCAGAAGTGAATGGATTTAATATTTATGTTATTTTTACTTTAGAATGTACAACTTTTGAAAGGTGACATTTACAAAGAGTTATAATATTCATTATAGTCGTGCATACGTGTTTGCCTTTCGCAGTGTATAATTGTTTCCGAGCAAAAATCGCTCGTATCAGCATAATAGATAATTTTTATACATCATATTACAAAATTTAATATTTGCATGTGCAAAATTTCATACATATTCATTTAACTACAAGCTTTCATTATATATTATGAATTTTCACTATTATTTTCAATATGCATGAAGTACTTTTCCCATCAAAGTATTAATAGATTTAAATCAAGTACATACTCGTATACAAGATACTGAAGACATTAACGCTCGAGAACGTTCATATAACCAACAATTACATTTTACATATAATGGACGTTTCCAACATCCCTTCGTTAAATAATTTACCATGAAACTACTTCGCGTGTAAAGCACAAATTCTTTACAACCCAGACAGGACGACAGGATCTACCTACACGAATCCGCTGCAGTATTCTATCTGCAATTTATAATCGTTGTCACACAAAGTGGTTTTATCCTCCTTGGACTCGTCCAGACCTTCTCCCGGGTCTTTGCTCCTACAAGACTGGTTCTAGCCGACATGGCGATATGATCGCATTGCGTTTGAAATTCATTTGCATTTCGAGTTTCTGCACTGATAAAATATGTACATATTATCTATGCTTCTTTATAGAATACGGATTGTGGTTTTGGCTGGATCGGATCGCGTCCGTTTCGATAGTTTCTCCAGATGAAACTAGTCTGCTTTCGCTCCCGTTCACAATTCCATTAGAAGACATCGGAATATCAAAATAAAACATATTTTTAATAAAAAAAACACACTTAATGGTGCGACATACTGCCTTTTTTCTGGTCAAAAAGTAAAAATAACGAAATTGGAACGAAATCGAAAAGCTACATCTTATACGGACCGGAACGAAAGTCGTTAACTAGTTAGACAATCATTTGACGTTTTCATGTGACGAGTTGCGAATCGACAATCCGTCTCGATTTTGCGAAACGAAAAATCTCACAAGCGACACGTTCGTTTGCCGAGTGAGAAAAATGAACAGAACACAAGGCTTTGCGGAGGAGACGATTTGAAACGCTCATTTTAATTAGGAGCTGATTTTCGAAATGTACCGCAAAGTTGAAATAATTATCGAAACGAAAACAGGAAGTAGGAAATCTTCATATCTTCTCTTATAATACTATAATAGATAAGTTTGATAACCGATACGATTTTCTAATGAACCGTTTTTTTTCGACAAAATATTGAGTAATGAATCAAAATGACGTCATCAAAAAAAAATCTTTATTGCAATACGACAATTATTTCAGTGTCAGAACCGGAACAGTAATTATTGCAAATTTGAAACTGTTTCAAATATTCGATTATGTATAAATTCGGCTTTGATATTCACGAGTCATGAATGGTTTAAATATGTCTGGTGATTCAACCAATGACAACAACTGCCCACTTATTTCGATTGATTCGATCGTAATTCCACTTAAGCGTGTATGTGACTGATAAAAAACGAATAGGCTGATTAAAAGATTAAATTTATCGACATTAGATTACTTTTAAATGGAATGGCTTGATAGTTTTTAATTGTAAACGAAGGGCTTATCGCATGGTTGCGCGATCGGGGTTCGATAATAGAGCAGTAAAGTTAATTGTGTGTTAGTACAGAGTTAATGGGCTCAATTGAGTTTTTATATATGAACGTAATACCCTTTCGGCGAGTCATCGAATGCCGCTTCATTAGAATAACTATGTGTGCATATGCCTTTTCTTCCTTTTGTTGTTGTCGGTAATTGTGTCAACGATGCGGAACAACCGGTGAACTCGCCCACCACTTTCCGAATCGCTTGGAACAACGTTTATACTCCGTAGTGCGTGAATAATGATTTTTTTTTCAGAAGAATTGGTATTTTGGTAGCGTGAAATCATGCTCTTGTGTATTTTCGTTATGTATTTATAGAATTGGCGGTCCATAGATATCTGTTTTGAAACTTTTCGATTTTCAGCTATGTGGAGCTTCCGCGAAACACATGTTGTTGCTGGTGGTGATGAAACGAAAAAGTATAAATATTTACATTTCTTTTTTAAAATATAGATTAATTATTTTTCTTCTCGCATATTCGACGATTTTGTTAAGTTGAAACTTGCAAATATTATAATTGCATTTTATTATATACTGTGACTGTAGCGATTTATATCGGTGTTGATTTTATTAGAGATTGGTGTTGAGATCACCCAATTTCCGAATTGGCCAACTGTTCTCTTAGAATAAGTGGAACTTTTCATACATAATACAGTAATAATATGATACTATCGTGAAGAAAATCAGCTTTTTTCCTAAATTCATAATCGAGAATAAAATTTGGCCAATGCTAACAATGGTTCATAAACTGGGTCTGTGTCGTCGAAAAAAAGAATATTTCATACCTAAATCGCGAATAATTTTGTCAATTTCAGTCTCTCTCACGCTCCACACACAGATTCCGTATCAGTGGGAAACCAATTCTGTTTCTTTCAATTCTTTTTATTTCGATCAGCTTCCCTGGCCTAATCTTCATTGCCGATTTTATAACAGCGAGGAGATAGAACAAACTCACCGCAGACATGATGCAAGAAACGACCTCGATCTCTTCCATCGAAGTATTATTTGTTCAGTGTGCATCTCATGAAAAAAAGTGAATTTGTATGCCAACAAAATTTGTTCGAAAAACACCGAAACATGTTAATCTAGTTTGGCAATTTCACAAACGAAGCGTAACATATACATGATACGTGTCAAAAATTTAACCCGAATCAACATTTCGATTTGCATCCTAAACTCCTTTGATACACTCTTCACCGATTTCGCAATGACACGAAAAGCTTTAGAAAACTCACCACGATCGTGACGCAAGAAGCGTCCTCGAACTCTTCACCCGCACTCGTCCAACATTTCCTCTCGCGCTCCACTCAGACATCGCATTATATTTACGCGATCCACCATTTGCAGCCGGCTTCGTGGATTTAGAGAGGCCTTTCGAGAGTGACCGTGAGTGACGCGGGGCGCGGCCATTCGCCGGTTTCCAGCAAATCTGGCACTCGAGTTGACTAGTTTGTCCTGGCCCTCGGAGGCCCGGTTGCGTCACTGCTCGTTGGTACGGTTCGCCTTTCGTATTCGGACTACGTGTCGGTCATTTGATTGTTATTTATAGTTTCAATTTATCGGTTGCAATCGACCCGAGTCGCCCGAGGCAGCGGTTTGAAAATCCAACAGCTGATATTTTGCCATTTTGTGCTCGCTCTTTTGATCCGGTGACGGTCAATGGAATTTCTGTCGTTTTATTGTAGTCTGATCTGTTAATCTGACGTGGGACTATCTATTATTAACTTTTTTAATTGTAGTGTATGGTATTAGTCATTTAAAGCTCGAACTTACAGTGATTATATGGAATTGTCTGGTTTATATTTAAAAATTATAACATGCAGTTGACATACATATAATGTACGTGACTGACTAATGTCTCGATTATGTATAGATCAATATTTATTTAATACGATTTTGAAGTGTTCATTATCTTTACTTTTACGTCATCGAGTTTTATATTTGATTTGAATAATAATGTTTGTTTAATTAAATATTATAAATGGTAGTTGAACAGTCTCACGACCGTGTCGATTGGGAATATTTTCGTCCCGTCGAGACATCAACCTCATTCATCTTATTTCTATTAATACTTTTCGTTTAATATGTTTCGTTACATATAAGGTTCGTGAATTCTTTTAACACATGCGGAAGATGATCTTTACGTTTTTTAAGCCCGTTTGGGCGGTTCATTAATTTTCAAGATTGTACTAGTTGTCCGTGAATGAGTGAAGTGCGTTTCTTGAATTCTTCGCATGCTTGTATAAATTTCGTAAACAGATTGCATTTTTTATGTATTGAAACAAGCTCAACAATCTGTATTAATTATTTCAGATTTAGAATATTTCTCGGAAATGTCTCTAGAAAACGATTTCTCTAGAATCATTAAAATAATTTGCTTCAAGTGCAACAAACCGATTTAAAATCGTTCCAGATTACTTTTAATAGTCGAACTGGAGCGAATTAGAAACGTGCTTTTACGTTCTAATAGTAATTAGCACCTTCGTCAGTTTCTTAAAAAATGATAAATAAATAGTGGACAGAATAAATCAATACTGAATAGTGCAAAGATTCCACATTAGAACCCTCATGTTGATTTCTATGTTTAGATAAGAATAGCAAAAAATTATCTAGTTAGCGATCCGATTGTGCGCCTCTGTCATTTCGTATATTTGGTTCGGCCTCCGCAAAAGACATACATACATAAATAGGCCTTGTCAAGATAATGCACTTTTGTCAAACCAGTTTATTAACTGGTCGGCTTTCAAGTGCAAAAATTCACGTCACGATTTTATTTTACTAATCTATATAGCCCGTAAAATAAATTTTAATTCAACAATTGGCAGATTTCGTTATTAACCTTGGATATTAAACGTGCAAAATGTATTGCTTTTATTTTTCCCGTGGCAATTTGTTAAGTTGCTTATTTCCTTTTGCTACATACTCTCGTATATAGGTTAAATGCATCACAAGACAACTCTGATTATACGTTATTACGTTAACAACGATACGATCACCCACACGCTGCCGTAATAACATAATCATAATTCGATTTGTCGGAAAATCGTTGATTATTATAATACAATTTCCATTAAAACACATAATTTTCACATATATCACATCGTTTATCATAAAAAATCAATTTACAATATTCAATCGACAAAACAATCATTAAATTTATCGAATAATCATCGCGACAATTCATCGATTTTAATCCGCCGTTGAAATTAAGAGACATCGACGCGCGGTTATGTCTCAAACCCGAATTTTCCCATAGCTTTTCCATAGAACTCGGAAACCGTTTCACAACACCGAACCATCCGTCGCCGTTTTCGCGTCTTCCGGTTCCGCGTCCGCTCCGTTCGTCCATTTCGAAGAATGCGGCCGACGTGCAGCAGCAGCCAGCGATTTCCGATACCGGTTCCCCAGTCCGCGGCGAATCCACCACGCCGATATGGTGGTCACAGACCATCGACGTCGACGGTGCTGGCCAGCACGATGAACCGGCCCCCGACGCATCGGACGACGACCTTGGCCGACGATGGCCGCGGATCGCGTTCAAGTGCGCCTCTCGTCTCGAATGTACGTGTACCGCTAGCAAGGACGTTTTCGTTGCTTTGGGTGCAGCGTTTTTTATGTGTTTTTTTTTTTAATCAGTGTTGATTCATTCGAGTTTTGGATGGATTTTTTTGAAGTTGTTTAGTGTTTTTTTGGATCGGTGTAAAATGGATGGGAAACGTATCGAATCGAAATTATAATGCGGTTGGATCTTTGAGTTAAAAAAAAAAGTATTTTTATTATTATTTCAACGAATTTATTGAGTTTTTGAAATGCGTTTTATAACTGAAGGCAATGACTGTTTAATCGGGGCGTGTGAATATCCTATTAATTACCCGAAAAAAGTTGAATCGTTTTTTTTTTTTAATTTTTTGCAAAGTTGGTTGAGGATTTTTTTTAAATTATGTTTTTTTTAATACATATTCTTATCATACTTATCGATTGTTTTTCAGCCGAATCTATAATTGCTACTGTTTATAAACATCGATCGTATCGTTTTTTTTTATCTTATAAGTATACAATAGTTAGTTAGATAAAATATTAAAAAAACGTTCGCGTAAATTTTTTTTTCAATTCATCACTAATTAATTCTTATTATTTGAATGTTTATCATATGTTCGCAACAATGAATCACTGGAAGACGTTTATTTTATCTTTAAAAAATTATCATTTTTTTAACGGAATCGATTAATTTGAATATAACAGATGTGTGGTATACTATTAAATTGAACCGTTATTATTCCAATGAAAATTATGTGATTTGAATAATTTAGTGTAAAAGTGCGTTAGTCGCTTGACCCAAAAGTATTTGTATTTAAATTTTATCAATTGATTTTTTTTTAAGAAAATATTTTTAGTGTTTAGGAAATTATTTATTGCCTATATATAATTTTAATTTAAAAAAAAAACAATGCATGTTTTGAACAATTTTTTTTCATCATAATGAAAGTTATTTTATGAACCACAAAAGTACACATTGACTTTTGATTGACCTATTGAATTTAAAGAAAACAATTCCCCATGAGGATTATCTTTTTAATTGATTACATTCAATATTATCTTTATTTACGTCGTAAAATAAATTTTTCATACGTAATAAACAGCGTAATCTAACACGTAATCGTAACACGAAAAAGTCGAAATATTCATTTGAAAATAAGTTAGACACGCGACGCACGTTTATGCATTCATTAAAAACATCAAAAACGTGTTCACTGCAACAATAAAAAGTTCAAAAAAATATCGACATTTGCAATACAATACACGCAAAGAATGCAGCGTTCACATCCGTGATTAATTTCAATACCAATTTCTGATTACGCAACAATCGTGAAACAAGCAGCTATACACTTCAGCAAAATCAACGCCGTTTAGTCAACGTTTTCGTTTACAATCCACGAAGCATTCTAGCGAAAACACATTCCATTCTATTATTTATGCATATTATGACAGATTCGGTCGATTTCCGCCGGTCGAATCATTCCGCTTTTTCGTGCGTGAAACGATTACCTTCGTGAAATCGTACGAAGACGCGGCAAAAACTGCAACAAGAAGAGCTACCGTTTGTGGTTTCGTTAAAAACTTTTGAAACCGAAATTTTACACATTATAAAAATATGCGGTCGATCGAGCCGAAAGTGTTTTACTTTCGTTTCGCCTTATGCATGTTGCGTCGTGTTAACATTTTTATGGCTTTCCGTAATGAAATGTGTACGCGGTTGAGGTCCTTTCGCAATTGTCACGTGCATTTAAATGGTCCAATATCGATGTAGTTGACATACATTGCTTGAAAGGATCTTAAGAAATCCTTGAGGGAGCCTTCGTTGGTTAGCGTACCAAATTTAGATCGTGAGGACCTACATTACTCCCTCATATGTGTCGAAACAGAGGACGTTTAAAGTTCGAATATTCTATTGGTTTTGATTAATAACATGTCAAAATGTACATCTCAAGGTATTATATGTTCGTCTACATCACTTCTTATCGTATGCTTCGAAAATAATTATTTTCATTAATTGTGATAAAATTTGATCGATTGAATTAATTTATATTAATTTTAAGCCTTTTATTATTATGAAACGATTAAACAAATTATAATTTAATCTCCGTATTGAATTGAATGTACATTTTATTTTTATTACTTTAAAAATAAGTATTTTGTGCAAAAGAGAAAGGTCAATAATTCAACAAGTAAGCGTATTAGTAAAATGTCATTTTCCGCTGTTACGAAACGTAAGACTATGTATATATTTTTTTCAAATTTAGAAAGAGGTAACTTTTCGTATTACAATGTATACATCTTTGTTGCAGACTAATCGAGCGTGTTACGATGTTACTTACATTTTCTTCGGCGTGGTTTTATGTGAAACGCGTGTTTTCCGTATTCAGAAACATTCAGTTGACATACGAATCAATATTTTTCACTTTCAAGTAATATATCTACGATTAAAAATAACTACTGATTACGATCGCGGTTCAGAATTTATTTTCATGCGATTATATTTGGTGTCTCATATAATCCGACGGATCATTTTTATAAATACAAAATTCATATTATTTTAACAATTTCGAATATACGAAAGTTTCGTCAATTATATAACCATCTGCATTCATTATAAAACTCTTTCTATCTTCGATTTTTTTTTTTACATAAAACCACCGTTGATACTGTTGAACTCTTCGCCTCGGCTGGCGACCGTGCATCTGAATCGCGTCATAATTTGCATTTGTGCAACGAAATAGCGAACGGTACGAGGACGAGAACGTGACGTGGAAGTCGATCGAGATATTCGCATCGAAACTATGTGTTTGTTGCGAAACCGAAGCCTCCAACTGCCTAAGTCTACCGAAATAGCCCCAATTTCGATCGACGTGGCGCAAGCTCGGGCCGATGATGATGATTGTGGTGTTCCGTCGGTGCAATGTTCATGTGCGCTTTGTAATGATCGATCGGTGATTGCAGTATGTTTTTGGTTGCGAGAAAGAAAATATTGATCGTATTTCTGTATTTCGTGAAGGTTTTTCAAGTATAATTTTTCGTTTAGTTGGTGAAATGTTTTTTAAATCTAATTTTCATTCGTTTAGAATATGAATTATAAGAAAATATTATAAATGTTTATATAATATATATGGTTGTCGAAGGTCGATGTGTGTTATTTTTTTTGCAGTTTGAAATTGAGCACGTAAACTCATCATCAAATACAATACTTGAAATAGTTTTTTGTTGGTTGATATAATCTAAGATCGCTGTATTGGATGATGGATGGTTTTTTGGACGCCTCTTTTATAATATAATATTTAGATATGTAATTAGATTTAGGAGTACCTATACATTTTTCAAGTACATATTCTTTCTGTTGATATTTTAAAGATAATAAAATTTTGGTGATGTAAATTTTGAAAAATGTAATTTAATTAAGTTAATGAGGAAAATATATTACTAAAATGTTAAAGGAAAATTTTTAAATAATCATAGGATAGTCAATGAATTAATTAGTTTTTTAACATTTGAATAAATTTTGGAAGTAATAATAAATAATTAATATGAACTAAGAAATTTGAATAGGTTCCTACTTAATTACGCGTTATCTAATCATTACATCTAAATGTATATTGCATTTCTTCAAAATCATAATTTTTTTTGAATTTACATTGCAACATACAAGTGAATGGTTTCATTCCAGAAATTGTAGCATTGTACAGAACATAAATAAAGCGGATGAACATCTTATTAATTTTTATGGCCAGATCATAGTTTGATAACCTTTAGTTTAGAATTGGGCGCTAGTAAAAAAACGTACACATATAAAAAACAAAACACGTACATTAAATACGTGCATATTATTTTTAGCAATTTTCTCCACCGAAAATATATTTTAAACAATTCAACGTGGAAATATCGCGGAGCAATAAACGCATAATTTATTTTCTTCAAATATCACGAAGTGAAATTAAGAAATCATATTCATGATATACAAAGTTCATAACTATTTTTTTCCTTTCCATTTTGAAACTACACTTTCGACGGATACGGACGACCTTTAGTTTACGATAGCTCTTATCTCCCAAAGCATTTCAATGACTGAACGCCGATCGATCGACATTTGTTTTTTCCTGTGCGAACAATCCATTTAATTTAGCCATAAAATCACTCGCGTAAAAAACTGCGAATCTCACGAAGTTGCGGTTTCGTTACGACACCGTCCATTATTCGGCCGTTTCTAGGAAAATTGTGTACTGAAACATCTAATTTCGCACTGACATCAACTGTGCTTCTCGGATAGCAGTAAAAATTTACAGCTAAACCATTTATATAATGTAAGATTCACTTTCGAAAAGGCATCGTCGATATACTGACAGATATCATATTGCGATTGCACGTATACCGTTGATTGAGTCCGATTCAACATTTGTGAGAGATTCCATTGATTTTTTTTGAGGATTGACATATCATGGTAATTTTCACCGACTTTAAATCATTTACGTTAGAAACCGGTCGACCCGCAGGCGACGATTTCGATTTCATCCAATTTCAAAGTCACCGTTACTTTTTCAAGTTTGTGGTGATGTGAATGTAAAGACGTCCGCCCACTTTGCTTGTGATCTTTTCATCATGATTTTGTTTCTAATCGAATGCATTCAATTTGAAATTGCATTGAAATTGATTCTTAAAAATCAGTATTGGTTTCTTATATTAATAATTTATTGTTATTGATGACACCATATTAAGTTCCATAACATATTTTTAAATTTTATTGATAGTTTTCGTTAAATAATTCATTTTTGTTGTAAATTAAAAAATAATTGCAAATTGTTTCGAAATGCGTTTTATGGCGCTATTAACGTTTTTGATATCAGATTTTGAGCACGCCTATTATGCGTGAAGTCTTTTCTTTCATAAAACGAAATAATTGTTCACTTTACGTCCTAGAAATATTATATTATATTATACGTGGTTGTTAAATGGAGTTCAACGAATTTCTGGTAATTGCATATTTTAAGTATTACCTGCTCTAAGTAAAACGTGTGCGATAAGCTCGAATATAATTTAAAATTTCAAACGACAGCTACCATATATTATAATACAAAACTGAAATAAGCGCGTAAGATATCATTAAATTCACAGAAAAATACTACGTGGTACATTAGTCGGTTTTTCCTGAAATAGATAAAACTGTTAATTTGAGTTAACGAATCATATCATATTTTGACGTATCAGGATTAACATACTGAAGTATGATACATTTGCACAATACTTGATACGTCAAATTGAATAAATAATATATATAATAATACATCTCTTCCGGTACTTATGTACTTATTATCAAATATTAGTAAGACATAATATTAATCCTTTTTATATGTCTGAATCGAATTAACTCAACGAAATTTGTCAAAACATCAAATAATGCGAATTCAGAAGCAAATTACGCAATTTCCGATCACATAACATCAAAATAAGACTCATCTATAATTTTCCAAATAAAAAAAAGAACCCAACGTTCACGACTGCCTACACCCGCGGGCCCATAACCGTTCCAACGTGCTATATGAACAAAAAAAATCTACATTCCTTTCCTTCAGACCCATCCTCGTTCCTCGTATCACGTAACCGGATTCGATGGGGTTCAATTATATATGATCGACCAGCTCGATCGGCCATTGACTCCCTGGAACGGACAATTGGATTGACACGAGGCGCCTCGAAATGCCCTCGAGCTATGTAACGGTGCATCGCAGACAAGATAGTGATACTAGTTTCATGTCTTGGGTCTGAGATGGTCTGCAGGTCCGTTTTTTCCAGAGGAAGGAAGATGCACTCGTCGCGGTCTAGTTGGCGACTAGACGATTGTGGTAGATGCATAGTCTGTTTGGTATATCGGAAATTATTTTCGTTCGGTGTTACGCTTTCGTTTGGTCTTGTTTCGCTTTTTGTAGGTGTTTCGGTTGAATTTGAGATTTGTGTCAGCGGTTAATTTATTTTGGAAATTTGTGCTATGTGTAGTTTCGTCGGATTTCATTTTAGTTTGATAAAGGTTAAGTGCGGTGATTTTTATCGCTTTTATAAAAAGGCGGTGATATATACGGTTCTTAATAAATAGATTATTTTCTTATTAAAATTACATCAGAATATATGATTTTAATCGTATACAATCAAATGATTAAATAGATTCGAAATCGCCGAATCGATAATCTCCGAGCTTCAATTAACATCGATTCTACGTGAAAGTTTATCAATTTTTCACGTACGTATATGCAATTCACTAAAACGAATCGCGCTCATCAACCAAAAAAACATTTCGTAGTATCGCAATCTTAATATTGGAACACGTAATCTGGTACGTGCACATCATGCAAATTAATTTACGCTCCGATTCTAATAAATCCAATAATAATCTCGATTTACCAACGAGTATGAGAAACTTTCGTTAGTGCATCATCGAATCCGTACCGTACGACATCGGAGCAGAACGACCTTAAATTTTTTGATACGATACCCGATTTCAAGGTCGCCTTTTTCCACTATTGCCAATTTTCTTCGCTCTGCGTTTTGTAAACATGGTTTCGGTGAATGCTGGACACGCTTGCTGAAGCCACGCCTCGTATGGAAATTGCTATGGTGCTCGATGGCGTGCGAGCGATATGACCATTCGACCGGAGATATTCCCGATGACATCCTATCACATTTCCTCATCCATTGTTTAGCTGTTTTATAACAATGACACGCGATCGATGTTTACGTTCGGTTGAACATTTTTAACGTTACTCATTGCCATTAATTGGCGGAAAATCGAACGTACAAAACGGAGGATACGGGTGGTCGTTAAATACGATACTCGTATTATCATCTAGTGTATAAATGACTAACGATGCGATATATGATCGTATGTAATTTTGTAGAATGCGATTGACAATTTTCGTATTGTATCGTTTAATTTATATGGAAGATAAATGTTGTGTCCCGGTGTATCAAATGTTGAATGCGCAATATTGGCGCTGTTTCGCTTCGATTATATCTATGGTGACAGTAATTTGTTGTTCGGCCGATTTTAAACGTTGAATGATGTGAAAGGGATATAAGGACATCCGGAGGGGGTGATAGTTAAGTTTCGGTTCTGCAATTATAACATAATGAATGTTTTTTGCAAGTATTGTATAATGTACGCATTTCACTTCGAGTCAGTTCGATTATTGGACTAGTTTTTTTTCACGACATTTCACAACACTTGTCTTTATTAGTTCTTATTAAAATGTTTTGAAATTTATATTATTTTACTTAACAATCTGTTTATGAATAAATTATTTCGCTTATATCTTTAAATAGATAAAATTGTTTCGTAATATTATCATCGTCATTTTTGTTATATGATTTATTTTCATTCATTGATGTTGTCAAATGAACATACATGAAATTGTTGCACAATTGAAAAATTGTAGTAATAAAGTAGCCAGTGAAGTCGAGACCACGACTAATATTATAAATGTAGCAAACTCGTTACTCTTGCTCGCTCGAAATGTAAATTTGTTTTTAAAATGCAGTTCAGTTGCATAAACTATTGCAAAACGTTCGCACACAAACGTCACTCGCGGAACTCATTTATAATAATTCTTCCGTCGAAGAAAATGTTTAAAAAAGTCGTTCAACATCTTTGTTTTCTTACAATGATCGCTTGGTAAATATTTGCACAAAGATCGATGGTCGTTGTCCTCGAATGAAGCCATCAGGAGAAGCCTGACTTCGTCACGGTGCTTTGTCGTACGAAGGCGACAGAAATTTGCAAACAATGAACATTACGTTTTTGATAAATTAACACATTCGGGAGTGCAATAATCAGAACTCTACATCAATCGACCTTCAAATATTGTCATTATTCACGATGGCTTTTTGAACGTCCATTTCCTTCTTTCGTTTTCCTGTAAATTCATATGAATTATCATTCTAAGAATGTCGGCAATTCAAACGTGATTTCCGTACGTAATAAAACGTCTTCGCTCAATTAATGTAACAGTCTAACATTACCTTCATGTTTACAGCGTACAATTAACGTGATACCTTCGACATTGGCACAAATTATCGAAAAATCACGATTCATTATCAAAACAATTGAAAAAAATCACACTATAAATTATAAGAGATACAATATTTTTTATCAATTCGTCAGCCGACTAACATATAAACACGTCTTTTATATGCGCTCGAGTATCGCAATCGAGTCATTACGCATTTATAAAACGGAGTCGTGCGATTCTTTAAATAGCTCATTTGGCGTCGTTAACTCTTCTATTTATTATTTTTTGAATTCTTTTGCGCAACAAGCAGTGTAAATGTGTAAATGCATAAAATTCACGATGGCGCTGAATTTAAATTCCTCGACAGCCACGCGTAAAATGTCATCGGTCCTATGTTGTTCGTGGAAAATCGATTCCACACCCAGAAATCTGCATGAATCTAAATGCCTAAACGTTATTGTTGAAAATATTCGATGAAACAAACGGGTTAGCTCGATTTTTTACATTCCATTCGATAAATCTGCTTTAATCTATTGCTCATAATCGGTAATAAGAATTTTTTTTTATTGGATTTATTATTTTCTAGATATTGGCCGTGAAGTATCGTAGGAATCTCGTTGATCTTTAAACTAGTTGTGACACCTGTTTATTCACGAAGCTTTTCAATAAATCCATTTTTTAATTATTGTCGTTAAAAACATAATACAGGATTATATAATATACCTACCACAGATTGGGGATTTCTGCTTTGGAAATATTCAGACATCGTGCACATTTTTCAGAGACGTTCC
Source organism: Hydropsyche betteni (assembly GCA_028571205.2). Lineage (NCBI taxonomy): Eukaryota > Metazoa > Arthropoda > Insecta > Trichoptera > Hydropsychidae > Hydropsyche > Hydropsyche betteni. Next base: position 1,264,226 of record JAOXNN020000049.1, on the reverse strand, counting down.
CTCTGGCTTATCGCCATATCGGGTTTCTAACGTTTCAACTTCTTTTATTGTAACATTCCCGCGAAGAAGTCTCGATTCTCGTCGAGACAACGATTCGATCCGTCTCAGAAAATCTAATCATTTTATATAGCACATGCTTCGACGACCGGTTTGTACTGTTATGTACGGCGTCGCATTCGTTGATAATTTTCAAATCGGCGTTCATTATTTAGATAGAATGCGTGATATGCGTTTTTACTTTCCCTATATGTGGTGACGTATTTCGAACACGATATCGCAAAGTGTTTTTACACTTTTTTTTATTATATTATCAATTTTTAGAGTGGTAATAAATAAATAAACTTTTTTTTAGCTAATAAACGAATTTATGATCGATCGATCGTAAATTTTCAGTGTTATCAGTGAATTTTTTGAGTAATAATATTGATTCATATCCTTATCAAGTGCAATATTTTCTAATTGTCATCTGGGTTACATTTGTTAGCCAATAAATCGCAGCTATAGGATCTTTTTTAGTAGATTAAAATGGAAGTATCAATCAAGTAACAAATAATTTTACATATCTTTATTTCTTTGTAGTCAGGATAAGTGATATGAAAGAATCTTTCAAAAAGGTCTTATCAGTGTATAATGTAATGATGACGATGATATCCAAATAATTTTTATATACATAAACATTTAATTGATTTCCAAAACATTCAATTGCCTTTATATCATTAATTTCATGAGAAAATAAATTAAACTTAATAATCCTTTTATTATTTCTAATAGCCCAGTACCATTAAAAAATTCGATTACTATTATAAAATTCATCCGTTGACAATCGATAATTCAATTACATGTCATATTTTGAAATTATGCTCTTATTGCGAAATTCCGACCTTAATCGCCATATGATTGACGCATCCGAGTGCAAATTTGCAACGGAATCTTCCAACTCGCTGATGATGATTCTACCACAAAATAATACCACCTTAACTTCCATTCCGTTAACCTTTTATTGTTCTTTTTTGTTTTTATATGTGTGCACGTGCGGAAATGTTTCGTATGTTATCTGAGAAACGATTTAATATTATTGCCCATTTTTATTCATCGACATCGAAAACGTTTTTCGCCGGCGCGTTTTGAGTTTAAGATTGTCGTCGAGACATCTTGTTGGTTCAAGTTTTTGATTAAGATCAAAGTTGATTATCATGCGAGTGATGGATTTCGTCTTTGTTAATATATCTTTTGAATGTCAAACAGTTTTGTATGTTCAGTGGAATGTTCTTTGATATATGTAATCATTGTATTTGTTTAATATATTTTTTTATTCTATGAATAAAATAGGTATTTGATTTATAATTATTATTATTGATTTTGAGATATTTTAATATCAAAAACATGTAATTAATTTAATCTCAGCTCATAAACAGGCTACTGATTATTAACACTCAGGCCAGGCGCCCACAGGCGATTTGTGTTCGCAACCGAAAAAAAATCACTGTCGCAAAGATTTTATGCGTGCGCCAATACGACTAATAAATCGTTTTATACATATATGATTATTTATTATTTTTTTTTTAGATAATTTTTTTTTATGTGTAATATAATACATACAATGACAATTAAATTTAATAAAAGTTTTATCACAAAAATCAATAAAGGTTCAAGGTTAGAAAATTATCTGTTCAGACTACTGTCACGCTGTCTAGGATCAAACTATGGATTTAAATATGAACGTAAAAGCCAGGCGTCCACTGGCGATTGAGTCGCGCGCGATCGGGAATGGAACACATTTTTTTGGGTTGAAATGCGCGCATATGACATATGCGCTCATTTCATCCCAAAACAATGTGTTCCAGTCCCGATCGCGCGCGACTCAATCGCCAGTAGGCACCTGGCCTAAAAGTGCGAGGCCCAACGCGGTTGCCTTGTTCGGCTTACCTAAAAACGGGCCTGATCACATTGCCATTTTATCAAAGCACGTCGTGAACTGTACCCTATTACCCAATCGTCGGTTTCCTTGGCGAATTCTTTGGCAAACCGAAACCTATTGTGCGATTTCGATTCCTCATTCGAGACAAAAGTCGTTAATCTTTAGTAGTTGTGACAGGCCATCGATCCGTGATGCAAATGCGAATTGGCTACGAGCTCGAGTGTTACATCTGCATGCTAATTCGGTTTTATTGCACTTTTCAGGCTTTTTTTCGATGTTTTTTCTCATTTCAAATTATTACAGTAATTTTTATAGTGATTTTTTTCTTTTTTAGAATTTGGTTAGTAATTTGATATTTGGAATAATCGATTTATTGATATTTTGTACAGATGCCCTTTAATTTCCGTAGTAGATTTCATGAATAAATTGATAATTTAATATATAAAAAGGGGAATATAGCTTTGTGACATTATCATTTGAAAATACAATTTTTGTTGTGATTCATAAGTCCGTTTCAACAACTTATTATCTTAATTTATGGTGATCATGTCAATTAAATCTGTATTTGATTCACGTTTTTCAAATAATTCTTCGCTTTGACCTGAATGACATACATAGTCGCCGAAATTACTATGAAGTATATAGCAGTAAACCAATAATATGTTTCATAAAAAAATAAATTTTTCATTCAATACCAAAATCATGTATTAATGCGAAAATTTATAAAATATTTAATATAATAATTCATACACCGAAACGAATACGAACAAAAAATAAAAATAACAAAGCCTCGTGTTATGAGATAAAATATTTACCCACTAATTGCACAATAAATATTAGATTCTCACACACTTCCTTTTGATTCTTATATCTTCGATTAAACAAACATTTTTTTCCATCATAATGAAAAATAAACTATCGAAAAACCCCAATTTGCACAAAATATTATAAAACCCCGCAGATCACTCACAAGCGAGCGGTTTCTTCGGAAATGGAGCGACGGTGAAAGATGAGTTCGAAACGAGAACTGCCCGTTTTCAGTCTCGCTCCAACATATTATACATAATCGCTCACAAATATCACAAACACCCGCCCATAAAGCCTATGTGCAAATCCGAAATGTTATTTGCGTAATGTCTCACTCGTACGAGCGAGGAAATCCTACGGTGTGTTATTACGCCGTCCGAAAAAAGAAACAATGGCGAATCACGAATGGACGTCTTCTTCGTTTCAGATGTAATTACATATATATTAAGTACTAGTCGGTCACGGCCATGTTGCGAGATGTTAATTTTATCGTCTCATTATCGTTTGACGTCGAAAACATCTACATTGTTGTGGAAGCGGCGTGGCTAATGTCCGCGCTGCGTAAACTACCTTATTAGAATACAATAAAACTATTATTTTTTTTATCGCGTCTTTCATTGAATAAAATCTATTTTAAATACGCATCTCGTTTACCCTAATGTGTTTCGGAATTGATGATGGTAATCGTTTTGTATTAAGCGATATTGAAGGTGAATGCATTTGGACTTACTTGGATGGGTGTATGAGTGGAAAGTGTTAATAGACCGTCTGCTATTTTGAATTTACTAGAAAGCGAATGTGAAATGACATTCCTAATATGTCTTTTTTTATTGGTAGTGAGGTGGATTAACTACCTATTTCGCTTTCGATGTTACGCACACTGCGGATGCATAATTACTGCAAGTGTTTGTAATGGATCGTTACATTTTGTCGAATTTATAGCTTCGCTTACTTAACGTTAATGTAAGATTTTTTACTGTTTTTTTTTTCTTATCAACGAAATCAATTTATTATCCTGTAAAATTTTAACTACGGCCTCTTAAAAATTACATAATTTTTTGAATATCGAGCCACCTTTTATGGCATCATCAAAAAGTCATTGCACGACATTACAACAATCGAACCAAAGTATGTATAAATAAAAATTTAACGATAATAGTAAACGTGCGAATTTCAATTTTAATATCATGTGTATAAATTTTGCACACATCCATTAATAGAGAAGGTCTTTTTCCTACAATATATCACGGAAACCCAATTTGCCCCAATAAGAAAGATTTCCTCGATTCTTGGCTCGTTTTTTTTTTCATGCAATTTCCCTATTTACCATCTAGTTTACATTTGAATCGACCAAACACCGTAACGGATCCACATATCGGGACGTAACACGCTTTGTTCGCAAGAACTCGACCGTGTGACTTCGCAATTAATATCATTACATGCGAGGAGCTTCTGGAAACAGGGGCTGTCCTTTGTTGATTATTCGTAACGGACGCCATAATTTCGTTGCCATTGTTTCGTGTTTTTGGGGTGTCGAAATGGACTCGTTGCCACTGGGATGGGTCAAGAGTCAAGAATCGGATGCCCGAAACAATGGTAGAATAAACACGTTTAGAATTTTTTTATCGCTAATTTTCAATAATGACATGTTGTTTGCGGCTTTTAAAACGCTCTTTGAAAATTTTATCATTATTGCTTTGATTATCTTTCGAATTTGAGATTATATTTGATTATAATTTGATTGGTTATTCACACAATCATCATTATCAAGTGAACCGTGCAAAACAAAGTTTTTTGGTTACTATTAGAAAATCAGAGATTTCAACTTTACTCAATTGTAAAGATACAGATTTAATTTTGCTGAAACAATATACTTATTGAATGAGTTCAGAATCAGACTTATAATACACGATGACACATATATTTTTCATGAGACTTATCATTATCTTCAGTGACTATAGTTATGATAAGTTGTAGATAATAATAAAAATTTACTGAAAAAAATAAGACGGAATAACTACAGTAAACTTATAAAAAATGACCCGAATTTTTATTCTTTTAACGCTTCGAAAACGTTTTTCATCACAGTAATGCTCGTGCGAAAATGTTAGCATTTTATATCATTACGTTTATTCTCACATCGACACACAATTAAATGGAATTATTTCCATTTTATTTTGAAAGAACACAATCATATCACGCAATGCGTAAAATTGTCAAAGGGTTTCGTGATTGGAACACCTCTTTACCCAACTGCTGTCTTCACCGTTTAAAAAGTAGGCAAACGACATGACAAGATGACCAGGATGTGTAAACAGATATCCATCAAGATGGATAGATATTAGATACGGCTTTGGTGTTAAATATTTGTCGTGTTACCTCCGACATAGGAAAAGTCAATTTATTTATTTTTATTTATGATAAATAGTCTTAACAATAAAATCTGAATAGAAAAAATGTATTAAAATATTACGATATTCCATCAATTACTTTGAGTTAGATTAATCATTAATAATGTCCGAAAATTTTTATTACTTTAAAATTTAATCAAAACATTATTCTTGGTTTATTTCACATTATTTTGTCATATACTGAAACTCTTGTATATGTTAATTGTAAAGTTTAGCAGCCTCTGTTCAAAGATATTGTGTTGCTCGGATTGTGGGCCGTGGTATTGTCGAGGATCGATGTTAAGGTCTGCGAAGGGCTTGTCAACCGCATAAGAATGTGAACACAAGGCCTCCTCATATTATTGTTACCATAACAATGAGTACAAAACAATCACATTTTTTTGTGAAATACGTGATCGCGTTTTCAATTCGGCTTATCTAAATTTCAATTTTTTCGTCTGAAGTTTGTGATTATATAATGGTGTGGTTTTGTTTCGAAAAAGTACATAATTGCAGGGTTGAAAGTTATTATACATATTTATGCGAGTTTTTAAATTATAATATATACCTACTTGTATAATAATAGTAATAATAATAATATATTGTGTAGAATTGTCATCCAATATATTTATTAATCCAAGAAGTAATTCATAATTAATATCAAAAGTTTGTCTGGAACAAATTGATTTGAAAAATTTGACAAATTGATTTGAAAAAAACATTTTTTTTTTTTTTTGAAAAATAATTTTTAATTAAAATTCGTTTCTTCCTAAACTATTTAATACCAAGATCAGTTAACGATTTTTCATCGATAGTTTTCCCATTTATGAAATTCCATTAAAAGACACCGCATAAATATCATCTAAATTTTCCGAACAATGAAAACCGTCCACGAATTATCAAAAATTTCACAAACGATACAACTACTTTTTCTCAAAATAAATATTTGAACTCTGCTTTCTTTTCGGTCGACTTTCACGATGAGACGCGCTCTTCCGCGGAATGTCGAAGGTATCTTCTGCTGCTCGCCAGCTGATACTCCGGGTTCATCTTCTTTCGATTACCAATTATTCACAAAATGTAACATCTATCGGATAAGCCTTTCACTTTCGCGGCTTACCTCCTCCGTTCGGCGGGTGTGCTTTCACTTTTCAGAGCTTCCTACAGATTTTCGATGGACGACGACGACCTCGAGGAGTCGCCCGAGGTGGACAAAGGTCGTTTCTTTGAAGTGATGATGTCTTTGTCGATCGTTTCGTGCTATAGTTGCATTTACCATTCAAAACGTTGGTAAAAACGTTGTAGTCAAATTGATTATAATCGTTCACTAAATCTTTGTCAGATTGGTTATCAGCTGTGCGAAAATATTATTTGTTGTTTTGTGTGATGTATCATGTACTGTCTATGTATTTGTGAAATTCAATTGATTCGTGCATTTTTTTTTTGTGAAATATTTACTTTTTTTTCATTGACTCATCTATCATCACGTATTCGTGAAATTGTTGATGTATATCGTATGTGCGTATTTTTCTAAAGATACTCGTTTTTTAAGATACAAGGCCAAATTTTAATTTAACAGTAAAGAAAACTAAATGATTTCTGTAAAACGTACTCGATCGAGTTTCTTATATCTAGTTGATACTGCAGTCATATTATGATGTTGCAACTGAATCAAAAACATATTCTTCTATTTCACCTTGAGAGCAATTGACTTAATTCTTGTAATTTATGATATCTGTCTAATCTTCTAAATGGGCCCAAGTGAGTAATTTAAAGATCTGCGTTCGTACATACATGTTCACATTCCAAGTTCACATTCGCTTGAAAATTATTTTATTCAGCAATAATTCCGATTAATATTTTTTTATACAAATATATATTGTTTGGCAACATACAATAAATTTTTATGTTATTTGTAAAACTTGCTTATTTTGTTGAATTTAAAATTTTTTTATTTACTCGCCAAAAATAAAGAAATATTCACATATTTTATTATTGTTAGATAAGACGTCATGCTCACATACCACGTACCATTAATTAATTTCGTTTCATCGTTGCGAAAAAAATATCATGTCCGGTAAAATCAAGAAGATGAACGTGTCGACAATGCGAATGACGCCACCTTGTTTAGTCATAGATTCACCTGGTGAGGTCGTAGATATCACGTTTGCGCATTTTGGTTTTTTACCTGTGTTTAATTCGCGGTATCTTGCTTCGAACCAAACAAACACGATGATTCAATATGAGATTAAGTAGATAATTTAAGAATTTTTATCGAGGTTGACGAAAATATGCTCATATATAAATCTAATGGTTATTATTTTTTTTATTTCAGGCGCCGAGGAGAAGTGCGCTATGGCGTTGGGCAGCTGTACTTGGAGGATGGGGCCTTTTGGCTGTAATGCTACTTCAACTCCAAGCTGGACCTTTAGGAGGAGGAAGTGGTCGAGCTGGCGGGGGCAGAGGACTACTACAGGCGCCTTCGCCCCCGCCCATACTGCCTACTTCTCAGCCCTTAGGGATGCTCCAGCCTAAAATCGACCAAAGGCCGCTTCCTTCCGAAGATATTTTAGCAGTTGAAGCTGCAAAAAGATTACCCAGTTTGCCTATAGCTTATTGGGAGAAACACAAAGGGAAGCAGCCTGTAAAATTTTACAAGAATAAAACATGCGCTGCCTTCCCAACAATATATGATTTGGAATTCGACAATGTTTACTGGCAGACACTAAGATCGAGCAACGGAACTTTTCATTTCTACGGAGCATATTATGATGTCAGACCTACTTCGCTACTTGGTCCAGCTGTCAGGATTTTAGCTATGATTAATCGTATCGAACCTACCATCGTGACTTATTGCCAACTCTGGTTCGATAATCAGAATGAACCAGTGATCGTTAAGACGCTGGAGTATAAATATATTTGGTATAAGAAATGGGGTAACTACAAGCAAGGAATATTCCAACCTTATCTTCTTGCATGTCAAATGCCACAAGCATACAGAAATGTCACACCGGCTTCTGTTTCTGTTGTCGAACGTCCTTGTGACGCAGCTAAGAACAATTTACGTGTTATTTATGAAAAACCACCAGAAAGGAAAAAGTTTGCCGTATGCGTAAAAGGATTAGATTTCTATCATGAGGATCTATCAGTCAGATTAGTAGAGTGGTTAGAATTACTCTATTTACTAGGAGCTGATAAAGTATTCTTTTATCAACTCCAAGTTCATCCCAATATATCAAAAGTCTTACAACATTATGAACAAAGAGGAAAAGTGAGCGTAACCCCTTTGACTCTACCTGGAGGCCAACCGAACGCACCAGCTTTTCAGCATTTATATTTGACGAAGAAAACTAACAACAAACGCCAAAACGAACTGATACCATATAACGATTGTCTATACAAGAATTTATATTCATACGACTATATAGCTCTTTTAGACATCGACGAAGTCATCATGCCAGTGAAAGATCCCGATTGGGATACGCTGATGACCAAAGTCGTGACGACTTCGAACAAAGAGCACACCACCCCAAGAGCGTCTTACAATGTTCGAAACGTGTACTTTTTGGACGATTTGCAACATGCACATGGATGGTTCAGCGATATTCCACGATATATGCACATGCTGCAGCATGTTTATCGTGCTAAGAACTTTACGAAACCACTCCAGTACGTTAAGTGCTTCCATGATACGCAAAGAGTTTTGACTCTTCACAACCATTTTCCTCTAGCTTGCTTAGGATCGGGATGCACGTCATATGCGATTGATACAGCAGATGCGCAATTGCAGCACTATCGTGCCGACTGTGTGAAGACTCTGAAGAAAACTTGCGAACAGTTCAGGCAAGAGTCCGTGATGGATGTTACAGTTTGGAGGTATAAAGATGCTTTAATCGCTCGAGTCACAGATACGCTAAGAATCTTAGGGTTTTTCGGCACGCCGGACACTTGATCGTGCTTAATAGTTAAACAGAGACTGATAATTAAATTAGAAACGTTGCTCAATTATTGTGCCACTGCATATTAAAAGTGCGATGTGTTTCGGGTCCAGAATTTTCACAGACTGTCATATGTCGATGGATATGTTTTCGTCGTGTTAGTTCCTTGTGCTTAGTAGGAAATGTGTACATATGTGCATGTTTTGCTAAACCGATTGAATATTTTGATAAATTGAAATGTGTCAAATTTTGTCAAACTCGTAGATGTTCAAAACATTCTAATTTTAAGTGCCTAAGTCATGTCTAATTATAAAGAGTTTGTACATATGTGAGATAATTCCAACATTATTTTTATAAATATATTGTTTCTTAATGATTCCTATATTTATTGTATTTAATTTTAAACAAATTTTTATTTTATTTGAACGCTTTTATTACACCTGTATTGATAGTGTGACACTGATCTTTATTTATTGATTTAATTTTTTAGTCTATAAACATATTCGAATTATTGTAGTTTTTCAGATTAGATGTATTTTGATTTGTTATATTGAAACTTAGTTAATATTTGTTGTTTTTTTCGATATGTACGGAAAAGTTTTGTATAATATTTTTATCAGAATTCTCATAATAACATTGTATTTTTTACATTATATTCAATACTATTTGGTGTATTTTGTTCTATCTAGTTATTTGACTTTGCAAGATGATGTACAGAAGCAAATCAGAAATTGTGTAATCTAGATGCAATTGGTATAATATCGAAAACTAGTCAAATAATCAATATTTTCTATTAGTCGATTATTCAATCTCTTTTAATGAAATATAAAATTAATATCGGTTTTGAATAATATACACAAAACCGATCGTTGTATCGTTTTCATACTGTTTTCGAAGCCAAAGCTGAAAAATTTAAAATAAATACGACATTTTTTCACGACAAAATATATATGTATTTTCATTAAATAAAATATAACTATTTTAATATTTTATTACATGTACAACTTTTTGATTTCCTACTTTATTATCAATCTGATGACTGTTAGTGCCAAATTTCTTAATAATTGGCTATTTTGCCATATCTCAATTGAAAATATATTTATCTGATATATACGAATAAAAATGTAAATATGTAAGCAATTAATGAAATAAACATGATTTTTTAAAATTTACTTGTTTATTTTTAAATGAAATGAATCTTCCCAAAATATAAGACAAATATTATATAATAGAATTTTGTTTTGTTTCGATATTAATATTTTGAAATACGGCAAAAAATTTACTTTATATACAAAAAAATCTATAATATATACAAAGAAGCATGAAAGAATACAATAAAAAACAAAATAAAATTTCAGATATATACGTATGTAAATTTTATATTAATTTTACGTACCGTTAGAACTAATATTATTTTTGTCATTTAAGCAACAGATAAAAAAAAACAACTGATATATTTTTTTTATATTCTGACACTTAAAAATATTACGACTTCGGCCTCTCATGTATGTATGATAATATACATTATATATTTTAAGTAAAAAACATGGGAAAATCTAAATCTAAAAAATTAAATTTTGTCATACTTATTAGCAAAATTTTTCATATTTATTTCAAAAATAAATAACAGATTTTAATCAACATTCATTTATATACCGTAAAATTTTTAATGGATTTTGTAATACATATTTCAAATTCATATTTGTTTTATGTTTTTATGAAACAAATAAAATCAAACTATCGAATTGACGGCTGCTTGTCGTGACGTCGCACTTATTTTTCACGATAACAATCAGGTACAGATAAGCAATATAAAAGATAAAATGCGCATATATTTAGATTCACAAACTATTATACGCAAGACGCTCATTCGACAGTCTGTTTTTTTTTTCGATACGGACTACTTAACCAGACGAGAGTGTTTTTAATATTTTAATTTTGATAGTATTAAAACCGTCTGACGAAATGAAACGTGATATTAATGTAAAAATTTTCACGACTACATGAACAAATGTCATTTATATATTGTTCGTGTCAAACAAAAATTGTTCAATTCGCGTTGACTTGATACTAATTACTTTGTCTAATATTGTAAATACATGGTTTTTTTCTCTCTGAACTTATGGTAAGTTTGTTTCTTATTCTAATATTTCTAAATAATTAAAATCTAATTTGTTTCTAAATCTAACAAAAGTGTTTGTGATGAATAAAATAATTCAAATATGTAATGTGTGATAATTTCTTGCAATATTTAATTTTTAATATAGTATACGAAATTTGTATGAAAAATATGTATGCATGAAAAATTTTCATTATTTTTAGATAGTTTTCATCAAATAAATACATTTATGATTTGTTCTATTTTTTCCAGACACCAAAAAAACACCGATTATGGTATTGGACGGCGTTCTTAATGGGGTGGACATTTATTATTTTAATTTTATTCCAGTCATATACCAGTGAAAAAAATGTCATTATTGAAAAAATTGAAGATAAGGTAATACCAAAAATTGGTTTTGATCGTCAGCTGTTAGTGGACGGAAATCCACCGTCATCCGAAAACGATTATATTAAAGAAATAATTGAAAGTCTCCCGAATCTACCAACAATATATTGGAACGAAAAAGTAGATATTCGTAGATATTATTTGAACAGAACATGCGCCATTTTGCCGTCTATGTACAATTTGAAATTCGACAGCACCTATTGGCAGACTTTGAGATCCACCGATGGAACTTTCTACTTTTTCAACGCATATTTTGATAGTAGACTTGTCGAATCGAATTCGTCGTTTGTCAGAATAATAGCCATGATCGATAGGGCAGAGCCTACCGTCGAAATGTACTGTCAATTGTGGTTTACCGGCCGATGGAAGCCATTGATCGTCAAAGCTGATTATACGCTTATGTGGATCAAAGGATGGGGTATTAAAGGACGAGGGCTCCTTTACAGTTATTTAATTAATTGTCCCATGTCTGGAATGTTTTTGAAAATCGTGCCGGATGCTGTCTCTGTGGTCGAAAAACCTTGCGATGATGCCACAAATAATCTTAGAGTAATTTACAATGTGCCGAAAGAACAGAAAAATATTGCAGTATGTGTAAAAGGATTGGATTTTTATCACGAAGATCTATCGGTACGGCTAGTTGAATGGTTTGAGCTTCTTTTTCTACTTGGTGCCGATAAGGTGTTTTTATATCAATTACAAGTTCATCCGAACATATCTAAAGTTCTTAAATATTATGAAGAAAAAGGAAAAGTGGAAGTTACACCTTTGACTCTACCAGGTGGGCAACCAAACACGCCAGTGTTCCAACATGCATTTTTAAAGCATAAGATGGATTTTAAACGGAGAAATGAAATTTTACCGTACAATGATTGTTTGTACAAAAACCTCTATTCGTACAAATACGTCGTACTTTTGGATACTGATGAGATTATTATTCCGGTGAATGATCCTGATTGGGTTTCTTTAATGAAAAGAATAAAAAGTGAACATGACGAGACAGATAAATATGCTTCTTTCAATGTGCGAAACGTTTACTTTTTTGACGATTTAATACATAATCACGGGTGGTTTGAAAACATCCCAAAATATATGCATATGATGCAACATGTCAACCGTGTTAAGAATTTTACAAAAGAAGGATACTATGTGAAGTGTTTCCACGATACACAAAAAGTTTTATCATTGCATAACCATTATCCTTTCGATTGCTTAGATCATAAATGCAAGTCTTATTCAATTGTCACTGAAGATGCTCAGTTACAACATTATCGTCGCGATTGTGTAGCCGAATTGAAAAAGTCGTGTGAAAAATTTAAAGAAGACGTGGTAATGGACACCTCGATATGGAAGTATAAAGAAAATTTGATTCCAAAAGTGTTAAATAGTCTTACTGAATTAGGTTTCTTTAATTAAATGGAAATTTTTCAAATATTTTTCGCACAAGACTGAGGTAAATAAGCATCATTTATTTAATTTTGGAATTATTTGTGAATATATTATATAATAATAGCGTACAAATAAAATTCACAACATCTAGATCACAAGTGTATTAAATTAACATTGTATTTGAAACAATGAAGTTTATAACGTTTTTCGGCCTATTGTTTGGTAATTTTGTTTCACCTGTCACCTTAACTCTTTTTGTGCCATATATTTCACAGGACAGTAAATAAGTACTCAGTGATAGTTTAGATCTATTTTCAAAAAATTATGAAACTCCAAATAAATGTATGTACATTTATATAATGACTCTTTGTATATTATAATTTGTATAATGTATAGTTTTATTTATTTATTGTCAAATATATTTTTTAATAAAAACTGTGCATGAATTTTCAGTTGTTTAGGGTTAGAAATTTGATATGAACTGTTTTACTTTCATTTCAAAATCAGTTTTCACCTTGATTCGGTCAAAACTGTTTTGTCAAAAGTTTAGAAAACAGAGAGTATGGCTACCTTATTGCGAAATATAATTACTGCATATAATTATTTGCATTATGATTTGAGTGGTAAATTATCTACTATTTGTCTTATAATAAAAATATTTATATATATTTTATAGTTAATTCTCGTCAAAATATCATATATGTATCATATATGTTGAATTTTTTAAAAAACGACATATTTTCTTTGCAATTTACATAAAACAATATCAAATACAATTTTTTTAATTTTATAGATCCTAGGACTCAGCAATATTATATTATACTGAATCCATTTATAATGGTTTCTTTTGCAATAATATTTTATAAGTTTGTTTATAACTGGGGACCAAAGTACATGGAACATCGAGAGCCATTCAAATTAGAAAATATTCTTATAATATATAATATATTTCAGATTTTAACATCAGCATACATATGCTCAAAAGTTAGTTAAAACTTATAAATAAATAAGATATTTATTGAATAAATTGAGAGAAACATTGTTTTTCAAGAATGATATTTTCAGAGTATTGCTCTAGTTTGGTGGAGTGGATATTATAATTTTATGTGCCAACCACTTAATTGGGAGGATACTCCAATTGAAAGAGATATAAATAGTTTAGTTAGACTATATTATTTAGTAAAAATACTTGATTTGATGGATACAGTTTGTATTGCTTGAATTATCATATTCATATATCGATTAACATATTAATAATGAGTAACTCTCAAATTTTGATACTATTCTAGGTGTTTTTCGTCTTGAGAAAAAAGCATAAGCAAGTTTCATTCTTACATGTATATCATCATTTGTCCATGTTACTTTTAGGATTCGTCGCCCTTAAATATATACCAGGTCTGGCTTAAATACAACATGCATGTTTTATTATTCAATATTTGATGACTTTTATTTCCATATAAATTTTAGCTGGTCATGGTTCAATGATTGGTATTATAAATAGTGCAGTTCATACAATAATGTATTTTTACTATTTACTTACTAGTATTAATCCAGATTACAAAAAAAGCATTTGGTGGAAAAAATACATAACCCAGTTACAAATTGTTAGTTTGATTAGAAAAATGATTTTATTATCTCAATATAATACCAATTATCAAATTCTTTTATTTTAGGGTCAATTTTTATTTTTATTTATTCACTTTGGTCGGGTAGTGTTTCAACCTGCTTGTACTTATCCAAAATGGATATCCTTGGCATTTGTTCCACAAAACTTATTCATGCTAGTGATGTTTACGGACTTTTACATAAGGACTTACATCAAGAAAAAAAATGACTGAAAATAATTCAAAATCATATCGAGTTAATAAAATAATCAAGACTACCTGAACACTTTGTTTATGTGTGTAGAATAAAATATATTAATGTACTTTTTCAGATATATTGAGCTCTTATTTATTATTTTCTTTTTTAATTTGTATATAATTATAATTATAATATTTATAAATAAATAAATGAAGTTCTTTACTTTTTTCTTTCTTTAAAAAATTTGGTTTTTGTTGACATTGAACACTTACCTTTAGTTGTGTTATTGCCATTTTATTTTGTATTTTAAATATAATACACCCCAATTTATGTTAGGAAAAAAATATCATATGTATCTCATATATTAAAATAATTTATTTCTAAATTCTCAAGTTCTAGTATTATAATTTTACAATGTATGTGCTATAATTAAAAAAAAAAACTTAAATGTACTTAAGAGCATAAGTATAAAAATTAACTAGATACATTAAGCTGTTAAATAATTTTGTCAATCAGTATTCAATTAAATTTTCTTATCTGTTTTGATATTTTTTATAAAACATTAAAATCATTCTGTTAGAGGTTTCTGATTCAGATTTTTTCGATGAATATTGATTGAATTGTGATTTTATATAATTAAAATATGCACTATTCCTTAATATATATTATTAAACTAAAAAGCCAGTTAAAAATATTTTTTCGAATGCATGAATTATAAAAAAGTAAAAATCCGGATCCTTAAATTTAATTCAATTGATTTCTTGAATTTTTGACAGTAGATCCTGTAAACCGTATGCGAATATCTTGAACATTCATATTTGGTTGAACAAATTGCTCGAGTGTCGAAAAAATTGCATTTGCAGGCCGATCAAATGGATATCCCATTGATCTTCTATCAGGATATAATCGATCTTTGATACCACAAAAACTATATGCATCTGAACATACTACTCCTTCAATATCTTGATCAACCTAAATAAATTAAATTTATATAGTTTATTATAACATATTACATATATTAAATTTTCACATTTTTAAATATCAAATACCTCGAGTCTGTCATTGTCATAATTGGAAATCATAACAAAAAGTTGATATTCAGCACCACTTGGTGTCCCTTTAGGAACTAGCATGTGTTGAGGCCATCCACAACCACAAAAATTGAATGTAGCCACATCTGCACTCTCTTCTCTTGGATTAACATTCAATGTTCTGAAAGTTCGTTCAAATGGTATTGTGACAGATGATTCGTCAGATCTACGTATAATTGTATTAGAACCAGGTTGAACTGAAAAAAAAAAATAATATCAAATCACTGTTATTTGTTGTTTACTAAAAAATAAATAAAATAAAAAGTGTTCTTGTACGAGTTGTGACAAATCGGTCCATTTCAATAAACATAGTTCTTTGTTCAACAAATTGCCAAGGTAGGCCTCGTTCATCATTCTTGGGAGCAATAAATATTCTCACTGTACCCATTTTAGCTTCACCAGAATTGTTTACATTGATACTTAAATAAAATAATTTTTTGAATTTATGTAATGAAATTTGTATATTAAAAATATTATGAATTTAAACATACTTATAAGTAAATGGAATATGATTAAGGTGTGTGAATCTTGCAAAAACTGCTCCCCTGTCAGAAAAATCTAAACCTCTTGAAAGATCTACATCACTTTCCATCCACATTGTTTGTATTTCATTTGAATTTCCACCTCCATCAAGAACAACAGATTCAATAGTTATGTTAGGATTAATCAACTGAAAAATTAATGTGAATTCCAAAATTGCACATAAATACATATCAATAACATGACATAATGAAACAATGCATTTTTCAATAAAATCATATCAATTACCTGAGCTCTTGTATATGCTGGGACTCTTTCTGAACGTTTGAATTTTTGGAACATATTATCGATATTAGCATGCCATCGATAGAAGAATGGATCTCGCATAGTAGTCGCTTCATCTGCCATAACTCCAAATAACTCCTATTAAGAAATTGTTATAAAAAAAACAACTATTGTGTAATACGGTATAAATAATTTAATCAGAAATATACCAAATATTTATTCTCTGGATCATGTACATATGCAGTAAATATGTGACCCCAATTATGAAGATCTCCATAAAGTGTACGATTAGGGGAAAGATCACTAGATTCAATCATATTTCCAAGTACATCTATTGTCAGTTCCATAGTTTCGCCTGTATCCTATTAATGGTTCATTATTTGTAATTAATTTAAAGATTGTAAAAGATACAAGAAATATTAAAAATTGATTAAATCTACCGTTTCATAAAACCCTGTACTGATTGCGGAATCAATTCTATCTCGCCATTGTTCGATGTCTTCAACATTCAATATCATGTCATCTGTCGGACGGTTAATATTCTGCCACTTCGATCCAGCTAGTCTAGGTACCCATGCACGTCCAGATGTTAAACTGTCAAGCTTAGGAAAATATCCTTCGTCAATTGGATTACGGAAATTATTGAATCTCTTCACCCTTGGTAGATTGTTGCATAGGCGTTCAGAATTATATCTGAAATAAATTATTATTTATGAGTGTTATTTTTTAATTAGAATGAACTAGTTTTTATAAATAAATACCTAGCTAAAATTTGTTGATGCATGTAGAAAAATAATTCTCCTCTTCTATCCTTCGCTACTATTTCACGATTTGCTGAAGTGAATGGATAAACAAGATGCCAATGCCAGTGGTGGAGATTTATTCCAAGATCCTCTCTAAAGTAAGCTATTCGATGTTCTTGTTCAAGATCTGTAGCTGTGAAATCTTTTGGTATAACAATTGGATTGCTCTAAATAGTAAAAATTAGTTTTGATTTAATTGTTGTTGAATAAATGGAAAATACAGATTGAAAAAAATTTTACCCGAGAATCTTCTGGAATGACGGCAGCTATTTCGCGAGCTTCTTGAAAGGTTTGAGAATCAAGAAATTTCGATGGAAATGATTGCATGAAATTTGGAAGTGGAATATCTTTAGTGTCATCTCTGAAACAAATGACATAAATAATAGAGCAAAAGAAAAAGAATAAAATTATACATACTCAAGCTATATTTTTTTATTGAGTTTCCTTCTGACACAACTCAATATTAATTGATATTAAATGATATTATGTAAATTTGAAAAATTAAATAAATAAAAATATACCTATGTAATAAAGCCACAGATAAACAATAATTGAATAGTTGTGTATTCACTTTGTCCCTACAAAAAGCAGCAGTAGCCAAAAAGTCATCTAATTCGCCGATTGGTGTTTCTGTAAAAAAATAAACAATATTAAAATTTTATACTCAATTCAATTTAAAATATAATTTGAAAAATATATATATTTGAATAACTTAAATCAGAAGAAAATATTTGTAAAAAGTTGATTTTTTTTAGAATTTCATTTTTCAACTTACGCATTAATATGTCTACTAGAATTCCTGCAATGGTTCTGTGTTTCGGTATGAATAATGAAAATTCTGATTCGCGGGGTATTTCTAAGACTTGCTCTAAATTTGGTGGTGAAATATTTTTCAGCGGTATTCTTTCAGAAGCATCCTCTCCAAATCTATTTCCCAATTCTACGCCTATATTTTCATATCGCTCCGACTGAAAAAAAAAATTTACATTTGCATTTGTTTTATAAATTAAATAAAAAATTTAGAAATTACCAGAAAATTAGAAGGGGTATCGAAAACCACATTGCTTTCTCCTTTAGGCATGAATAACGGTTCCTTTGGTCGATCAAATAACAGTTGGATACTTTTCTTTGTGTCCGTCATCGTGGATATTTGCTGAAAATTAATTTAAATATTTATTACTTATAAAATATATTGCATATATTGTTTAAAAAATATGGACTTACATTTCTAATTGATTGAAGTACAATGAAATTTATTTTTCTCAGTGGTATTTATATAAAGAATTGTTATCAACAATTACATATACATACATCCATTTAGTCAGAGGGGGATTCATACCGTCAGCAGCTTTGAGGCAACACAAAATTTTGGTGGCCCAAAAATTTTCAAGAGGTTCCAAACTTTTCCTCCCACATTACACATAAATTATCAGAATCAGAAAACAGTAGCATCACAAGCGAAAACATTTCATTTATTATTGATATATAAAATGTATTCGGTTTCACAAAACGAAATACAAATGGGTGAAATTTGGAAATAAAATATTGCTTTTATGCAAACGAATGACTTTTTTCTTTAGGAAATGATCCAATTTTTATGTGTATAGATTGGTATAGAAAAATGATTATGATTTATCATAAAATTTAGGTAAATCCTGCACTGCCTTTAGTTTATAGACAGTTATCTATTGAAAACCTCAATAATACAAACCATAAATGAGGAAACGAGAAACCAAATTTTATTGTTTTATTTTTTTATTAATTGTCATATACTAGTAAATAGACCTGATGTTAATAATATCGGCTGTGGATTTGTTAAGAAACAGAAAACAATAAAATGTGAAAATCCGATTGTGTGAAACCCGAAATGTGTACCTGATTTTAATATTTAATATTTAATTAATAAAATCAAAATAGTTCATTTTTTATTTGATTGTGACATATAGGCAAAGCCAGTAGTAAGTAGGTAATAAGCTTCATATTATAGACGTTAACTGTATACGAATAAAGACTGTATTAGAATATCAATACTATAAAAAGTCGCGAGCGTCATTCGAACAGACGAACACACACACAAATCCGTGATTATATAAAGGGGATATTTTTGACAATATATTGCGGGGAAGAATATTTTTCCGAAGTAAGGCCAAGCGCCCACAGGCGGCTAGCCGCGGCGCGATCCACAATGAAACACACCGCTTTAGGCTGAAGTGCGCCCATATGGTTTATGGGCGCACTACAACCCAAAACAATGCGTTCCATCACAAATCGCGCCGCAACCAATTGCCTGTGGGCGCCTGGCCTAATATATTGACATGCAAAATAAGTGTATTAATAACTTTTTCAGCACTTTATAGTTATTTCAATAGTTTCAGGTTTCTCTTTTTCAACAGGTTAATCTGGAAATTCCAAAAATTTATTTGTATAGTTTATACCAGGAACTAGAAAATATAAGTATATCATATTAATAAATGCAAAATTTTTAAACCTATTTTTTATAGAGAAATTGATATATTTTTTGTATCTATCAGTTGTTATGGATTCTTTAAAAGGATATCACAACTCTCAAGAATCTAATATAATAATTCAAAGTAAAGAAGCAGGTATTGACCTATTGTGCTATTTTCAAGCATCAAGTTTATTTCTATTTATGAATTTTTCTTTTATAACTTATCATTTTTGAAGAATATTGAAACCAATTCAATTTTTATGTTCTTATTTAAAAAAAAATTATCTGAACATTACTTGTTTCCCCAAGAGTATCATTGTGTAAAAAATAAAATAAAATTTCTTTTATAGATTTTAATTGTATTAAACTTATTAACTAAAATATAATAAATAGTATTCTCAGACTTAAAATATTGTAAACTTACATACCAAAGAATATAAAACCAGTTAACATATTATAATATAATAATATACATATTGACCATATAATTAACCATCTCATTGATCCTGTTTTCATAGCTTGTTAAATAAAATTAAAAAAAAAACAATATCGAAATTTAATTTGTTTTTGGGTTTCGAGGATTTTGTACAGTTCTATCTTGGAAACGAATCTTTATCTCTTGCAAAGCCATATTTGGTTGTAGGAAGTCTTGAATATTGTTGAATTGTGCATTTGGAGGCCTATCGAATGGATATCCCATGTCACGACGATCAGGATACAATCTATCTCTGATACCGCAAAAACTAGAAGCATCTGCACACTGTATTCCTTCAATACTTTGTTCAACCTGAAACGAAATATAATTAATTTTTTTTTTTTTTTAATATAAGACCGAAATTTATATGTTATTTAAGATTTTATAATCTCACCCTATCTTGATCTATATTTGAGATCATCACAAAGAGTTGATATGTTTCACCTTGAGGTGTTCCCTTGGGAACTAACATATGTTGAGGCCATCCACATCCACAGAAATTGAATGTAGCTGCTTCACTGCCTGTTTGATTTGTAGGCCTCTGTGACAAATCACGGAAAGTCCTTTCAAAAGGAATGGTTACAGAAGAATCTGTAGATTTCCGAGTAATTGTACTGTTTCCAGAGCGTACTGAAATTTAAAAAAAAAATGTATATCAAGATACTCAAAAGTGAACGGATATAAGTATAAATGTAATTTTTAATTTACTTTGAGTAACAAATCTATCCATTTCAATAAACATTAATCGTTGGTCATTTAATTGCCAAGGCAAACCTCGCTCATCATTCTTTGGAGCCATGAAAATACGAACTGTGCCCATTTTAGCAGGTCCACTATTATTGACAGCGATTCTTAAAATAAATAATAAAAAAAATTGAAAATTGAATAGTAAATGAATTTGAAAATTATATATTTGCACATACGTATAATCAAAAGGTGTATGATTCAAATGAGTAAAACGAACAAGTACTGCACCACGATCTGAAAAATCTAAACCTCTCGAGAAATCAACATCACTTTGCATCCAGAAAGTTTGTAGCTCATTGCGAGTTCTGTTGCCAGTGCTGCTGACTTGAATTGACGAAACAGTAATATTAGGATTAGCCAGCTATGAAAAAAAAAATATAAATTAAGACATAAAAATAAAATAAAAGTTTGTACTGTATGAATTAAATAAATACTTGAACTCTAGTATAAGCAGGTGATGCTGGGGAAGCTTTAAATTTCTGGAAAATAGAATCGATTAAAGCATGCCAACGATAAAAGAATGGATCTCGCATAGCCGTTCCAGAATCACCCATAACTCCAAACATTTCCTAGAATTTTTATTGAAAATACAATTTATATTCAAAAAATTAAATAAATTACAAGAAAAAAATATACCAAGTATTTATGATCTGGATCATGCACATATGCAGTGAATAAATGTCCCGCATTGTGAAAATCTCCATAATAAGTTCTATTAGGAGATAAATCACTAGCTTCCATTATATTACCTAAAATATCAATGGTTAAAGGTTGTCTTTGTCCTGTAGCCTGAAAAAAGTACAAAAATTTTAGAAAACAAAACAATCAATTAACCTCATCATACTAATATTTATATTACAGTCAAATATGTTCCTCTGTTTATACTTTCTTCAATTCTGTTTTTCCATTGATTAACATCATCGAGAGATATACGAATACCATCAATATTTCTATTAAGATCTTTCCAAACCATTCCAGATTGCCTAGGTCCCCAAGCCCGTCCAGCAACAAGACTGTCTAATTTTGGATAGTATCCCTCTGTAATGGGTTCGTTGAAATTATTGAAACGCTTAACTCTCGCTAACATATTACAAAGACGTTCACAATTGAATCTATAAAAAAAAAAGCATAAAAAAAACTAAAACAGTGTATAAATCATTTTTTTCGAATAAAATATTAGTATATTAAGGCGAAATGAGATTACCAATAATCGAAGATTTCATAAATAATAAAATATGAAAACTTTACCTTGCAAGTGCTTGCTGATGCATGTAATAGAACAATTCACCACGTCTGTCCTTATTAACGATATTTCTATCAGAAGAAGTAAAAGGATACACAAGATGCCAATGCCAATGATGAAGATTAATGCCAATATCTTCACGGAAATAAGCAACTCGATGTTCAATTTCTAAATCAGAAGCACTGAAATCTTTTGGTATAATAATCGGAGGACGCTATAAAAAATAACAAAACAATTTATATCATATAAAAAACAAATATGTATGAAAATTATAAAAGTGTAAGTATTACATTTATTGTTGCTGGTATGACACTGCTTACTTCTCGAGCCTCTTGAAAGACTGATGAATCTGAAAATTTGGAAGGAAATGTCTCCATAACGCTTGGAATATCAATATCACGAGTATCTGGCCTGAAATTTGCATTTGAAATATTATATATGAAATATAAGGCGAAAAGTTTTTATTTATAAAATATTATTATATGATAAATTACCTATGCATCAATGCAACTGATAAACAATAGTTGAAAAGTTGAGGATTTACTTTATCTCTACAAAATGCACAAGTTGAAAGTAAATCTTGTAATTGATTGGGAGGTACTTCTGCAAATTTATTTTGAATAATAAGAAATTGATAATCATGAAAATTAAGATATGTATATATATATATATATATATAAATAAAATATACTCATGAAAATATCAAGCAAAGATGCTGCAACTTCACGATGCTTAGGAATGAAAAGAGAAAATTCAGCTTGACGAGGAATTTGCATTGCTACAGATAAATTTGGAGCTCTACCAATATTTTTCAAAGGAATAGTTGGATTTGATTCTGATTGGAATCGATTAGCTAATATAGTTCCCGTACCTTGGTATTGTGGTGCCTAAAAAAATATTCAAATTTTAATGCCAAAAATTTGAAAAATCTATAATATGAATCATATTTATCAAAATGCATATGTGAAATATAAAATTTACCAAAAATTCAGGAGAGCTAACGAAAACAGTATCATTTTCTCCCTTCGGCATGAACAGTGGCTCTTTTGGTCTATCGAATAAAAGCTTCAAGCTATTTTTCACGTTCGCCATTGTGAGGATTTCGTTTGCTGAAAATAAAAATATAATAACACAAGTGATTAATATATGTTACAAAAATATATAATACTTTGAAAAAAAAAATACCAAATCTCTTCAAAAATTATGTGCACAGTGGTTATTTCGAAAATGTGACAACCTTTATAAAGGCATTTTTATCATATCAATTTATTTATCCGTGAAACGATGATTGGGTGCCGAAACCTCATCAGAAAAGATATAGGTAAAATTTGTGGTTAAAACATTGAAACGATAAGTTGACACTAATAAGATAAAGAATCTCAGCACAATCCAAACCACAAATGTAATTGTTTCAAAAGATTTAAAAATGAAAACAGGAAAAAACGTAAAAAAGAATGTTACAAAAAAATGAAACAAATATTTAAATGAAAATCAAAACTAAGCTTAATTTGATGTTTATTTTTATGAATACTTGGGTAAATTAGGAGAAAAACTTTCTAATCATATATGATAATGCCAAATTTGAAAATTTTACTTTTTGCTGCAAAAAATTTGAGCATACATATTTCACAAATATTTATTTTGAAATTAAAGCAATATCAATTGATTTCGAACGAAAAAAAAAATAACTAAAGAACTTAACAAAATGGTATATTTTTCAATATATATTATACTTACTCGAATTTTTAAATATTGCACATTATATACATACATATTAATTGTTAATTACATAAAAATAACATTTCACTATTAAATTAAATTTAAATACAATTTGGTAATTTAATTATTCAGTTGAATATATGAGCGAAGAATTCATGTTGAAATGGACATAAGTACCAAATGAAATAATCAGATGATGAAATCGAAAGTAAATCTCACTAATATTATTTCAATCAAATGTTATATCAGAAAATTAGAAGTATAAATCAATAATGTCTCAAAATCAGTCAATTAATTTGTTAGTAATTGCTTAGGAAATCACAAACTAATTTTGTAAATGGCTCAGGTTTTTCACTATGCACCCAATGTCCAGCACCTTCGATGAAAGTAAGATCAGCTAATGGAAACAATTTTCTTAACTGAGAAAGTTCGTTTCGTCTAAAATATAAAACGATAATTAATCTCATAATGCTAGAGATGAAAACATAAATAAATACATTAAAAAAAAATGTGTGTATTTACCCAACATAATCAGAATTTCCTCCAGCAATAAACAAAGCAGGTTTTTCATATTTCAAGCCATCTAATTTTTCAGAAAATAGAGCTATGTTATTGTTGAAATTTTCTTTTAAAGCAGTTACATTAACTCTCCATCGATATTCATTTTTGTCAGACAGAACAAGATTAGTGATTATAAAATTTCGTATATTAACATCTGCTACGACAGTAGCTAATTGAGCATCGGCGAGTCTTCTACCTTGAGACATCGGAATACCTTTAGGTATAGCAACAGAACTCATAGCATCGAAAAGATCAGTCATACAATATATATTCGGACTTGTTCTGAATGGCGATATATCAGCAATAATCATACTCGATATAAGGGTTGGCTAAAATAGATAATAAACAATATCAATTTTCAGTAAATAGATTGGTATTTGAATATAATATATAAATCAATATACTTGCAAAAGAGACAACAACATCGCTGTTCTACCACCCATACTGTGGCCTAGAACAGATACTTTCGGTATACCTAACTTCTTAAGGAGAACAACAATATCTTCAACCATATGCTTATATGTGTGTTCTGAACTATGAGGACTATCGCCGTGATTTCGCGAATCTATAGCGATAATTTTTCTACCAGTTTTTTTGTGAATCGCTTTACTCAAACTTGTCCAATTACTTTTTGACCCTAAGAGGCCATGCAGTATGATAAGAGGAGGTAAATTCACATCACCATTCATGGCAGTCTCGTATGATACGTAAGCAAGATCAACTGTAGGAATAGAAGACGTTTCGCTTACACTACTGAATGGTTTTCTTTCTAATAATTTATACGTTGTATAAACTATAGGTTTATTAAATAAAGAATACAGTTGTCGACAATGCAACATTTCGCGATAAACAATAAGCAAGCCTTATATAAACAAATTTTGACACATCTGTCAGATATTTTCGTAGAACAGCTGATGTAATTTGGCCATAAAAAATAATCATGTTGTTACACGAAATTGTATGAAAATGAATTTAGCTGAAGAGTTTGAGGACAATTAAAGAACTGTATGATGCAATTCTACATTCTACGTTTGATGTACCAGTGTCGTATGTGCTGCTGTCATTTGGGCAAACGTCTGGAAATCATGGTTTTTAGGTACCTACGTGTGTGAAAAATTGGAAATCAAATTAAAATAAATCCACTTAAATATTTACTCATATTTTGATGATGTTATTACAAAAATTTATGAATTTAGTTTTTAATTAAGTTTACTATCACGGAATTACACGACCACTGTCACGGGATCAACCAATATATCATGGAATTAGACGACTCAGATTTGATCATTTGAGATGTCAGTCAGTGGTTTAGTGGAGCCGGAACAAGCCTGAACTATATTCCGGTGCTTTCTTTATTACACCGGAAGAATGATTATTTATATTTTGTGCATGTGTACAAAATATAAATAATACGATCATCATGACTATGACGTCACTTACGGGTTTAGCAAATATATGAAAATATTACGAAAACGAAATGCTATTAAAATAACTCTCATTTGATTTGATGTTTAAAAAAATCTTGAAAACAATTGGGGAGGGGGGAGGGGTTGTGGAAAAATAGAGCGTTCCGGCACTACATACTTTTTTTTAGAAATATTGTGTTTCCCCGAATATAAGACCCGGTCTTATATTTAAAATTAATATTTTTCACTCGAAAACTGCACTAAGTCTTATTTTCGGGGTAGGTCTTATATTTAAACCATTTTATTAAATTTAAATAAAGACACATTTCGCTATACCGGAGAATTGCCGATGAAGAATGTAGCCATATGTATTATACAACGCCAATACGATAGTTTTTTCACTAGGTCTTATTTTCGGGGTAGGTCTTATATTAAATCCATCCTTTAAAATTATAGTAGGTCTTATTTTCGGGGAAACGCGGTACATCACTGTGTCTTATGTTATGGTTCTTGTGTCCCTTATCGGTACGAGGTTGCCTCTCAGATATTTAGCCTAGACCCCCAACATTTGATAGGGATACTTTGTCCTGCAGTGGATACGCAGCGGGTTGATAATGATGATGACGATGACCTCTTATCGAACTTTCATTAAAACTAATAATACTTACTCGCTAATTCCAATTTGAAATTCATATCCATTTATTAAAGCTAGAATTGAAGGCAATAATTCAAATTAAAGGTCAACGTATTCACTTTTGTATGTTAATTATTTATTGAATGATGTAATTCTAAATTGGTCAATAGCAATTTAATTTATTTTATCAATATAATATTTAACTCACATTTTATATATTATATAATACGTAAGTAAATTCAATTGTAATAAATATATACATACTTATTATAAAAAAGTCTTAAATTTTCATCGCAGAATATGTAAATGAAAACAATTTTCTTGACGAAATCATGTAAATTTTGACGAGGATCATAAAAATGCTTTCTTGTTAAAATTTCAATATAATAATAAATAGATAATATTGAGATTAAAGAGAAAAACTAATGATCCTATTTATTAATACGTAACTAAGCGAAATATGAAGATACATAAAACATTTTAACATAACTTGACCCTTAAATGTCAATTATTAAAATTTCATGCACGAATCTAAAACCATATTGTCATTTAATAGATAGTAGTCTTTCGATTGCCACTCGAATCGAGTTTTTTATGTTCCACATTAACGAAAATTAAATTTGTTAATATGGCATTACTTATTCAAAATATTGTAGATACTTACAATTACATCGATCAAGATCTGTCTGGTAAGTGGTGTAAAAATAAGAATATTATGATTCAATTCGTACTATAAATATATCGACATATTTTTACAGATCCAAGAACTAGACATTATATATTTGTAGTAAATCCATTGTTGATGGTAGCATTTGTGACAATTTATTACAAGTTTGTTAAAGATTGGGGTCCACGTTTCATGAAAAATCGAGAACCTCTAAAACTAGAACGTGCTATGATTTGTTATAATTTTGTACAAATTGTTTGGTGTTTTTACGTAGCATATAAAGTAAACATGTGGAAAAAATATTTAAATATTATACGTCGACAATTTAAAAAGTATACGTTTTCATTATAGCTCATATATTTGGTTTGGTGGCCAGGTAAATATAATTTAATATGTCAACCGTGCTGTTTTGATGATACACCTGAAGAAAAAGAAATTAACACAATTGCTCTACATTATTATTTACTGAAAATTTTTGATCTCACTGATACTGTGAGTGATTTGAATATTTTTTTAGTTGAAAACAAATTTTGTACAATGATATGCGTTTACGAACATCCCAACATTATAATTTCAAAATGATTAAATATTTAAATAAGAGTTAAAGGTTAAAACCGTACAATATTTTATATCGAAATTGAACTTTTTCAAAATTAAAATGTTTAGATATTAATATAATCGATATGTACGATTTGATGTATCATTTATATTATTATATATCGATTGATTTGATTCAGGTATTTTTCGTGCTGAGAAAAAAACAGGATCAAATCTCATTTCTGCACACTTACCATCATATGATAATGATTTTGGCCGGGTTTATAGGCAACAAATATGTACCAGGTATATTAGATCGATTATACAATTAAATAATATATCGAAAAACATACAAAATATTTAATTTACATTATGGTTCTTTTCAAGCTGCCCACGGAGTACTTTTGGGCACCGTCAATAGCATTGTACACGTGTGCATGTACACTTATTATTTGTTAACGTGCATAAATTCAGAATACAAAAAGAGCATATGGTGGAAAAAGCATTTGACTCAACTCCAGATGGTAAAGAGAGCCTTCGATGAAAATTTTTCGTTTCGACTTAATTTTAACATAGATCCATTTTATTTTCAGGTGCAGTTTTTAACGTTCATCCTCCACTTCAGTTGGCCATTGTTGATTTCAGATTGTATGTATCCAAAGTGGGTTTGCGCCATGATGGTGCCGCAAAATATGTTTATGTTCTATATGTTTTTCGATTATTATGTGAAAGAATATAAAAAGAAAAAACAAGAATAATATATCAGAGGTTTTTGTGAATCGAATTGAATTTTGATAAAGAACTATTTATGTAATAAAAAAAAAATAAATTAAGATGACTTTTAATTTGAAATGAGATACAGATCGTTTCTTGAAACGTTTCAAGAGCAAAAAAAAAATGCAAGATAATTTACTTACTTTTAAAAAAAATATAATTCTTAATATATTAATACTTAATATATCACGCTATAGCGTGATCGCATAATCGTTGTATTAAATAAATGTTGTTCGCCTTCAATTAACAGGCTTGTCTAACATATCGGTATATGAGGGCCGCTTTGGCCGAAATGTACAAACATCGGGAGCCACTTACAAATTTCAAATTTCAAAATTTCATTTTTGTAAATTCAAAACATTATAAGTATTAAAATATTAGTAATTGTTTATCTCCATTACAAAACGATTTCGAATGAGTACATTTCGATATAAATGCTGTTTGTTTATGGGTGCATTCGCATGTGCTTTGTGTGAGCCATATTTTGACAGCTGCCAATTAATAAAATCGAAATATTAACTTGAAAATATATAATAATTTGAAAAAAAAGAATAATAAATTTCCTCGAATTACAGCAAAATTCTTAAAAGGATAGCTAATTGTTATGTCAAACGCTGTGAAAAGTGTGGGGCCAATTTGGCCCCGAAGTGGCCCGTTGGATAAGCCTGATCTATGTATAATAATATGAAGACAAGAAAAAAAAAATGATTACACCGATAAAGTGACCTCAGAAAAATATCATTCGCTACAAAATGAGTAGAACCTAAAAATATCGCTTCAGAGACGAAAAATTTCAAAACCAAGTTTGTGTTTGCGTGAGTCGAGTCAATTAGCACACATGAGCGATTTGACTGAAAGATGTCATTGGATTTTAACACTTGGGTAATCCGTAATATGCATACGAGTTCAGGTTCGTAGTAAACATTTTATATATTTGCGTAAATAATAATGTAATTTGTTGATGTGTGAAATGAACAAGATTCTCGAATTTTCTACGACGCGTGTCAAAATTTTCAATAAAAATTAACCGCGATTAGTTTGATATTTTCGAAAATTATGATAAAATATTTTTTCTGGATGTAGATAATGTGTGGTAGGAAACAATAGGATATATCACCACATCCTCTTGAAATTATTTCAGGAAACGACTATATCGTTGACATGGATAAAAATAATCGTGGTTAGTGAATGGAACATTATATGGCAGATATATACGATTATCATAACGACGAAAAACAATAATTTTAAAGTCATTATATTAACTTTTAAATAATGAAGATTTAATTTGACTTACGTTAAATTTTGCTAGACTTGATAACACTAGTGCAATTATATTTCGACACCGAAAAAAAGTATAATATTAAAATTTTTAATAAGTTTTGTCGAATCACTTGAAAATATTGAGGATTTTCTTTGATTTTTTTTGAGTAATCAATACGTATATTTTTCAATCTCTATACGGAAAATATTTAATTTTTTCGTCAATCATGCAAATCACGACATAAGACAAATTATAATACAATTCAAACGATAACATTGAATTTTTTATCGCGAAAATGCTAGATATTTCAATTGATATATATATCGATTACGAATTACGAATATAAATAACATTATTATATTATTTATATTCGTAATTCGAAGGACAATCGTTCGCAGTTAAATTTTCCGGAATATAAAGAGAAATCTTCCGATGGCGTAAGAAATTATAAGTTGAAGAACCTCAACTCTTTGTCAGAACGGTACAGAGGCTGCTTAGAAGAACATCGCGTTCGGTCAACAACGCTCGAATCCGTCTTTAAATGTCAATAAGGTAAGTAAATAAACAATATGTACTAAATTAGTAAATTTTTATACACTGACGTCATACGGGGATAATGTACGATTTGTAAATAAGGAAGAGTTATGATATGATCTCACGGTTTCCTCAACAGTGTCCGTCATTGTGCAAGACGAAACGAAACTTGGTTGAATTCGAGCTTGAAGGTGTATTTTTATATTAAATCAGTATACTTTCAATTATTTTCGGTCTTTGTAGTATGTCATTTCGATTTTGATTATGTGGTGTGTCGGTTCGACTCTTCATATAGGGTAATACCCATTCGTTGCGGGAATATAGATTGGGATGGTGATGTATGCGGGTAAAGTTGTTTATTTTCGATTACGTGATTTGAGGTCTGAATGATTCTATGAATACTTTGTAATGGGGTTTGAAAAGAATTTGTACTTCAACATATTTTTATTGTAAATGCGTTTAAAATATTGTTGTTTTCAAATTCAGCTTGACGGAATACGATTTTATTTATCTAAAATATGCTTTTTCCATGCAGCTTTTATCTTAAAGTAGATAAAACGAAAATGCAAACGAAACTCGCATTATATTTTTAAAATGCATCAGTTCGTTATGTACTTTATTGTAGTATTATACTTTTTAAATACTCCGTGGCTCTTGAGGAATTTGTAAAAGGTCTAAAAATTTCCATAAAATTTATTTATATTTTATAATGGTCTGTATCTATGCATGTTTATTTTATCGTGTAATTAATTTTTCAACAATATAAACGCTGAATAAATAAAATCAAACATTATTTATACTAGTATATAGACCCGATGTTAATAACATCGGCTGTGAATTGATAACCATACTATTACGTAATAAAATAAAA